>VBSM01002616.1:22407726-22482232 GCA_008086735.1 Cheirogaleus medius | reverse complement strand
TACATAATGTGTGCCATGCGCGCCACCTGGGGATTGGACTCACTTGAAGCTCTGACATGTGGTGGGGGAGGGATGGCAGGAGCAATGTATGTAACCCTAGCAATATTTGTACCCCCATTATATGATGGAATAAAAGGAAAAAAAAGATAAAGTTCAAAATTCTTAACATGACTCAGAATACTCTGTATAATTTGATTCCTATCTACCTCTCTAAATTCATCTTTGCTAACTGTTCCTTCCACAGTTGACTTTATCTCAATAAGCAGAACACTCCATCCTTCTAATTATTAATACTAAGACCAAAAACCTAGGTGTCACCCTTGGCTCATCCCAATCGTACACCTCATTAGCAACCCCTTCAGGCTCTACCTTCAAAATATATGTAGCATCTGACCACTTCTCATCACTTCCATACTGTTGCCTGGTCCATGCCATTATCTCTTGCTAGAATTTTGCAAAAGTTTCTTAATCAATGCCCTTATTCCTGTATTAGTTTTCTGTTGCTGCTGTAACAAATTATCACAAACTCAGCAGCTTAAAACAGCACTAATTATTATCTCAGAGTTCCGTAGCAAACCAGTACACGTGGCTGGCTTTCTGCTCTGGGTCTCACAACGTTGAAGGTGTTGACAAGGCTGTGTTCTTTTCTGGGAGTGTGAGGGAGGAATCCACTCGCAAGCTCATTCAGGTTGCTGGCAGCAATCATGCAGAAGTAAGATTGGGGTCCCCAATTCCTTTTTGACTATTTGCCGGGGGAGTTCTCAGCATCTGGAGACCATCTGCATTCCTTGGCTCCTGGGCCTTCTTGTGATCAGATCTCTCTGACCTTCCCTTGTGCCTCATCTCTCCCGTCTTCCTCTTGTGCTGCATTGTGCTCTCTCTCTCTCTCTCTCTCTCTCTCTCTCACACACACACCCAATACCTGTCTAACCTCGTTTCCCCTCACTCTTTGCTCACCCCCAGCCACACTAGTCTCTGCTGTTTCTCAAATGTGTCAGCCACGCTGTGCCTCAGGGCTGTACACCCCAAATATCCTCATGGGTCTTGTCCTCACCTACTTCTATATCTCTGCTCTAAGATCACCTTATTGGTGAGGCCAAGCCCCCGGCTCCCCTATTTCCTCTCCTTTTCTTTTCTCTGTGGACCTTAAAAAACCATCTAAATACTTGTTTGGATAATGTTTTCCGCTCACTAGAATGTAAGGTCCATGAGGGCCAGTATCTGTCTCGTTCTCCATTGTGTCTTCAATACATAGAACAGCGCCTGGCACATGGCAGGTGTTCAATCAGTGTTTATGGAATGAATGAATGAATAAGTTCTTCTTTATCCTTTAGATTTCACCTAAATGTGACTTCCTCAGAGAGGCATTCCCTGATGTCTCAAATTTTTATTTGCTCAATGAGAACCTTGCTCTTTTCCTTCGTGACATTTACCACAAACTTTAATCGCAGAGTTTCGTGTGGTGGAAGCGTGCCTGGAAATGCCTATGTCAGTGCTTGGTGGTTATAGTTCAAATCCTATTAGGGTGATGTTCTAGTCTGGGTCCCCCAAGAAACAGATGCCAAGATTGAATTAAATGTGCAAGGATTTTATTAGAGGGATTGTCTGGGGGAAAGGAGACAGAGAGGAGCAGGAGAAGGCTGGAAGAGCAATCAGAAGGTGATGGGTTAAAAAGACTCTGGGTTAAAAAGAAAGGGCAGGAAGATTGGGTGGAAGGTACAGTGTCATTAGTCTAAGGAAGGCTAAATTCTCAAAGTCATCAAGAAATCCTTAAGCCAAAGTCTGATGAGAAACTTTCCAAGTCTGCTTAAGTGACCCCAGCCCAAGGCGCCCCAAGACATACACACCGTCACTGGCCGGGAGCAGCCTGGGAGAAGCCCTGCTGGGGACAGACACAGCAGTGGATTCCAGTGCAGTGCAGCTGGGGCCATCATAATTGCACTCCCAGTAGCCGGACTTCAAGGCATGATTTATGGCTGCCACCGTAGGTGAGCACTCTCCTGTTCACCTCGGAGTCCCTGAGACACGGGGTGTTCTGCTAAGACTCTTCCAACTGTCAGACACAATTACCAGTCAACCCTGGGAGACCTCATGGCTGTTTCTGACATTTCGGTCATGTCAGAGGAGGCCCTCCAAGTCCATCTGCCTCTTGACGATGACCCTGCTTCCTTGACCATTTCGTTGAAGATGGTTCTAACAACCACAACAATTAGGTTTTTAACATTCAGTTTATAATTTTTTTATTTCTTTGTCACAGATTAGCATCATCACACATTTTGTCAGGTATTCTGGGACAAATTATTTGCCAAAGCACCCATTTAAAGAGAGGCCATGTAGAGTAGAACACAACGCTGCTATCCTGAGAAATGTGTAGGTGGAGGCCTTTGCACACGGATGTGCCATTGGCCGAGCTGGCTCCCACCAAGCTCGAGGACACACCCCTGGCCCCCCACAGTGCACTGCAATAGAGTGCTTTATGCATAATGTACCCTGTGGGTGTATATATACACATTTTTAAGGAAGATATTTTGGATGTAAATAATGTTATGACAAATCAGTTCTGCCTGCAGAGGCTGGCTGTAAAGGAGACATGTGTGCCCTTGTGCAGTTGTTTAATATGAGGCTCTTTCCCTACTAGACTGTGAGCTTCTAGCGGGCAGAAGCCCTGTTTACGCTGTTCACCACTCTATCCTCAGTGCCAAACACAGTGCCCAGCACAGAGGAAGTCCTCAGTAAGTGCATGCTGAATAAATGAGTAGCAGTTTTATATTGGTCAGTAAAACCACACCACAAAAATGTTTTAAGTCCCAGTATTAATTAGTTAAATGTTATCTTCATAAGAAAGATAAAATCATTAAGCCTTTAATCTATTTCTGGGTAGGTTTAGGAGAAAGTAAGTCTATGGGAAGTAAATTTCTGCTCCTGATACAGTAGCCCTGGGACAGATACACCAGTGATGAGCAGGTCCTACCCTGATGGATGGATGTGTGGCGAGACCTGAGCCCCGGGCAGGTTGGGGCTGCTGTTGGACCCAGTTTGCTGCTTCAGATGATGCTTTGAGACTGACCTGTTCACTGTTTGTCTCCCTGAGGACGGAGGGCAAGGATGGAGAGGCAGCAATAGTCAAACTGTGGTTCAGGAAGGTGTCCCGATTCTACGTTTGTCCCTATCACAGCCCTGCCAAGGGACACTGTAGACTCTGATAATATACTACCTTATGATGAAAGCGGACGCTATATGGGGCAGGAGGTGGGCTGTTTAGTCTTCTTCCTAAATTTTCTTTCTTGCCCACTCTTCCATTTGAGTGGGCCCTTCTTCCTTTTGTCAGGACTTGATATTGAGGACCCAAGTTGATCTGACTATGTGAGTGGGCTACAGTGGTTCCTCTCAACTAATGCAGAAGAGATACAGATCAAATTGCACAAAATAAAGAGAAATAACTAGGCCATTTGTAAAGTTTTTTTCTATTTACAACATTATAGAAGCTGTAGAAATGATTATACTGATTTTTAGAGCCTATTCCATAAATAAGAAACTGTCCAGTAAACTAGCGATGAGTAGGACTCTTAAAGAGCCTACTTGTTTAAACAAGAATTATTAGTTTCACATAAAAATGTATTTGTTCAATTCACAAATTCAACAGACCTTTAAAATGATCACCATTTGATTTTCGCTAATGGTCCAAAAGAGAAAGTTGAATTGGCTAATCCTCTGTGTGTTCCCCAGGCTTCATGAATTTCCCCAACGCCATGAGTAGTTAGTTACACCTCAGGGTGAAAGGCAAGGAGACAAAGACACTCTGTAGTGAGGGCTAATGATTTGCCATAGGACTTTAGATGTGGTTTTTGGGTCTATCTGGGCTCAGAGCCCTAATCCCTAAAAGAGGGTGAACATTTCTCATTAAGTGTTTTGAGAAACAATTGACAAGCTAATTAAGAAACACTTTGACAAAATACCATGTGGCACAAGGGCTCAGTAATAAAGGCTGCTTTGTGATTGCAGAACGTTTTGAAAGTGGATCAGAAGTGGTGTGGGTGCCATTAATTTGGAAGTTAATATTTCGGTTAGATTTTGGGTTTTTTTTCTTTCTTTCTTGTGGGGTGATGCAGTGAGAAGGGCTGCACATCTTAGGAGTTAGACACTTAGGTCTGGGCTCCCTATGTGGTGGGCGTTTTGACAGCAAGGGAAAGACAGGAATGAATGAGTAGTTCTTGTCTTCAGTGGGGGAGGCAGAAAAATGAGCACTTACAACTCACGCAGTAAGTGCTTCAAGAGTATAGATGTTAGTGCTTTGAAATATATAGAAGGGACTAGAGTAAAGCAGCTAAATCTTGTATGAGTTTGTACCAGGGGGAAGTGGCTAGAAGAAGATGGTTCATTCGTACTTTACTGTGGGAATGTGCATGGTATACCCACTCTGCAAAACAGTTTGACAGTTTCTTATAAAACCAAACATGCACTACATACCACCTAGCAATTGCATTCTTGGGCAGTTGCCCCCAGAGAAATGAAAACTTATGCTCACACACACAAAAAACTATACATGAATGTTCAGAGGAGTTTTATTTGTAATAGGCAAAAATCAAATCTAGATATCCTTCAACAGGAATGGTTAAACAAACTGTGGTACATAACACAGAACACTACTACTACTTCACAGAAGTAACAAAATTGATATACACAATTTGGGTGAATCTCCAGGGAATCGTGCTGGCTGAATAAAGCCAATCCCAAAAGGGTACATACTATATGATTCCACTTATATAACATTTTTGAAATGATGAAACTTTAGAAATGGAAAACAGATTAGCTGTTGTCAGGGGTCAGGGACAAGGAAGGTGGGGGCTGTGCAGGAGTTGGGTGGATACACTGGTCAAAGGACAAACCGAGGGATCCTTGTGGTGTTGGAACTCAACTGTGCTGGTGGATACATGAACATACACAGGCGGTAAGGCTGTACAGAACTTAATACACACACAGGCACATACACACTCATACATACATATGCACACACACACATATATACACACATGCACACATACATTCGTATACACACCCACAGTCACACATACACGTGCACACATTCACACATAAACACACACATACACACATTCACACACTTGCATGAACATGCATGCAAATAACTACAAGTAAACCCAGGGAAATATGATTAAAATAGGCTCATTGTGTCAATGTTAGTAACCTGGTTGTGACACTATACCACAGCTTTGCAAAATGTTACCATTAGGGGAAACTGGGGAAAGTGTACAAGGAATAGTCTTGCGTTACTTCTTACACTGCATGTGAATCTACAATTATCACAATACAAATTTCAATTAAAAAAAAGATCACTCTGACTGTTGGGTAGAGAATGGATTGGAAGCAGTGATTTTCACACTTTAGTGCCTGTGGGGCTAGATAAAACACAGATTGCTGGATTCTATCTCCAGAATTTCCTATTCAGCCTGTTCAGGCAGGACCCAAGAATTTGCCTTCCTAGCAAGTTGCCAGGTGATGCTGATACTTCTGGTTGGAGATCCACAGTTTAGAGGGTCATTGTAGCTTTTCACCCATTGCTATTGATATCAAAGGAAAAAAACAGAGTCTAATTATTCCTCAGTGTTTCTTTCACAAAGCTGGTGGTCTCCATGAGGGGGTTCTGCAGGACCAGGTCTTTAAAGACTGCCCACGCCTTTGTTATCTACAGCAGCTTTGAAGTATCTGGTCAGAGCAGTAGTTCTTGTAGTGTGGCCATCAGGCAGGTACCATTAGCATCACCCAGGAACTTGCTAAAAATGCACATTTTTGGTTCCACCCTAGACTCAGTGAGTGTGAAGATCTCAGGGTGGCCCCAGCAATCTGTGTTTGAACAAGCTCACCAGATGATTCTGATGCGAACGTTTGAGGACCATTGGATGAGAGGGAGGCAAGACAGGATGTTAGGAAGCTCATTAGGACCTTTTATTTAATAGAGTATTTACAAGTAGATGGGGCCTCCCAGGTGCACCTAATTTCAAAACAGGCTGTGGCAAAGGGAAAATTGAGGCGAGGTCTCCATAGGCTAGTGGTTATTTACTTCTAGGTTCTTACTTGAAGCTGCAGATGGCAACACTAACTTACCCCTTTACAGACAGTGCTGCTCTAATTAACCAATTAAGAGATCCTAAAGCACACAGAAAGAATAAAGCCAAAGATTAACACTAAGTGGCAATTAGTGGCATTAGGCAATGCCCATTATATGCTCATAAACATATCAACATGTTGATCTTAAAAAGATCAACAAAGTGTTTGTGACCTGCCAGCCTTTCTGGGGCCTCTTATTTTCTACAAGTCACAGGATCAATTGCCCCTTGAACAATTACATTTCCACTTGGCTAATTCTGCGATTCCAGAACTTAATCTTTCCGCTGCCTATTGACAGCCTACTCTGGTTTTTCCATTATGCTGCCGTGAAGATTCTGGAAGTTGAGAGCAGTATCTGGTTTCTTGGCCCCTTACTATTTATTCCTAGCTGTGATTTCAGATGAGGCTGTCAACATTCAGAGTCGCTGTTAAGTCACTGGGGACCAAACCTCAGGGTGCGTGTGTGAGTGTGTGTGTTTGATACTAACTTCGTGCACATGCGTCATCGCGGCTCTATTTGCGGAACGGGCAGATTGCCAGGTGATCTTCAGAGCCTGACTTGGCTCCGTAGTTATCTAAGTGGATGTTAATTTGGACTCATTCTACCATTTATTGATCTCCTTGCAAATTAACCAGTAAAATGTCTAAAATTATAATAATTTTTCAACTCATTATTAGGGGAAAATTGACAGCTCTTGAAAATGCTCCTTTATTGATATCTTCCCTAAGATCTTCTAAAATTCTCACCAACTTCTGATTTCATGAAGAAATCTACAGTATAGAAGAAAGAACCTGATTGTTGGACTCAAACTGATTTAAGTTTGAATACCAGACTTGCTGCTTAATAGCTGCTTGGTCAAGTTTTTAAATTCTCTAAGCCTCAGTTTTTCCATCTGTAACATGGACTAAAATGCCTGCTTTATGAAGATGATTTGAGAAAAGCAAAATCACACATGTACAGGGCCTGACATGGATTTGGCACACAAAAGCTCAGTTCGTTTCTTCTCATGTTGAAGATAATTGCTTGATCTTGGTAGAAGTTTTTCCCCCATAAATTTAATAGTGTATGGAAAAATTTCAGTGATTATATGACAGGTCCACTTTGCTTTCTCTTGTTTTATTTTCTCCCCTGCTTCAGTCAGCACAAAGTTAGACCTGCTGAGGTTCAGTCCGTCCCAGTACATTTGCCAAGGATCCTGAGGCTCCTTTTATGGCCTGAAAAGTGATATTCATATCTGGAAAGCATCCAGATCATAATGATACTCTAGCTCATATCTGTCAGACATGGCTACACAAAACAGACTATAAAATATTAAAAGTAACAAAATTGCTTTCCTATGCCCTCAAAAGAATGGAACAAAAACCAACTGAACGCTTAGACCAGTATGACCAAAATCATATTACAATATCTGATTATAATAAAAAAATAAAATAGGATGCAAGTTACTAAGATCTTCAGCCCCATAAAGAATAGTAAATGTATTCTCTGTGAAGTGCATTGGGCCTTTGGTAAATATGAAAAGAAGTTTTTCTTTAAAACAAAAATCTAAATATTTTTCAAAGGTGAAAATTAGCAGACAGAGATTCTAGCTGAAAATTAGTTTTGTTCGACAGCATAATATTTTGGAAAAATCCAATGCAAATGCCTTTGGCAGACCATATATTCTCCAGCTAGCCACCATTCCTATCACCCTTGTTTGAAACCCACTGGCCACCTGCTCCACACATCACAGGGCTTGCCAAGCCCCTGAAGGCATTTAAGTTTTTAGACTTTAGTCCCAACCATTTAGATCAAATTACTGGGTTCCGGCTCAGGCAACTAGGCTCCAACAAAAGAAGCCTTAGCAGCACATCCTAGCTGCCTTTGGGTAGATTTTGCCTCTGTAGCACAGAGAGAGTAGCAGTTTCCTATAGTTATTAGTCTTTGAATAACTTAGCTGTATTGTCTCTGTTCCTCCAGAATTTTTAATAATCTTTTAGAAAATATGTTTTAAATTTGATCTGTATTAATGTTTGGAATACCTAGAGTGACTTCTGTTTTCCTGTTTGGAGCCTGACAGTCGGACTGAAGGAGTGGAAGTATAGTTGACACAACTAGGAAGAAAACCTGAGCTCAGCATGTGTGCTTTACCAGCATTCACAAACATGAACAGGAAATCAAGGCACCAGGCATTTGAAAACCAGCACCATGAAAGAGAAAGACCAACATGAATAAAATAAAAATCCTACAGAAAAAGTGATAACTTGGTGAACAAATAAGAATTTACACTTAAAAAAAATTAATATCAGAATTAAGAAGATTTTGCAACTGAAAATGAGAACAAGCTGCTATGAAAGTAGAGCAATCATAAAATGGAAAAGAGTTTATTGCAATTAAAAATACATTTGCCCAAATTAAAAAAAATTAATGAATGGGCTGAATAATGAATTGGACAAATAGACAAGTTCATGATATGAACGTAAATTCAAGCAACTCTTTAAAATATATAGATCAAAGAATCAATAAGGTAGGAAACAAGAGTAGCACTTAATATGTACCATGCTGTTCTAAGTGCTTTAGTTATAATAACTTATTTAATTCTGACAACAACCCTCTGAGGTAAGAACTAGTATTATATACACAGAGAGGTTAAGTAACATGTCAAAAGTCACACAGCAAATGGGTAGCAGAGCTGAAATTCAAATCCAGGGAATCTGACTCCAGAGACTTTGCTCTTAATTAGTATTCTACATTGTCTATTTAAAAAGTGGGAGTTAAGAGATATGGAAGATATATTCAGGAAGTCCAATACCACCTAACTAGAGTTGTAAAAGAAGGAAACAGATGAATAGAAAGATGGAAATAATCAAGAAACAAAGGTAGAAAATGCACTGAACTGAAAAAATAGACCCTACTTAGTGCCAAGAAGAATGACTTTTAAAAACACGTCTATGCATATACTTGTGAAATTTTAGAACTCCAGAATAAAGAAAACTTTAAAATTCCAAAGAGATAGACAACCAGGTACAAAGTATTATGAATCAAATGAGAATTAGATGTTTCATATGTAGCAACATGATTAGTAAATTCTGAAGTTTTGGATTTAGAATTTTATACCCAAATATTAATCAAATGGGCAAGAAAAGTAAAGACATCTGGACATGTAAGAATTCAGAAAGTCCATAGCTAATCAAATAGATAAACCAATTAAATATAAAATGATGCCAAGAAATAAGAGGATTTAAGATACAAGAAACATCAGCAGTTGCGTGTGACTTAGATGTGAAAGACTCTAGAACAAAATTAAAAGTGAATTCATTTGTCTGGGGCTTGCAAAAGATTCTCTTTAGAAAAATGTGAATGACAATAATATATTATTTCTCTGTAGCTCCAAGCTCAGTACATGGTTCTACTGGCAAAATATTTACATCATAATAGTATTATAAGTAATGTACTGTAAGTTACTTTTTAATTTTTAAAAATCATGTTCATATAATTTAAAAAATACCTAATGAGTGATAACAAAGAAAATTAATGAATGCCACTAGTTAGAAAGAGATTTTAACCAAACCAAACCAAAACAGAACAAAACAGATTGGAATTATGAAGCAGAGCTCAACTGAGATCAAACAATTTTTCCCCCTTTGGGGGAAACTCTTTGCCTCTACATTTTTTCAGAACAATGGGAACACGTTCTTTTCTTGATCATGTCTCAGCTATTCTTGGAAAGACAAGCAACAACACCTTCCAGCAATCCTGAAGAAATTGCTAGGCAGCAATCCAAGACATAGGCAATGGGTTGAGGCCAACTTAACAATTTAGATGTGGTGAATCGAAGTTATCTGAAACTTCCTCAGCCACTAAGCATTTTGAGAAGTCAAATAACCAATATTTATTTCACATTTTCCAATTCCAGAATTTACTAATAAATTAAATCAAAGTTTAGTAAATATAGTTAGTAAAACCATATAAAATTATAACCATATAATATTGCAATATTCTCTGCCTATTTTTCTCCTGATTCCTCACCTTTGAATAACTTAGCTTATTTATAGCTATGATGACATCTTGATGACCTCATTCAAGAACAGTATTAAACTCTGAGCAAATATCTCTAAGTGATATAAATCTAAATATAAATATCTTTTAAGAATTTTTACAATAAAATGAAACCAAAGCACATCCAAAAGAAATATTCAGTTCATCACATATATCTCAGCAGGCTTAAAAAGATAAATAATTTTGAAACAGCATGGTAATATACTGGTATTCTGTTACAAATTTAGTTATCTTTTTATAACCACCAAGATGGATTGAATTTATTAAATTCAATATTAGAGTCATGTTAAGGAACAATAATAACACGTTGTCTTCTGGGGTTGGTGAGAGGAAGAATGTGAGATTGATTTAAGAGTAATTTTAACTTACTTTCATGTCAGATTTCTTTGAACTAGGAGTAAATTCCTATACCTAGTCAGTCTGTGTTGGCAGGCATATGAGTAAAATACGGCTTAGCTTTGAAGCTATAGTTGAGAAACTACTGTAGTATTTCATCTAACTCCTCCAATTAGGATGTAAAAGTCAGTTAAAATCAGTGCCGTAGGGCCGGGCACGGTGGTTTACGCCTGTAATCCTAGCACTCTGGGAGGCCGAGACGGGAGGATTGCTCGATGTCAGGAGCTCGAGACCAGCCTGAGCAAGAGCGAGACCCCGTTTCTACTAAAAAAACAGAAAGAAATTAGCTGGACAACTAAAAATGTATAGAAAAAACTTAGCCAGGCATGGTGGCACATGCCTATAGTCCCAGCTACTCAGAAGGCTGAGGCAGAAGGATCACTTGAGCCCAGGAGTTGGAGGTTGCTGTGAGCTAGGCTGACACCATGGCACTCTAGCCCGGGCAACAGAGTGAGACTTTCTCTCAAAAAAAACACAAAAAACATTGCTGTAAGTGCTGAAAAAAATTACTCTATAACCAGAGGCTACTAATAGTAATTGGAAACTTTGGTCCATATCATATAGTTGTTCACTAATCCTTTCATTCATTTACAAAACATTTATTGAAAGCTCCCTTTTTATGAGACACTGTGCTAAGCTCTGAAAAATCTGTGATGAGACAGTGACTTGGCACCTGCCCTCAGGGAGGTTAAACTTGTCAATAGACGGCATCACATACAAAGTGTAGACTCTAATTTAGAAAAATTATTCTCTCTTGCTCTTTCTCTTTAACTGTACATTTATATTTGTGAGTTAATCTCCTACTGAAATAAGCTATGATTTGGTTTGAAGTGAGGTTCTTTTGAAAATTGTGCACTGTCAGAACTGAAGCGAAACTTCCTGTTAAACATGGCATACTTATCACATGGCTATCTTCTTTCTGCTCCTGAATACCATTAAAATGCTAAAAAACCAAAATGAGAAAGAGAGATGAGTCATCAGCAGACAAGGGCTTTCAATAAACTTCCAGATTAAAAGAAGTATGGTAAGCGTAGCAGAATGGAGGAAGCTAAAACTGAAGCTCTTGCTGAAAAGGACACTGATGAGGAATGAGCCAATTTGCTCCACTGAAACTCATAAAGATTCTCAGGACTTGGAGACACCAAAGTGTGGATCTAGCAAAAGGTCAAAATCAGGGAAATAAGCTGGAAGTCTGCATCTCCTCCCCAACCCACACACACAGGTGACAACTTTCTCCTATATGCCAACCTATCACCTTTCCCTAAATGATCACGGGGTAATTCTTTGGAGAAATTGAGCTGGGAGATAGTCTGGACCTGGAAGCAGTAGGAGCAATGGGGCAAGGTTCGGGGTTGAAGACAGAGTGATATATCTTTTATATCTTTTTTTTATTTTGAGAAGGAAAAAGGAATTTATTAATTAGCTGGCAAATGAGGAGATTGGCAGACTCCCATCTCAAAGTACCAACACCCTGTTTCTGAGCAGCAATACAGAGCTTTTAAAGGTTCTGATTAATCCCATAATCCCATCTTTGGCTAAGACAGTCTGGGGACCTCTGCCCAAGCAATTCTCCTGAGCCATCCCCTGTGGCACAAAGAACAAAGGACACTCTCCTGTCCCTTCTAACCACTGGCCTGAGGCAGGGACGTAGGTTTTAGTTCTCAAAAAGGATAAAGGGGTTTTGAGAGACAGAAAACATTTTCCCCTTTTCCAGGCCATTCTCTCTGTTACATATTCCCCACTGTCAATTTTACCTTTCTATACTGATGGGAGGGGGGCAATGTTGTCATCAATCTACTTCCTGCTGAACTGGGGCGATGTTTTGATGGAAGGTGCAGATCATCAGGTGAAAAAGGGCGTAAGCAATAACTACAACCATGAGGACCAAGAAGGCGAAATGGACTGTCACTTTGCACACAATGTCTGATACAGGGTTGGGTTAGAAAAGAAACATGGGACCTCTGAGTGCAGAGCTATAAGTTGAGCCCTGTAGGTGATCTGAGAGACTCGCTTCTGCAAATTCAGAAATCGTGTACAGAATTACTTGTACCAAATGAGGTTTAGGATAACACAACCAGCAGTAAGAAAGATTAACAGAAGGGGCAATAGCCCTGGGAAATCCTCACTGAGAAGTTGTCCCTCTATCCTATACACAGAACCAAAAAAGATTAGTGAAAATATTAACAATTTTTTTCTTTTTCTCAAATAGATGCTTCAGATCACCTAAGGCTGGCCCCTCCACTGGGGGCTACATCTCTTTACTTCAGTATCATGGACACAGGTTTCACTTCTGACAGTTTTAACAGGCATGAGTTGTTATAGACACTTCATAGGGTCCCTTCCACTTCTCTGCTTCCAACTGGGTCAGGGACCAGGAAGAGGCAAACTCATGAATAGTGGTTAGCACCTGACCTACTCATTTGACATATGGCTTTACTCTATTTTCTTTGACTTATGGTTATATTACAATAATTACCTCAGGGTTCTAGGAAGGGTCTCTCATGAACTACTTCCCAGGGGCTTAACTTAAGCCTGCTTCTAAAGGGCTACCCTTATCCAGAGGAGGGCAAGTGGCAATACCTTATCCCACTTTAGGTGAGTTCCATGTAATTTCCATTCTAGATATAGGGCTTTGTTTACTTGCTGGGTTACCTCTGCTACAAAGATGGGTCCACTATTGCTCTGCATGGAGGAAAGGAGCCTATGAACATTTTGTTTATGTGCTAACCTCAAAGCCTAGACCCGCCGGGTAGAAAGATGAGCGAGACAGAGTGCAGAGTGGTCTGGGGACGGTTCTGGAGACTCGTCCAAGGAGCAATGCTGTGTTAGAGGTACAGAGGCATCCAGACAGAAACTGGCTGCATCTCCTCTGAACTGTGCAAGGCCATTGTCTGAAGGACAAATAATTTCCTCTTCAAATGCAATTTGGGGGACCACCCTCAATCAGCAATCATGTTCCATCCTTCCAGCCCATGCCTTCATCCTAAATCCCCATGTATGAACAATCCATTCTTCCACAGCCTGAGGAATTCTGTAGCACAAACGGTACCCAGCTAAGCAGAGGATGAGGTAGTGCGGAATCTGGCTCCCTGTGAACTAATACCTTCAGCCAGTCTGTCATGCTCTGTCAGCCAATTCTCATGGCTCTAGAACTTGATGACGTCAAGTCCATTCTGCCTTGGCCAAAGAGCCACCACTGTTCTTTTACGGATCCTAAACTAGGAGGGGAGCTGCTCATGTTCCTGCTCATGTTCCTGTCCCTTTGTCCCCTGGATGCCACACTCTTTGAAGACACCTATCTACCTACCCTTGTCAGGGTCATCTCTCGTCATTTTCAGGGCTTCCTGCATTCTTAGTCTCATGCACTTATCAACCTCTTTTTGTCAGAAGAGTGAGATTCTCAGACAGTTTCTCACTTTCCACTTTCTAGGGCTCCTAGGCACCCCCATTATAAGCCCTCTGTTTACTACATTACTAATACGTGTCAAACCTTGCAGCATGGTCCTTATCTAACGTGGAAAGTGGCATAATTATAACACACATGTAAGTATTCAGCTAAGCAGAGCATAAGGTTGTTGGGAATCTAGCATAGAAGTTATCATTAAGAAATGGATTTTTTGAAAAGCATACCTGTTGAGGTTGTGGATTCTCTGACAAGAGTGGATTTCATTCCCCTCCACTCACTTCAAAAGATATTTACCCAGCGCATTCCTTGTGTGCAGATTTTGTGTGTTGCAATCTAATAAGGCCCCTAACGTAAAATAATCCTTAAACTGTGGGGAGATATTGGACAGGGATGAGGGGTTAAAACAGTAGAAAAAGAGTTAAAGTTAGTGGGATAAGAGACGTGCTATCGATTGTGGTAGTTTAAGGAGGAATAGATTATATCCTGTGGAAGGAGGTGTGTAATTCCACACAGCATTTGTGGAGCCCCTGCTGTGTGCTGCTGGGCCAGGTGCTGCATTAGTGGATGAGAAAACCAGAAGTATAAAGACATAGTTGTGCTGCAAGAATGAAAAAGTCCTGGGAGATCACAGAAGCGGTGGCAATTCTTTCTCCTGGGGGTGGGAGAAATGTTGGAGATGTCAGGAAAAGCATTATAGACAGACGATACTGGGTTTTGAACTTGGGCCTTGAAAACCAGTGGAATGCAGACTGGTAGAAATGCTGACCTAGAGCATGGGAGGGATATGTAACAGCAGAGCAAACACACAGTAGTGGAGACTCTAAGGTCTGATAGAGAATATTCCAGATTATCTGGAGTATTGGGTGACTGTGGCAAATACGGGCAAAGCTGCAAAGGTAGAGGACAGATTGTGGAGAAGCTGTAAAAACAGAACATCCGTTTAGTTCTGTTGGAAAACGAGGGGCCAGTGCAAGACAAATTCTTAATTTAGTGATCAGCACTGTGTTTTGGAAAGATGAGCCTGGAATTGGTGTATGGAGGATGCTTGAAAGTGAGAATAATAGTAGGGAGGCTGTTTCTTGTCTCAGGAGAGAAGTAATGAAAGTCTGAACCAGGGAGTGCCGTGAGGAATGGAAAGATAGGGGTAGGCATTGAAGAGGCTACATCTGCTTATGTTGGTTGAGGCTGGGAGAGTTGGGGGAGTGGAAACTTCTCAATCGGGGTGGTCCTAGAGCCTGAGCAAATCATGCCAGACCTTCTTGTGACAGACACAAGGAATGCAGTGAGACTTGGGCTTGAAAGACAGGTTGTACTTCATGATTATGGACACAGGACTAAATGTTGCATGTGCAGGCACACGCACACGTCACACATGGGCAGTCATAAATTATGCTTTTGAAATATAATCATTTTAGTATTGGGCGCACACACTGTCATATTTCATCCAAATAATGGCAAAAATGTCTCTAAAGAGCCATCAGATATCAGAACAGCCTTTGCTGCCTTCTGAGAGACTGAAGAAGCTGGTCGAGAACACAGGCTGTGGAGCCAAAGAGCCTGGGTTCAAATCCAAGCTCAGCCATTTACAAGTAGCTGCATAACTTGAGGCAAATTACTTAGCCTCTTTGTGTCCTGATTTCCAAGTCAGTGAAATAGAACTAATAATACCAAATGTATTGCCTTTCTTTTTGGTCCCCTACAAATGTTGTCAATTTGGCATTTTCACTAATGTCTCTGTTTTCTTACCTCCATTTTTTACCTGTTCTTCTATTTTTTTCATCTATCTCCTTTTTCAAAATAGAAGACATGTTTTCTTAGGTATCCTAGCTATGTATGTTGCAGGTGTTATTAATATAGTGATGATGTTGATGATAGTCATATTACTGCAATATACCTTATATTTCAGACTTTTTTGATTTATGATAGGTAAGCTGCCATACCATACTGAGAATGATACTTCCCAGGGAAAAAACATTTCCTATGGGTCTCCTAACCATTCCTTTTCTGACCATCACTTACAAAACACACTCGTAAAGGTTCACGAGTAAATATGTGAAGGATCTCCTTGATTTCACAGTACAGCTTTCATAAGATAATATCCCATTTGTCAGAGCTAACATAGATTAAAACTTTTTAAAGCTTTATTAATAGAATCAATAGTAACATAAAATAGATTTTTGAATAAATCAAGATTATCATTGTCATGAAAAGTGCAGATTATTAGACTCTTCGGCCATGTAAATGTGGTGAATAACATTTTAATGACTGATGGGTTTAAATTTTAAAAAATGAGGATAATCATATTTAAATAGGAGAAATGGCTGGCCTCAAGATATAAATTGGAGAAGGATTAGCGTGTAGATGGGGGTTGAAGCTGCAAGAATGGATGGAATCATCCAGATAAAGTAAATCCAGGCAGAAGAGAGGAGAGATGGGACAGAACCCAGAAGACAGCAACATTAAAGGGTGGAAAGAAGAGCTAGTGAGGGGGGCTCGATGGAGCAGAGGCAGGAAGAAGCAGAGAGGACCATGGGGAGAGCGAGCACCACAAAGGGGACAAGCCTGATACTACCTTTATGTCTCTTTCAACATCCAATGATGAGAAGTTACAAAACAAATCCTTAAAAAAATTAAAACTGGCTATTGCACTATAAATTAAAGATAAAAAAGAAAAATTTTCACTGATTTCACAACATATTTAATATATTGAAGAAGATGGGCTGAGAAGTGAAGTAGGAGAATTCTGAGACGGCTGCCAAGATTCCCGCTCAGTGGTGTAGACGCCCTGTCTCATCACCTCCCCTTGACTGCAGCAGGACCTGTGAAGATGATGGATTTTATTTCTGCAAAGGTATTAAAACATTTTTGATAAAATATCTTTCAGGATAATAATTGTCTATTTTAAATTTTTTTATTTTTAATTTTTATGGATACATAATAGTTTCACATATTTATGGAATGCATGCAATATTTTGATACAAGCATATAATGTGTAAGGATCAAATCAGCATCATTGGAATATACATCACCTTAAACATTTATCATTTCTTTGTGTTAGGAACATTCCAATTCCACACTTTAGCTATTTTGAAATGCACAATAAATTATTGCTACTTATAGTCATTCTATTGTGCTACCAAACACATCGTATTCCATCTAACCGTATTATTGTACCCATTAATCATCCCCTCTTATTCCTCCTCACACCTTCTCACTACTCTTCCCAGTCTCTGGTGACCATCATTCTACTCTTTAACTCCATGAAATCAACATTTTTAGTATCTGCCTATGAGCGAGAAAATGTAATATTTGTCTTTCTGTCCCTGGTAATAATTAAATCTATTGTCAATGAGTGTTACATCTGATTTATAGGAGTGGGTTAACATAATTTTTATAGAGAAAAAAAATCTTGAGGTATAATATATAATTAGCCTAGCTTACAATATGCCAAGAATAACAAGTAAAGAGATTCGGTAAGTCTGGAGTAGGGTCCAGAGAGCTGTATTGCTATAAAACTCCATAAGTCAGGCTGATGTGCATCCCCAGTTGAGAGCAACTGCACTAGAAGATGCCACATTAAAATTAAAAGAGTACGGTTTCAGCCAAGTAAAATTTGATATAATGATTGAAATTATTACTGATAACACTGTGGTTGTCTGATATCATCAGGTCGTCAGGCGAAGCACAACCAGGATGCTGATAAATATAGGAAAACCTGACACAACGATTAATATTTCTTGGGGTTTTGATCAGTGTTGTCCCTGAGGGTTAGAATATACTGTATGGTGACAAACATGAGGTGTTTCCCATAAAATATACAATTTCTGATAAAATTATGTTAATAAAATTTTACCCATACAAAATTAACCTAGGGATGGTCGAGTGTCTCTTTTCGTTTAGCATCTTTTCCTGTGCAGCTCATCAAACAAATCTAGCTATTTCCAGCATCTCTCTTTCTATAAAAGTGAAAGAAACAATATTTGTAATTTTCCAAGGGCCTTTTGAAAAATCTCAAAGATAGTTTTATGTATAAAAGATAGCTTGAAAATTTGGTGGTTTGTTTCCTGTATTTAGGATCTAATTTTTGGAAGGTTAAAAAAAAAAGAAATTGCCAGAGGATATTTGGACAATTGGTTAAGATAGAATCATAGGTGCCTCGGAAACAACACTGGGTTGTCCATTTAATCATAGTGACAGTAAAATTTATGTAAAAAACCAAACACAGATGGTAACAAGATTGAGAAGAACCTTAGCTCTTTCAAAAGTGAGAGTGAGGAACCTTTGTTCTTTGTCTCTCCTCCCCCCAAATAATTAAGGATTCAGGTAGAGGAGAGTGTTGGGAGGTTGGATCAGGGAAGAGAAAACCAAGAGCAGTTGGGAGCAGAGTAAGGGAGAAGGTGGATGACCACAATGGCTTGGAGTCTGGGCAGTGACCCATCATGACAGGGATGTGAGGCTGAGCAGGACGCAAAGCTCCTCATGGGACTCTGGTGTCAAGTTGCTGTGGTACGAGAGTGGACTGTGGAATCAGGGTGTCGGATATTTGAGAACCTGGATAGCTGGGACCGACTCAGAGCATTCCTGAAATAGACCAGAGTTTACAGAGGTTGCGTTATTAAAACTTACTATGTTGATATGAGAAAATTTAATTTGCAATTTTCAATACATTTTTTTCCTTAGAACCACTTAAATCTGTTTAAAAAACTTTGTCCCAACTTACACCATTTGTTTTTAAGAATACATGTTTATTTATTTTTGTAGGAATTTCTCAGGATTTATCATATCGATTTTTTTCTGTTCTGATTAAATTAAATAAGTAACAGAAGTGAGAAAAAGAATTTCTGCTTGAAGAGTATTCAATGAAAAGAAAATATAAATCTTTAGAACACAAAGAACCCCTTTTCAAAATATCAACCTGATAACTTTGGATAGAAAATGTTGTGATTTTGGCTCTTAAACTCAGCAAATCAGGCTGCAACTGTATCCTGCCAAAATATCATGAACAAAATGAAAAAAAAAATCATCATCATTGCTGGATGTTCCACAGATTGGGATATTTGGCATTAGACGTTTGGAACATCTGGACAACTGATTGAATTCTTCATCTGGATATTTTGGCATGATGACACCATCAGCTTTGGAATTCTTTCTTTTTCAGGGCTAACTTGGTCAGAAAACACACACATGATTCAGTGCTCCGTGTGTGAAAGACGAGGGGGGCTGCAGTCTTATTTATTTTCCTACTGACTGCTATGATCTGAACATTTGTGTCACCACAAAATTTATATGTTGAAATTCTAACCCCAAGGTGATGATGGTATCAGGAGGTGGGGCCTTTGGTAATGAGTTCAGAGCCTTCATGAATGTGATTAATGCCCTTGTAAAAGAGGCCCCAGAGAGATCACTTACCCTTCTGCCATGTGAGGACACAGTGAAAAGACGCCTGTCTAACAAATGGGTCCTCACCAGATCCCACATTTGCTGCCAGTGCCTTGATCTAAGACTTCTCAGCCTCTAGAACTATGAGAAATAAATTTCTGTTGTTTATAAGCCATCCAATCTATGATATTTTGTTATAGCAGCCCAAACAGACTAAATCAACCATCAAACAATCTTTTTCAGAAGTTAGGCACAGATTAATAAATACACTTTCATATTTCTCTAAATGAAAAAATATCCAAATCATCCCATTTCCTCCTCACCCTTCCTTCATCTTCTCACTTTAATCCTTCCAGAGATTCTATCATCTTGGTGATACGGACCCAGAATGTTGGAGAGTGGGAGGAGGAGAGAGTTGGGAATACACAGACACTGGACCATCCCAAATGTAACATGGTTGTCCACAATGGAAGAAGAGAATTTTGTGACTATGACAGAGAAGGTTAGGGCAAAGACCCTAAGGAGGGAACAGCTTAGCATGTATATGACTTGAAAATAAATTTTGTCATTGAATGTAAATCCATTTTAAGGTATGCCATTAGGGATATGGCAGGAAAGAAACTATTTTCTTTTTTATTCCTAATCTCTTAGATTATTTTCAAAAATTAAAATGAGCCAACCCAAGGCCCCATATTAAAGAAATAACTTATAAGAGCAAAGAGGACAGATAGGGAATAAGCATTGAACAAGGTCTCAAGATATATCTAGAAGATTGAAGAAGATGGAAGCCCAGTGACATTTAAAACAGAGGGAAGAAGGAGGTGGCAGGCGGGGGCAGCAGCACAAGAGAGCCTTGGACAGGTACTGTGAGCTTGCCGGTCAGCACCCCGGATTCCCTCTCTGTCCTCCTGCCTTTGTGGGCAAGTACCTGGAGATAAAACTGAAAAGATAGGTTGGGGTAAATAACAGGACCTTCTAACTCTGACCATAAAGGACTTTAAGGAGATGACTGTGCATGGGTGGGAAGTGCTTCACAATGTTTGGTTGTAAAGAAAGGAGAATATGGCTAAGCTAGAGAAAAGCATGCACTTGAAGACAAAGATTTTTACTGCAGTGGTGGTGAATGCTTTTAAAACAGGATGACTTGAGGATATTTAAGTGTTGATGACAAAGTGCCCATGGCATGGAGCTTCCTAAACAATATTCCTACTTCCAGATTTCCCTCTGTCTGAATTATTTGTCTTGGTTAATTTTAACTAATTTTTCTAAAACTCAGCTCAGAGCACACTGGACTATCTCGTACAGTTCCCTGTTGTGTATCCTAATCTGCTGTTCTCGCACCTCTACTCGTGCCCTTCCCAGTATTTTAAATATTCTTTTTGCATTTCTACCTCCAAAAATGCCAGTGAATTTAGGCTACATTTCAAATGCAACCTTCTCTTACATTTTCCTTGAGGGCAGGCACTTGACCATATTTCTTGTTTTGTTTTCTTTTCCACACTCTCGCCACACAAGAGACATTTAGTGTTGATTCTTCCTCCCCAAAGGTTGTCACTTTTCCCAAGGCCATGTGTAGAACAGCCATCCACTTCCTCACTTCCCACTCACCATGACTGGCTGCTGCACCCAACATACCACTGAAAAAGCTGTTTGGAAGATGTCCCACAAGTTCTTTATTGCTAATCCAGAGAACAGTTCTCAGGCCTGACCCTGTGTCAGATTTCAGAAAGATTTGACTTTCTACACCCCTAACTTCCTTAAACAGTCTTTTCTCTTGATTTCAATAACACTTCGTTTTTCCAGCTTTCCTCTGACCTCTCAGCTTGGTTTCAGTCTACTTTTCAGGATTTGCCCCCACTCGCCCTTCCCTTGAATGTCAGACTCAGCACTCCAGCCTAGCCGTTCTCCTCTTCTCGCTCCGCCTGCTCCCCCGGGTGCGTTCTCCCATGTCCGCATTGCCAAGTCCATCTGTCTCTCCCGAGCACCATGTCCATCCCCTTCCCGGCCAAAATATGTTTCATATTTAAACAAATCAAGAAAGTAAATAAAATAGAAAATAGTCTTCAAATTAAGAATTTGGAGTACATCTAAAAGCAGATTTTGACAGAAGTGATCTTCCATATGTAAATTTTGTTAAAATACTCTGATATGATTGTTTAGATAACTTGCAACTTTGCAATTATAATCTTAGAATATGTCTTTTGGGATCACTTTCAGAAAGTCCATTTGAGTTTTTATAGTGCATTACTATCTGATATTGGCCAAGAGAAATTAAAATTGTCTGCGCTAAGGAAAGAACCTTTATAATCTTCCTGACTGAAAACTTTGGACAGATCTGGACAAATCAGATTGATTCTTACCAGGGTTAAGAAGATTGCCTGGTTCCCGTCTCTAATGTCAATGAAAATTTATAGCAGTTTTAATTCCAGCTCAGTTGGTGACTGGGAGAAAAAAACCATTGTGTCAGAGCAGGGCCCATTGGATTTAGCATATGATAACTTCAAAAGAAGATCATTACAGTTATATGTGATCAGAACAATTTTCCATAGCATGTGAATTGCCAGTGGAGTGGGGCAGGGATAGAAGAAAGGGTGGCAAGAGCCATAGGAGCACACATCTTTGTTTTGTCCTATATGTGGCCCACAAGCCTAGAATAGTTTCTGGCACATAGTAGGTGCTCAGTATTTGTTCAATGAAACTTTATTTTCAGTTTGTTTTGACTTAAATTTCACAGAATAATATCCCCTGTATTAGCTCATTTTCTGTGAGGTAGAAAGGGAAGATTTTATTAACCCAATTTATAGATGAGAACATGAATAGAGAATTCATCTTGGTTCCAAGGTGACACAGCCGGTGGGATACCCGTGACCTAAGCTCTGCGTTGCAAAGGGAAAGGAAATGCAGTGCTTTCTCTGCCTTTGCCTGTTCGGTCTTAGAGATGCATTTTTGTTGTTTGTTTGCTTTCTATTTTGGAATCTGGAGTTATAAAAGTAAACTTGTTATTATACTAACTGGCTAGCTCGGGGCGAGTAGATGAATGAATGAATGATAAAAAATATTTTGTTAGGCTGTAAGGAAGACCAAAATTTTAGGTACCAAGGCTAAACAAGTGTTAGTTCTGCATATTTTACTTTTTTTTTTTTTTTTGAAATTGCTAGCTGTCCAAAGTCTGATTTCTTTAAACTAGACCTCTAGACCAGGGGTTGAGAAATTCCTCCGGAAAGAGCCAGATAGCAAATATTTTGGGCTTTGTGAACCATATGGTCTCTGTTGCAGAGACCCAGCTCTGCCATTGTAGCACAAAAGCAGCCTGGATAATACATAAACAAATGAGTGTGGCTGCGTTCCGGTATAACTTTATTTACGAATCCTGAAACTTAAATTTCATATAATTTTTATGTGTCACAAAATTTCATTCTTTTTTTCAACCATTTAAAAATGTAAAAACCATTTTTAACTCATGGATGATGGGCTGGATTTGGCCCCTGGGCTGTCATTTGCCCACCGATGCTAATACCTTTGTAAGCAATAACACCCCTGCTAACCACCCCTTGCAAATGATATCATCAAAGCAAGCTTTTCTGGGCACAGTGCTGACAATATCATTCCTTTGTTAAAACTCCCAGTGGCTTCATACAGACTATGGAATAAAGTATAAACCAGTTGACATGAACACAACACTGTCCCTGACCAAGGCCATAGCTGCATTTCCAGCTATATTCTTCCTCACCTTCCTAGATCTGGCTTACCTGGGCTCTCCCTGAACAGGTCCGCTCTGTCTCACCTCCATTCCTTTATATACTCTATTGTGTTCACCCGAAATGCCTTCTCTTCCCTCATTATTATTTCTTTCTGTCAAAATTCTACCCTTCTTTCTACCTTAATCTCTAAGTCTTCCCTAGCCCACCACCCCTCTGCAGCCGGACTTAACCTTTTCTTTAATGTTCCACCTTTTGCAATTATTTTTTTCTGGTGTTTAATAGATTCTGCCATCTATTAATAATTATGTATATGATCTTTTGCCTTACAAAGTTATTAACTATTGAGGTCAGAACCAGCACGTTGTATTTTTGGCAGGGTTCCATGGTAGAATTCCATGCTAGGATTCACTGATAGGGTCCAATTAACATCTGAGGAATGCAAATGAATAACCTGAAAGGATCAAAATGCAATCACTTAAAGTATCTGCCAAGCTCTTTGCAATTTTATAATAAGAAAATAAGTAACTTTATTTCATAGCATCTTCTAAAATACAGTTGTTGATAACGGGTGAGAAATAAAAATTATTTCCTTTAAATTGAGTTATTTTCCATTTTATGAAAAAAGGATTAATTTACTGAAGCTTAATTACCTGTTTTAATTGGCCTTAAATGAAAGGCTCCCAATTAGCTGTAGATTGAGTGAGAGCGAAGGAATCTTCTTATTGAGATAGACTCATGGGAACTTAGTAACAGATAGAAGCAAATCAGCCACACCTGTTCGTGGGCCAAGACAGAAACAGCTCTAGCTGAGCAGTCAGGAGCAAGCAATTTGAACTTGGAAATGAAGACTGAGAAGGCAGAAACATCAGTTAAAGCAAAAAGAGAGAGGGACTGGACCATGCAGGAAGGGGTGTGCTGTGGTGAAACTTGTCTGGTTTTCTTGGAGTTCATTTTATCTCTATGTATTAATATAAGGCTCCATGTCATGTTTTTCTTATCCTTTCTGGAACCATCAAGACCTTTCCAACTATCATAAACAGTTATTCATTGTTAAAAACCCACCTCATTGTTAAAAATCAGGCTTTCTTTGTGATGAGGACAGCAGGTAGCAATAAGAGACTGGAAAAACCAAACTGTTTTTGTGCTCTCACACAGTCACTTAACACTCAGCACTTCACTTGTGATACTAGACGTATCTAGACGTAACTAGGGGTTTCTTTACCCACACACCAGGCAATTCTCTAGCTGACCCCAGCAGAGTGTCCTTTAATTTAGTCCATACCAACACTGTCTACCTGGAGTTAGAGTCAGATCCCACAGGTTAAGGGCTCAGTCCCACAAGACTAACCCCCATGTTGGATGCCAATTGCAAGTCGGGCCTCCAGAATTTCTGACCAATCAGCTATAAATAGAGCATTTCCACAACCTCTTTCTCAGGTTCAATCATTTGCTAGAATGGCTCACAGAACTTAGGGGATAGTTTACTTACATTTACTCATTTAACATAAAAGGCTGTAACTCAGGAACAACCGGATAGAAGAGAGGACAAGGTAGGGGGAAGGGGCATGGAACTTCCATGCTCTCCTGGGGCATGTCACCTTCCACATGTTCAGACACCCAGAAGCTCTCTGGACCCTATCCTTTTGGGTCTTTATGGAGACTTCATTATGTAAGCATGATTGATTGAATTATTGGCCATTGGTGATCAGATCAGCTCAACCTTCAGCCTGGCTCCTTTCCCCAGGGGCCAGGGGATTGGGCTGAAAGTTCCAGCTCTTCAATCACATAGTTGGTTGCCCTGGCAACCAGCCCCCATCCCAAGGCTATCTAGGAGACCCCCCTGCATCAGTCTTTTCATTAGTGTGCAAAAAAAAAAAAAAAAATTCCAAGAATCTTAGGAGTGCAAGGAAAAGGTAGAAGGTAGGGACAAAGACAAAAAATGTACATATTTCTTATCATATCACAGGAGCCAAGATGTGAAAGTTTTGCTAGGGCTAGGTCTGTCTGTCCCAGTTCACTGGGATCTTTTAACAAAGCAAACTAAGCATGTGCCTGTGCCCTCTTCCACTTTTAATCTGATAGGTAGGTTGCAGTGAATGGAGTTACAGAAAATGCAAAGAAATCTCAAAGATGAAACAGTGTGTTAATTAAAGGATCATCCAAATTGGGTGAGCAGCATGTTCAGGCCAACAGAGGTCAGGATGGGGAACCAATCTTCTACTTAATCAGAAGGAAATGTTCATGGAAAAGAATATTTAAGATAAGTTATGTGCTGTTTAAGTGGTCTAGGGTAGGTAAGTCCTCGAAAAAATGTGCAACCTAATATGACCTATAGAGAAGAAATATGGTCTGGGCAGTTAAGAATGATGTGGAGATTTTCCTTGGAGAGAAAGACTGTGATTTGGGAAATAAAGTGTTAGTTAGACATTTGGAGAAAGCTGGGTGATGGGAATATGGGGAGAGTTTGTGAGAGTTTCAGTTTAGCTATATTAAACCAAGGTCACACTCTAATTCTTTGGTCAGCAAAATTTGAGTTTTACTTGCTGAAGGTTAAAAAGAAGTGGATGTGTGAAAAAAGGAAAAACTTGCTGGATTTTAAGTGCATTTTCAAGGTATCCTACCTTTTGAATCTGCTTCTGCATTTTGCTTATTAAATATCATAATTTGATGATGGACAAATTCAGCTAGGAGACAAAAATAATTCATTTATTGTCGCCCTACAGCACAGGAACCTGGAATAACTAGCTATATGTGGGTGGTGGAATAATATTTGAAATATTAACTTATTTTTTTCCTCTTAGTCTTTATTACAATTTTCTTTTCTTCCCATTCAAAGACAAAGACAGCTTTAAAACCCACTGCTTCAGGATATAAATGGAAATCGGAAGGGGACACTGATGTGCAGAAATGCAGAAGTGGTAGGTGGTGGTGGTCCAATGCACGCAGCGTGCAGAGGAAGAATGAACATGGAGTATGGGAAGAACCAGAGCGGCTTATAAGGGTGCTTTCCTATTGGGAGGCTGTAGGTTGGAGGGAGAGAAGAGGAGTCTCTAGTTTGCAGAAGAGGAGACAAAACTGCTCCTGAAGGTTCCCCCAGAGATCTAGCAAGACCACCGAGTAGAGTGGAACCTAAGAGCTGGGACTGCAAAGTCAAAGGTCTTTGTGAAGGTCATGCTAACGTGTGAAGCACATGGGTGTCAGCATAAGGAGAGGTGGTCACTGCAACTAACTAGAGAGCACGTGGCCTGCTTAAAGGCATGCAGCATGTTTTTTGTAAAAAGTTTTGCATGTCATCAAAGCAAATTTGTGAGTCAAAATATTTGTGAGCCAAAATTTTATCTCTTGGGCTCTAGGGTGGTAAACAGAGACCTAATTTGCTTCACAATCAAATACTGTGATACGAAAGCCACAGAGAGCCATCAAACCTGTAGGGACCATAGGAACAAGGATAATTGTCATCTCAGTAGCAGAGTATTGTTGCCTGAAATTAAAGCTGTTGAGACAGAAATGGTTTTATAAAGGTTCACTCAAAATCAAATGTGAGGATTGACCTGGGAAGACACTTCAACAAAGTTGGAAGTATTGCAGAGTCTGCCACAAGGTGAAAGTTTAAGAGAAGGAAGGGGAACTCCTCATAACAGAATTGTCCTCTTTTCATTGGCAGATACAATACAGATGTCATAATTACTAGCTATAGATTACAACATACAGGCTAAAAAATGTCAACACTCAAGACAATCAGTAAAATTTCATACTTCAGCTAATCTTAAAATAAATCAGTGTCCTATTCAGTGTCAGCAGGTTACACATTGATCAGTACATCAACAATTTGAGGAACTTACGATAAGATTCTTTACTCAGAGAATGTCGCCATCGAGTCATAAGATCTCCCCAAGGCGGATTAATTTGGAAGCCTGCTTACGTCTAAAGTAAATGGTTGATGTGACCTGCAGGTTATCAGTATGGACAAGAAACAATGCCTGGAATAGGAGGATCTCCTCTCCCCTTATTGCCATCTTCAGTTACACATATTTGGAAACTATTTATAATCTTGAATTCTTGATGTGAACCCAAGCGAAGGATAGGAAGCTCCACAAATGGTTGCAGTTAGGTTTCTCAACGGACTAACCATGTTAAGTTGTTCTGTTGAAAATAAGGAGATGTGATATTTTATATACCTGAACTTGTGATTCAGACCAACTTTATTTGCCATGTGTCTGTATCTACCCACATTATCTGATTTTCTTCAACACTAGCAGAACATACAAGCCAGTGACATCCCACAATCTAGCTCAGCAAGCATTCATTGAGCATCAAGTAGTTTGTAATCACCTGTATGGTGTACAAGGATAAAATTTTAGTCAGATAAAGCTTCTGCACCTAGGAAACTTACAATCCAGTGGGGAAAACAAGTAAGCATCTTAAATCCAAGGGACAATGTAATAAGTACAAGTCCTAAGAAACACGGGAGGAGGGAAGGAGTTTAATCAGTGTGGCAGGACTGGCAGATAGGGAGACGTACACAAATCTGTTGACCTATTCAGTAGCAGTTTGAAAAACAGACTTAAAACGGTATAGAAAATGAAGACAGCTTGTTACCCCTTCCTCCCTTACATTTCCTCCAGTCTATCACCAACTTTCCCAACATTTTGACATCACCATTTGACCTGTTTGATTTGTCCTCTGCAGAGTTAGAGTATTCTTTCCTGGTTACTTCCTGCTTCTACCTTTTAAAAGGATATTCAGCTTGAAAAATAAGGGACTATACACACTTGGCCAAAGTAAGTAGTTCTCAACTTTGGGCACTTGCTGGAATCACACAGGAAGATTTAAAAAATATGAATGCCTGTCATTTGCCTCCTGGTAATGATGCACTGAGAAGAACACAGTATCATTTCTGGGGTATTTCTGTCCAAAATGCACAACCTGAATTTAATCATGAGGAAACATCCAACAAATCCAAACTGATAGACATTTTACAAAATAACCGGTCTGTTATTTTCTAAAATGATAAGGTCCTGAAAAACAAGAGAAACAGTTCTGTAGTAAAGGAGACTGCAGAGACAAGGCAACTAAATTCAACAGTGTTCTTGAATTATATCCTGGTCTAGAAGCTGGATCAGAAAAATGACATCATTTGGAACATTTGGAACATCTGGAACATGTTCATCTGGAACATTTAGAGAAATTGACGTAAGGTTTGCAGATTAGATAATATAATGGTATCAGCATTGATTTCTTGATTTTGATAATTATACTATGATTATGTAAGAAGATGTCCTTGTTTTTAGGAAATACATACTGAAATGCCCACTAAAATATTTAGAAGTAAAGTGGTATCATGCCTTCACCTTACTATCAAATGTTTCAACAACAAAAAAATGTATATATAGAGAGAAGTATACATACAGAGAGAGGGAAACATAGAAAATGATAAAACTTGCTTGAAAAATCTGGATAAATGATATACAGGAACTCTTCATATTATTTTTGTAACTTTTAAAATAAGTTTTATGTTATTTCAAAATAAAAAAATTTTTAAAAATAAAAAAAAAAAAAGCACTCATGCCAGGATCCTACTCCCAGGGATTCTGACTTGATTCATCTGGGATGAGGCCTGGACATGGGGACTTTAAACTCTCCCCAGCTGATTCTCACATGCAGCCAAGATTGAGAAGCACTGGCCTGGTGTCTAGAGATCCAGAATCTCTAAGCTACCTGCAATGTATGAAACTTGTTGGAGCTAAGGGCATTGAGGTTGGAGATTTAAAAAAAAACCTCTGAGAAGAGCAGTTTATCAGGCTCTTACATACAGACACCTCAAGGGCCCAGCAGGTAATATAACTGTGTACAGCAGCAGAATACAGAATAGCAGAGAATAGTAGGGACATGTCTGGATCAAAGTCATTTAATTTGGATTTTAAAAATATTCTTCTAAACGATCCAAAATTGGCAGGCCTATTGGGAGAAGTGGGCCATCGCATTGTAATGTCTGCAGCTGGAAGAGCAAAGAACTATGATCATGATTTGTAAGCATTGAAATTAGACAGTACTCAGATTCTTCTGCAAATATTACTACTGTGGGCCAGATACTGCTTAGGTAATAGGTTTATATTAAATTTAAGCAAAGTGTATGTTGAAGACAAGTTTGGAAATAAGGGAATATGCATTTGATAACTGTTTCTATTAGACTTTGGCTGCCAGTAACATACAACCACAACTTAATCTGGTTCAAACAATAAGGCAATTTACCATCTAACACAACAGGAAGTCTAGCTGCTTCACAGTGTCCTCAAGGACCCGGTTGTTTCTATCTCTGTTCATCTTCTATAGTGTGTCACGTTTGCCCTCTGGCTTGCTACCCCGTAGTCCCCAAATGACTACAGGATCTCTAGCCCTCACATCCAGATGTGGCAACATGCGGGAAACAACCTTTTCTTGTTTTTATCTCCTAGGAGCAAGGAAACGTTTTCCAGAAACCCTTCAGTAGACTTCCCCTTGATCTAGTCACATGTTCATTCCTAAGCTAAGTGCTGGAAAGAAAATAGGATTTCCAGCTTGGGCTTAGACTCAACAGGATCTGCCCATAAGATGGGGTCACCATCCTCTGAAACATGTGGGAGGCAGGTGGATACCACTACGAAACTGGGGTGGAGGCAATGAATGAGCATTGAGTAACCAAACAGTGGCGTTTGCCATACAAAACTGTTTTTCCTCAGCTGTTTCTTGGAAATTGAGGCAGATTTTCACTTTTTACAGTAGACTATGTAAACTCTCAATCCAACTATAGAAACTTGCAAATTAAGAAATAAACAATTTAAAATTGAGAGTTGTGGAACTAGTGAAAAAAACCACAGGTTGACCAAGAGATTTGGCTCTCCCATTAACCAGCTGAACGGCCTTGATCAAATTACCTAATTTTTTGGATCTCATTTTTCACCTTAGAAATATGGGTTGGACTGGATAGTTCCTAAGATCACTTCCAATATTAATAGACTGTTACTTATAATCACTGTTTTACTCTATAAAATAAAGGAACTGAATAACTTGGTATTGTGAGACTGCCTCTCAGAGTAAATAGGTTTTGGCAACACTAACACAAAATGAGGGAAAGGCAAGTACTTTAAAAGCATAATTAGGACTTTCTGGTTTCTGGTCCTACATGTAAGGAGCTTGGAAGTCATCATTCTATCTTAACAAGTAAAAAGCTGAACAAATGGAAAAAATGAACAACTTTTGTGTATGTCTTCTTAGATCCCTCAGAAAAGTGAGGTCCCAGGGCAAGCACCTGCACCCCAAATTGGCAGACAAATGAATATACAGAATCACAACTAACCAGAGCAGAAACCTCCTCTAGAAGCAGCACTGAGGTGGGAAAACCTAAGCTGTGATTGACGAATTATGAGAGGCTCACTGTGGACAACTTCAGGAGGGGCCCAGCAATCGAGAAGCCCCCCACTTGCATGAGTTTTACCTGCAGAAGCTCTACCAAGTTCTCACGGCGAAGATCAGAGAAGCATCTATCCATGCCTCTGGTGGGGGTCGGGGGTGGTGGAAAGCAACCATTTCGAAATATGCCAGAGCATTCTGGTCTTTTTAATAAGATCTGCCCTCAAGAGAAACTATTTTATCATAGCCTAAACTATTGGGGTTGCCTAACCATCCTGAGGGAACAGAAATACCCATCTCCAGCCTTCCATATGAGAGAAGGGAAAACACCAACTTCAGGCAACTCTTGCATCATGTCCCACTGAGAGCAGTAAAAACCGAGACACACTTGTGAAGTTCACAGCCCAGACGCAGAGCACAGCCTTGCTAAAAGACTGAGACCTAACTGTAGGAATATGGAACACTTACTCTCCCCCAAGACCTTGCCACCACATCACTAAAGACCTCTTTACCAGAGTTCCTTTTACCCAATACATAAAGTCTGACTGTCAACAAAAAAATTACAAGGTATGGTAAAAGGCAAAAAATACAGTTTAAAGAGACAAAGCAAATACTAGAACCAGACTCAGCTATGGCAGGGATATTGAAGTTATCAAACAGTGAATTTAAAATAACTATGATTAATATGCTAAGAGCACTCAGGAACAAAATAGACCACATACAAGAACAGATGGGTAATTTAAGCAGAGAGAGAAATTCTAAGAATAAAAAATAAATACTAGAGATCAAAAACACTGTAACAGAAATGAAGGTTACCCTTGATGGGCTCATTAGTAGACTGGATGCAGCTGAGGAAAGAATCTCTGAACTTGAGAATCTGTCAATAGAAACTTCCAAAACAGAAAAGCAAAGAGAAATAAAGACTAGAAAAAAACAATGGAGAATATCCAAGAACTGTGGGACAACTACAAAAAGTGTGACATATGAGCAATGGGAGTACAAGAAGGAGAAAGAAGAAAAGAACAGAAGAAATATTTGAAGCAATAATGACTGAGAATTCCCACAAATTAATGTCAGACACCAAACACAGATTCAGGAAGCTCAGAGAACACCAAGCAGGATAAATGCCAAAATAATAAAAAATTAAAAAATATATAGCTAGGCATATCATAGTCAAACTGAAGAAATTAAAGGTAAATAAAACATCTTGAAAGAAGCCAAAAGGGGAAAAACATCTCACCTACAGAGGAACAAAGATAAGAATTGCATTTGACTTCTCCTCAGAAGCCATGCAAACAAGAAGCAAGTGGAGCAAAATATTTAAAGTGTTGAGAGAGAAAAATAGTAAAAAAAAAAAAACCAACACCAACCTAAAATTCTGTACACTGTATAATTATTATTCAAAAGTAAAAGAATTATTAAGACTTTCTCCAACAAACAAAAATTGAGGGAATATTTTGCCCATAGACCTGCCTTGTAAGACATGTTAAAAAAAGAAAGTTCTTCAGAAAAAAGGAAACTATATAGGTCAGAAACTTTGATCTAAATAAAGAAAGAGAGAGCATCAGAAAAGGAATAGTGAAGATTTTAAAAAAATTATTTTTGTTATTTTTAATTGGTCTGACAGATAACAGTGTATATAAAATAATAATCACGGCAATTACTTGATTATATTTGCTTATATATATGTCACTTATGAATAAATGAAATGACAGCAATGACACAGGGATGGGAGGGCATAATTAGAATTGCTTTGTTGTTAGAAGGTATTGTACTACCTGCACAGTGATGTAGTAGAATTTAAAAGTGGACTTGGATTAGCTGTAAATATAATTGCAAAATTTAGGGAAGCCACTAAAAAAAAGTAACAAAGAAGTACAACTGATATGCTAAGAAGGGAAAGAAAATGGAATAATATAAAATGCCCAGTGAAAATCACAAAAGGCAGAAAGTGAAAGACAGAAATAGGAACAAAGGAGAAAGGCAACAACTAGAAAACAGTAACAAGTATGATAGATACGAATCCCACTATATCAATAATTGCTTTGAAAGTCAATGGTCTACCTTCTTCAATTAAAAGACAGAAATTGTTAGAGTGGATCAAAAAATAAGACCCAACTGTATATTGTCTTCAAAAAAATTCTCTTTAAATATAAGGACACATATTGATTAAAAGTAAAGGAATGCAGAAAGATATACTATGTTAACACCAATCAAAAGAAAGCTGGAGTGGCTATACTAATTTCAGAGAAGCAGACTATAGAACAAGGAAAGTTATGCAGGATAAAGAGGGGCACTACATAATAATAAAGGGGGTCAATTCTCTGAGAAGACATAACAACCCCCAGATGCATATGCCTAACAACAGAGTGTCGAACTGTGTGAGGCAAAAACTTAGAGAACTGCAAGGAGAAATTGATGAATCCACTATTATTGTTGGGGGCTTTGACACCCCCTATCAGAAGCAGACAGATCCAGCAGGCAGGAAATTAGTAAGGACATACTTGAATTCAACAATACCAATTTACAGAATATAATTTATATCTATAGACAACCTTATCCAACAGCAAAATACACATTCTTTTCAAGATCACATGGAATAATCACAAAGATAGACCACATTCTTGACCACAAAACATACCTTAACAAATTTGAAAGAATACAAATCATATAATTTCTACTCTCGACCACAATGGAATTAAACTAGAAATCAATAACAGAAAGATAGCTGAAAAATCCCCAAATATTTGGAAATTAAACAATATACTTCTAAATAACACATGGATCAAAGAAGAAATCTCAAGAGAAATTTAAAAATATATTGAACTAAATGAGAATGAAAATATAATTTTCAAAACTTGTGAGATGAAGGCTGGGCGTGGTGGCTCACGTCTTTAATCCTAGCACTCCGGGAGGCTGAGGTGGGCGGATCGCTCAAGGTCAGGAGTTCGAAAACCAGCCTGAACAAGAGCGAGACCCCGTCTCTACTAAAAATAGAAAGAAATTAATTGGCCAACTAAAAATATATATAGAAAAACTTAGCTGGGCATGGTGGCACATGTTTGTAGTCCCAGCTACTTGGGAGGCTGAGGCAGAAGAATTGCTGGAGCCCAGGAGTTTGAGGTTGCTGTGAGCTAGGCTGATACCACGGCACTCTAGTGTGGGCAACAGAGTAAGATTCTGTCCCCCCCCAAAAAAAGAACTTGTGAGATGCAATGAAAGCAGTGCTTAAAGAGAAATGTATAGCACTGAATACATACATTATTATATAAAAAGTGAAAGATCTATAATCAATAATCAATAAGGTAAGCCTATACCTTTGGAAACTAGAAAAAGTTTTATCCAAAGTAAGCAGAAGAAAGTAAATTTTTTTTTTAAATGGAGCAAGTATCAATGAATTTGGAAACAGGAAATTAACAGAGAAAAATCAGTGAAGCTAAAACCTGGTTCTTTGAAAAAAATCAATAAACTTGATAAGCCTTTAAGAAAACTAAGAAAAGAAGAAAGAAGACATACTAACAACAGAAATGAAAGACAGACATCATTACAGATTCCATGAATATTAAGAGGATAATAAAGAAATACTATGAACAACTCTATGCTCACAAATTTGATAACCTAGATGAAATGGACCAAGTCCTTGAAACACACAATCTGCTGAAACTCATATAAGAAGATATAAAAAATGTGATTAGGCCTGTAACTATTTTAAAAATTGAATCAATAATTAATAACCTCCAACAACAGAAAGCACCCAGATGGGTTCACTGGTGAATTCTACCAAATATTTAAGAAGAAATTATGCCAATTCTCTCTAATCTCTTCCAGAAGAAAGAAGCAGAGGGAATAATTCATACTGAGGCCAGCATTACCTTAATGCCAAAGTCAGACAAAGACATTACAAGAGAGAAAACTACAGATTAATATCTCTCATGAACATAGATGCAAAAATCCTCAACAAAATATTAGCAAATCAAATCTAACAATATATAAAATAATTATACACTATAACCAAGTGGATTTTATCCCAGATATGCAAGGCTGGGTCAACATTCAAAATCAATTAATGCAACACATCACATTAATAGGCTGATTAAGAAAAATAATATGATCATATTAATATCAATATGAAAAAAAAATTGACAAAACCCATCACCCATTAATGATAAAGAAACTAGAAATAGAGGAGAACTTCCTCAACTTGATTAAAAACATCTACAAAAACAACTACAGGTAACGTCATACTTAATGGTGAGGAAATACAAGCTTTCCTGCTGAGATCAGGAACAACATAAGGATATAACCTTTCACTACCTCTTTTTGGCATTGTACTGGAAGTTGTAGCTAATGCAATTAGGCAAGAAAAGGAAATAAAAGGTATAAAGACTGAGAAGGAAAAAATAAAATTGTCTTTGTTCAAGGATGACATGATCATCTATGTAGAAAATGCAACAGAGTGACCAAAAACCAACAAAAACGGAAAACACCTGGAACTAAAGCAATTATGTAAATTATTATGGTATAGAATGCTAATATATTATAAAAAGGTCACTTTCCTGTATACCATCAATGAATAGTATTAAAAATTGAAACATCATTTATATTAACACCTCTGAAAATGAAATTCTTAGGTATAAATCTAACTGAATATATACAAGATTTATACAAGAAAAACTATAGAACTCTAAAACAAATGAAAGAATGAAATAAATGGAGTGGTATTCCCTGCTCATAGACAGGAAAATTCAACATTTTCAATATTATTGAACCAAAATATTGGTTCTTCCCAATTTCATATATAGGTAACGCAATCCCGAAGTTTCAGCACGTTATTTTGTGAATATTGATAAACAGATTCTAAATTTTTTGGAGAGACAAAATAACCAGAACAGCCTACACAATATTGAAGGAGAAGAAGAAAGTTGGAGGACTGGCACTATCTGATTTCAAGAATTTGGTAAAGCTACAATAATTGAGACAGTGTGGTATTTGTGAAAGAATAGACAGATCAATGGAACAGGATAGAGAGCCTAGAGATAGATGTACATAAATGTAGTCAACTGATTTTGGACAAGGGAGGTAAGGTAATATATTGATTCTGGAAAAACTGGACATCCACATGCATGAAAATGATCTGTACCCAGATGTTACACCTTTCACAAAAGTGAATTCAAAATGGATTGCAGACCTCAATGTAAAATGCAATACTTCAATGTAAAATACAATACCAAAGACACAATCTCTAAAAGAAAAAATTGACTAGCTGGACTTCATTAAACTTAAAAACTTCTGCTCTGTGAAAGACATGGTCAGGAGAGTGAAGACAAGCCACAGATTGGGAGAAAATGTTTGTGAAAGACATATCTGATGAAGACTGTTATCCAAAATATACAAAAAATTCTTCAAACTCAATACAATAAGAACAATAAGAAAACAACCCAATTAAAAAGCGTGCAAAGGACCTTAACAGAAAACTCAACAAAGAAGATATTCAGATGGAAAATAAGCACATCAGATCATCAGAAAAACACCATTACACAGCTATTAGAATGGCCAAAATCCAGAACACTGGCAACATCAGGTGCTGCCAAGGATTTGGAGCAACAGGAACTCTCATTCATTGCTGGTGGGAATGCAAAATTGCAAAATGGTACAGCCATTTTAGAAGACATTTTGGCATTTCTTACAACACTAAACATACTCTTATCATATGATCCAACAATCATGCTTCTTGCTATTTACCCAAATGAGTTGAAAACTTATCGTCACACTTAAACCTCCACACAGATGTTTATAGCAGCTTTATTTATAATTGCCAGACTTGGAAGTAACCATGATGTCCATCAGTAGGTGACTGAATAAATAAACTGTGGTGCATTCAGCCAATGGAATTTTATTCAGTGCTAAAAAGAAATGTGCTATAAAGTCATTAAAAGACATGGAGGAAACTTAAATGCATATTACTGAATGAAATAAGCCTGTGAGAAAGCTATGTACTGTATAATCCCAACTATATGACCTTCTAGAAAAGGAAAAAACTATGAAGACAGTAAAAAGTTCAGTGATTGTCAAGGGTTAGGGGGAAAGGAGGGATGAGTAGGTGGAACACAGAGGATTTTTCAGCCAATGAAAGTACTTTCTGTAATACTAGAATGGGGGATACGTGTCATTATGCATTGTCAAAACCCATAGAATATGCAGCGCAAAGAGTAAAGACTAATGTTAACTATGAAGTCTGGGCGATAAGGGTGTGTCAGTATAGGTCATCAACTGTAGCAAATGTATCACTTTGGTGGGAGATGTTGATAGTGAGGGAAGCTTTATGTGTGGGAGGGCAAGGAGGATATGGGAAATTTCTGTATTTTCTGTTCAATTTTTCTGTCAACCTGAAACTGCTTCAAAAAATAAAGTCTATTTTAAAAAAGGAAAAAAGCATAATTAAAGCAAACTCTATCAGGCCTTATACGTTAAGTTTTATATAATAAAATAAGAATTTCTTCAAGCATTATCTGTTATTTCTTCAGGAATATTATAACCAATAGATTTGGCTGAGAGTTTGATAAGGAAGAAAAACTATCTAAAAGTAGGCAAGGTTTTCAATTTACGTTTCAACATGTCCACATAAATCTGGGCAGCTTCTCCAACCTCTTCATTCCCAAGGGAAAATTTGGATTGTTTCAAATGTAGGAATAGAATTATTCATTTTCATTAAAAATAATATTTTAGATATTCTCTGTCCTTAAGATGTTGCCATTGAACAAATAACCTGAATTCTGTTTTTGGATGCTGACACTAAATGAGCAAGGTTAGTGCTGACACCTACTGTTAGAACTTGGGTATGACTGGCTTTGCCGCACACCCCTTCTGCAAGGAGCTGAGAGCCACGCAGCAACGGTTGCCAGTGTAGGAGCGACCACAGGAGAGTGTCACCCAAAGCTCACTTATCCAGAAAAGGGGTGCAAGGGAATCACTTAGCTGCACTTTTTGAAATAAACATGGTGAAGATTCTGGAGGCAGAAGACAAATTAATGTCAAGAGGTATTTTTCTAATACTCTTCTGGAATTCAGATTGCAAAGGCTCTGGAATCTCTAAGAAACCACCCCTCTGTTTCTCTTGTATTATATCAGACCCCGGGTGTTTAAAGAAAAGACAGATTTGGCTACTGGGTTTCAGAGCTATCTTTAGGAGAGGGAAGGAGAAAGGGAGGACAGAAAGCCTCCCTGACCTTGGTGTTTCTCCTTCCCCTAGGGCATTTTGCTCTCAATTATACATTGGCTATCTACCTTTCATTTTAGTTATATTTATTTTCCTCTGAACATATTTTTGCACCTCAACCTGGGAAATAGCAATTGCATTATGTCACTATGCCTATTTTAAAGGTGTGCATCATGTGAGGTCTCACACTCCACCTCACAGTTACTTATGTGTCTCATGAATAGCTGTTATGAATACTTACACTGGTGAGAAGAATCTCAGAATATACATTCTTCCAACCAAATAGAAACACACATAACCTAGCCGTGTACAAAGGAAAACAGCAGTGTGTTGCAGTTGTTGTTAGGCTGGGAATTCCATAGAAATTGAATCAGGCAACATCAGTACCTGATGTCTGTTCATCCTTGTTGTCAACCTAGGGGAAGATCAGAGGCCTAAGAGGATGGACCAGAAGACTGGGGAGCTTTGATATGGATAATCAGCCCTCCCTGGACATACACGCTGATGGATCTACAGTGTCCTCTGGGATTCTGGACCCTTGCTGTTGTACTTTCCTTATCTGATAGATACATACTTCCTAAGTACAGTATGCTTGTTTCTAAGAACTGTGAAAGACTATGCCTCCACATGCAGAACACAAAGAAACCTTCTATATTTTGACCTCTTGTTCACTTGTTTTCAAGGTAACTTAGACTACTTTGCCACTTTTTTCAGTTTTTATATTTGTACAGTAAGTTATTTCAATACTTAAAATATTCACTATGTTGTTCAGGCTGGTCTTGAACTCCTGGCCTCAATTGATCCTCCCACCTCAATCTCCTGAAGTGCTAGGATTAGAGGTGTGAGCCACCACACCCAGCCCAGTGTTCTCCATGGAAGATCTAAACAAGCTTCAGGGGTTTGTATTGTTTTGGGTAAAATTATAAAAATAATTTTTCTTTTATTCATCCAGATACATTCAAAGCACTCTTTGCACAACCACTCTTATCTGGCTAGCATTTTAGAATCCACAATTTAGAGGATATTAATATCCCTCAAATTTTATCTACAGAAGACATTTTTAACATAAATGTGTTTTGTCAAAAAAGATAATTTTTTTCAACTTTTGTTGTGTTGATTCTGTTTGTTTGTTTTTGCATTGCTTTCCTTTAATTTAATTTCAGTCAGTTTTGTGCTCCCATGTTCCTCTCATTTGAGGACATCTTCCAGGCCTCTGTCTTACGTTTCGATTGCTGGAGCCCTGACTCCCAGCTAGGCCTTACTGTGAAGAGAGATGCACACATGGCAGTGTGCATCCTGGTTGAGTTGTGTGCAGGATTGTTTGGCATTTTCAGTGGTCCCTGTCCTGGTGAGGGGAAGGAGAAAGGAGGGGAGCAATGTCCACAGAAACTGGATTGAATATATGTAAACACCTCCACATCATCTCCTCCTCTAGCCCCACTGCCTCTGAGAGCTTGTCCATTCACCTGGTGTCCACCCGCGACCCAGGGTGACCACCTACATTTTCTGTGTTCTGTGTTTAAGACACCTATTTAGTTTATTCATTTAACCATTTTCTTCACTTTAAAGTATGGGCAAGTACATTTGAGCAAATTCTAAAATAAAATTAAGAAAAACATGTAAACCATTCCACCCCCCAGTTATTCTTTGTAACCAGAGAAAATAGAAATATAGATTTTTCTCTACTTATCTGCCAAGGCCACTGCCCTGGCCTTGTATTTTCTGAGTCCCACTTGGTCCACCACATGTTGTTTTCTCTTTTGTCTCTCTCTCTCTCTTATTATAAACATTAATACTTAATATTTTTAGAGAAATTTTGGATTCACAGCACTATTGAGAGGAAGGTAAGAAGATTTTCCATATATACCTGTAAACATGTAAAGCTTCCCTCATTATCACAACCCCCATCAGAGTGGTACACTTGCTATCATTATCACCCCCAAATCCATGGTTTACATTACTCTTCATACTTGGAGTTTTACATTCTATGGGTTTCAAAATGTAAATAGTGTGAATCCACCATTGTGGAGAATGTACAGAGTACTTTTGTTGTCCTAAAACTTCTCTGTGTTCCACTGAGTCATCTCTTTCCTTTTTTATTCTTTTTTCTTTTTTTTTATTTGAGGGTATTATGAGGGCACAAACATTTTGGTTACATTTTATGTCTTTGTCTCTCCCTAACGAGGGTTAGAGGCATGTCCTTCCCCGCTACAATGCTCACTGTGTCCTTTAGTTGGGAGTTTACCCCCCCCAACCCCCTAATCCCTGGAGAATATTACTACCATGTGAGCACCATAGTGTTAATCAGTTAGTGCCAATTTGATGGTGAGTACAAGTGGAGTCCATTCTTCTGATCTTGTGATACCTCACTTCGGATAATGGGATCAAGTTCAATCCAGGAAAATATAAGAGGTGTTAGATCACTGTCATTTCGTATAATTGAGTAATATTCCATTGTATACATATACCAAATTTTAATAATCCACTCATGAATTGACGGGCACTTGGGTTGTTTCCACATCCTTGCAACAGTGAATTGTGCTGCCATAAACATTCGGGTGCAGTTGTCTTCATTATAGAATGTCTTTTGCTCTTTGGGGTAGATGCTTAATAGTGCTATTGCTGGATAGAATGGTATTTCTATTTTTAGCTCTTTGAGGTATCTCCAAATTCTTTTCCACAGAGGTTGCACTAATTTGCAGTCCCACCAGCAGCATAAGAGTGTTCTTGTCTCTCCACATCCTCACCAGCATTTGTTGGTAATCTTTGACAAAGCAAACAAAAATATACATTAAGGAAAAGAATCTCTTTTCAATAAATGGTGCTGGGAAAACTGGATAGCTACATGCAGAAGAATAAAGCTGGATCCCTACCTCTCACCTCTCACAAAAATCCATTCAAGATGGATAACAGACTTAAACCTAAGGCATGAAACCTTAAGAATACTAGAAGAAGATGTTGGGAAGACCCTATCAGACATTGGCCTAAGCAAACAATTTTTGAAGAAGACCCCAGAAGCAATCACCACAGCAACAAAAATAAACAAATGGGATCTGATCAAATTAAAAAGCTTTTGCACAGCCAGGGAAACTATCACTAGAGCGAATAGACAGCCTACAGAATGGGAGAAAATATTTGCTCTCTACACATCCAAGAAAGGGCTGATAACAAGAATCTATCTAGAACTTAAAAGAATCAACAAGAAAAAAATCAAACAACCCCATCAATAAATGGGCAATGGAAATGAACAGAAACTTTTCAAAAGGCAGAATAATGGCCAGCAAACATATAAAAAAATGCTCAACATCTCTAATCATTAGAGAAATGCAAATCAAAGCCACAATGAGATATCACCTAACCCCAGTGAGATTGGCCTCTATCAGAAAAATCCCAAAACAACAAATGAGTCATCTCTTTCTCACTCCAACCCTGGCAACCGCTGATCATTTTACTGTCTGCATAGTTTTGCCTTTTCCGGAACATCATATAGTTGGGATTATGCAGTACATAGCTCTTTCTGACTGAATTCTTTCTCTTGGTAATGTAAATAACATTCATTTAAGGCTTCTCCATGTCTTTTCATAACTTGATAGCACATTTCTTTTTAATGCTGAATAAAATTCCATTGTCTGAATGCACCACAGTTTACTTACCCATTTGCCTGCTAGAGGATATCTCAGTTGCTTCCAAGTCTGGCAATTATGAATAAAACTGCTATAAACATCTGTGTGGAGGTTTAAGTGTGAAGAGTTAAAATAAGTTTTCAACTCATTTGGGTAAATACCAAGAAGCACGATTGTTGGATTGTATGTTAAAAGTATGTTTAGTGTTGTAAGAAATTGCCAAAATGTCTTCCCAAGTGGCTGTACCATTTTGTATTCCCACCAACAATGAATGAGAGTTCCTGTTGCTCCAAATTCTTGGCAGCACTTGATGTTGTCAGTGTTCTGGATTTTGGCCATTCTAATAGGTGTGTAGTGGTATCTTTTTGTTGTTTTAATTTGCATTTTCCTAATGACCTGTGATGTAGTGCATCTTTTCATATGCTTATTTTCCATCTGAATATCTTCTTTGTTTAGCTGTCTGTTAGGTCAGGTCATTTGCTTACTTTTTAATTGAGTTGTGTGTTTTCTTATAGTTCTTATTGTTTTGAGTTTTAAGAGTTGTCTGTATATTTGGTAATTTTGAAAGAATAGACAAATAGATCAATGGAACAGAATAGAAAGCCCAGAGATAGACCCACACAAATATAGTCAACTGATCTTTGATAAAGGAGCTTAGGCAATACAATGAAGCAAATATAGTCTTCAACAAATGATACTGGAATAATCAGACATCCACGTGCATGAAAATAAATCTAGATCAAGACCTTGTATCCTGGCCAAAATTATAATTGGTCATGTGAATACCTTATAATAAAAAAATAATCCTATTTCCTCCCTCCCATCTCTTGTATCATTGCTGTCATTCATTTCACTTATATATAAACATGCATAAACATACAGATATATAAGATAGATACATGAGCATACATAATTAAATACATTGTTATTATTATTTTGAACAAATTGTTATCTGTTAGATCAATTAAGAATGGGAAAAATAAAATTTTTACTTTATCTTCACTTGTTACTTATCTGATACTCTTCCTTTTTTTATGTATATTCAATTTTCTGACATATAATTTTCCTTCTCTCCAAAGAACTTCTTTTAACATTTCTTGCAAAGGCAGGTCTGTGGGCAACATATTCCCTGAAATTTTTTTTTTTTTTTGCATGAGAAATCTTTATTTCTCTTTCATTTTTAAGGCATATTTTGCAGGATACAGAATTTCAAGTTTTTTAAAAATCTAAATAATTTAAATATTTTACTTCACTCTCTTCTTTCTTGCATGGAGAAGTTGGTTGTAATTCTTATCCTTGTTCCTTTATAGGTAAAGCATTTTTTTTCTTGCTTCTTTCAGGATTTTTTTTGTCTTTGATTTTTTATAATTTGAATATGACATGCCTCAGTGTAAATTTTTTCTTTTTCTTTCTTTTTTTTTTTTGTATTTATCTTAGTTTAGGTATTTATCTTACTCTGAGTTTCCTGGATCTGTAGTTTGTTATCTGACAGTAATTTGAAAAGGTCTCAGTCAGTATTGCTCTGAGTATTTCTTCTATTCCTTATTCTCTTTTTTCTCTTTCTGATATTCTCATTATGCATGTGTTGCACCTTTACTAGTTGTCCTATTGTTCTTGGATATTCTCTATTGGTTTATCTTTTTTCACTCTTTTTTCTCTTTGCTTTTTCAGTTTTGGAGGTTTCTGTTGAGCTATCTGCAAGTTCAAAGTTTATTTCATCAGCTGTGGTCAGTTGACTAATAAGCCCACAAAAGGCAGTCTTCGTTTCTATTATGGGGTTTTTTTGATTCCTAGCATTTCTTTTTGGTTCTTTCTTAGGATTTTCATTTCACTTCCTGCATTGCCCATCTATTCTTGCATGCTCTCTGTTTTATTCATTAGAGCTCTTAGCATATGAATCATAGTTTTAAAAATTTCTGGTGTTATAATTCCAACATCCCTGCCATGTCTGGTTCTAATGCTTGCTTTGTCTCTTCAAACTGTGTTTTGATTTTTGGTATGCCTTGTAAATTTTTCTTGACAGCTGGACATGATATACTGTCTAAAAGGAACTGCTGTAAATAAGCCTTTAGTAATGTAGTGCCAAGTTGTGGAGGGAGGAAAAGCATTCTATAGTTCTGTAATTAGGTCTCACTCTTTCAGTGAACCTGTGCCTATGGACTATGACCTTCACAATTGTTTCTCAGTCCCCCTCCCCATCTTAGGTGAGAGAGGAAGGCTAGAGCAACTGGAATTGAGTATTTGTCTTCCTCCATGTCAGTTAGGCTGTGTTTAAGTAGCTTCCTCTGAGAGTTGACCTTATTAAGAAAAACAGAGTGTCTGAAACCTGCAGTCTGGAGCAGTATCACAAAAGTGGAAAAACAAGCACCACATGTACTCACCATCAAATTGGTATTAACCGATCAACACATAAGTGCACATATTGTAGTAACAATCATCGGGTGTCAGGCAGGTGGGAGGGGGAGGAGGAGATAGGTATATTCACACTTAATGGGTGCGGTGCACACCGTTTGGGGGATGGACATGCTTGAAGCCCTGACTCAAGTGGGGCAAAGGCAATATATGTAACCTAAACATTTGTACCCCTGTAATATGCTGAAATTTAAAAAAAAATTTAAAAACGAAAGGGAAAACACAGTGCTCTGGTACATTTCAAAAAGTTTCCTTTTCCTAGTCCCCTGCCAAAAGCACAAGGGAATTTTTCTGTGATATTTGCTGTGAGAACCTGCTTGAGCTCCTGTAGGTAAAAGTCACAAAGGTGTGGGGACTCCCACCCATGACTATGTCCCCTTCGAGTTTTTAAGGCTCAAACATGTCTACCAGAGCCTCCAGAAATGTGCCAATTGCAGTTGAGGTTTTCCTACCCTGGCACTGGTTCCCATGGAGATTTCTGCCCATGAGTTTCTGCTTCGGTAATTTGTGATTCTCTGTATTCACCTGATTTAGGTTTGCTCTGTACTTCTCTTACAGATCTCAGAAGACTTGTTGATTTTTCAATTTATTCAGCTTTTTAGTTGTTCCTTGGATGGGATGGTGACTTGTGAGATCCTTACATGCTAAGTAGAAACCAGAAGTCTCCTCTCCTTTATTTCTTGACTCTTAACCAAAGCTCCATTATATTGAATGTACGCTGGATTTTTTGTGAGCACTGAGTCACATGTGGCTCTTTGGTGATAAAAGATCACAACTGAATGTACTCAGTTTATGGTGGTTTGTCCAGGCATGGTTTGATATTTTACTCTTAAGCAGCTTTATACTCTTCAATGACATGAAAAGAAAAAGACTCACTGGGAAGAGAATTTCATGTCATGTTGCCAGTCACTGTCAGTGACCCAACTCCATTAGGTGGGACTCCTCATGTCCTGGATGGTTCAGGATCAAGTCCAGCACAACCCATTGCATTAAAGTGCCCTCTGCATTTCTGCTGTGCCTATATTCTTCCAGCTATCAATGGGACAAGTCATTACTTAGTTTTAAAACATACCTCCTATAGGCATGCTCAACTTAACTTGACACTAAGCTTTCATTGGAAGCCAAGAGATGCCAACATTTTCTTTTCCATAAAAATGGGACGGCTTGTGACATTTTCTTGGTCAAACATTTCCCTCAAGTGGTCTGTTTCAAAAACCCAGATCAGATGTCATTAATAGCACGGGATTTCTTCAGAAGGTGCTGCCACCCTAAATATCAAACACCTTAAAAATATGTATGTCCTTTGAACCAGCATTTTTATGTTTAGTAATTTACCATAAAGAAATAATTAATCCTAAGGAAGCAAATATTTTCTTAAGTTGTTTATGGCAGTCCTATTTATATGAGTGAGTTATTGAAAGCAGCTATCAAATATAGAAAATGGTTCAATATTCTATGATACCTCTGTAAAAAGGAATTCTATGCCACCACTAAAAATGATGCTGTAAGAGAATATTTATCAACATAGGAAAAAATCATGATAAATTGTTAAGTGCAAGGATACAGGCACCAGTAAGGAGTATGTACAATATGCTCCCATCCTTGGAAAAAGTATACATATATGCCAGAAAAAATCTGGAAAGCTATTAGACAAATGCCAACTGTGGTTAATTATTGGGTGGTGAAATTGAGAGTTTTAATTTTCCTCTATTTCCTAATTTGCTTTTATTTTACAAAGAATGAGCAGTAACTACATATTTTTAAAGATTTTTGGAAGACTTTTTGGAAAAAAATTCACTACTGCTCTTGTGAGAACCATCAATATATATTATTTCAGTCCTGCTCTGAGAAGTGTGCAAGGCATTGTCATAGAAACTATGTGGGCTGTGAAAAAAGTGCACACAAAGGGCATTCAAAGGGTTTGAATTTATAAAGCATCAGCACAACCTTGCCACAAGCAGATTTCATCTTATGAAGCAAATGTTTTCTAGGTGGGTATGTGTTCTGCAAAATATTTTCCTATTGATACAGATTTACTCACCAATGTTTAATTGCTCTGTATAATTTGCATTAAATGCTACAAAATTATGCTACATAGTTCTTCAACCGATAGCAACACTTCAGCCTGCAATAAGGTTGTTCTCAAGGAACATGACACAGAATTTTTGGACAGGTTTCTCTAGAGGGCATGGGGTTACGGAGGCTCTGTCATTGACTCTGAGTATGTGTAGAAATTAAGAGAAAAGCCCTAGATGATGAAAAAAAGTGTGAATGTGTCAGAATGGGGAAGGGTCACTGCAGTCTCCAACTGCAGACAATAACAAATATCTCCTAACCTGCCTTATTCTTGGCTTGTGGGAACAGAACCCTGAAGATCTGGATTCATGTTATGCGTTTTGAATGTTAAACATGTAAATAAAAATCTGGAATCCCTCTATAGGTTATTACATTTAAAATCCAATCATTTACAAAGAGCATTAAACAACAGGAACACTCTTTATCTAGACAAACAAACTCCTTCGTGATTTATATTCTCATCATAGAATTTCAGTTTCTGATGAATTTTTGTGTCACATATTGCACATTCATTGACACAGAAATTTCACTTAAAGGCATCCATACAAGTTAAGCTGCAGATGGGCTATCAAGAGAATAGCTGAAAGTCATTTACAAGATTGGAATGGGCCCAAGATTGAGGACGGAAAAATCCAAGCTTCTATAGATATTTTCCAGAATTTTTAGAGTTCAGGATTGTCTTATTTAATTCCCAAAGCAGCAATTCCTAGCAGCATAGGATCCCTGAAATATGCAGAAGGAAATGATTCAGAACCGAAAGGGGATAAATCATCCAATGAATAATCAAAATTAAGCCTAATGTCAGTAGGCGGCATGCATACATGCAATTATTTTACAAACATTTATTCAGCACCTGCTCCATAAATCATGGGTCCCAAAGAAGATTTCCTGGAGGATTATGTGACTTGAGGCTATTCATTCTGTATGTGCTCTTTAACTCATGAGCAAGGTCAGATTTAAATGAACATCAAGGGCAACAGTGAGGAAAGAAGGGAGAAAGGTGCAACTGCGTGTGTGTGTGTGTGTGTGTGTGTGTGTGTGTGTGTGTGTAATAGAGAGAGAGGAACCAGCAAATTTTAGCTTTCCCTTCTTTCCAGATCTCTTTGCCTCAGGAACTGGGGAAGTGTTGTAGTCACCTCCTTTTTCCTTTCCATCTTCTCTTCTTCAGCCCCCTCAAATAAACTCTGAGGCTTAGAATGATTTATCTGATTGGCTCTCTCCAGGATAACCAAGGGAGGAAGAAGGTGGGAATGGGAGGAAAACAGGTGGCTGATGCTGCTGTGGCCTCCTAGCCACTGACTCAATGCTGTTGACTTGGGATGTTGGGCTGCAACAGTCTGTAGGGGGTTCTGTATTTTCCACGTGTTGAGAAGTATAGCAACGTCTAGCAGAACTTAATGAGAGAATCTGGCTACTATACTTTCTGGCTTGCTAAGGGTTAACTTTCTAAATTCCAAAACTCTTTTTATGTCTCTTCTCATTGCAACTATAAAATAATTCATTTTAATTTTTGCTTTAGCAAAGAGAGCATTCTGAGTATGATAAAGGGTATTATGGTTCAATAACACAGTTCACACTGTAAAGAACGGAAGATGTCAGAGGACATTAAACTCAGAAGTCGCTATGACTGTTTATTTGTAATTTTTTCCATAACTTTAGAGCATTGACTATGAAAGACAAAAATCTGATTATTTGAAGATTTCAGGTATTTAGGTTATTATTATTCTAGACTTATTGCACTGTTCATGAACTGGAGATAAATTTGATGCATAAGTGTTTTCCGGAACTCGATAAGTGATTCCTTGATAAGGAAAGGCTCAAAATGTTTTGGGGGTTTTTTCTTCTTTTTTTATTTCAGGTCAAATTTTTTGTTGTTGTTTTAGATCAGATCTTTGAAAAATGTTCCAAATAAATATAAAGAAAAAAATTGGACAAATATAGAAGTCTGATCACTAAAATGGCATTAATCTCTTAAAAGGAATCATAAGGCCAAAATGTTTTTATGTGTATTAACCTGTGCTACATAAACTACCAGGAACTTAAAAAAAAAGAAAGCAGCCTAAACAAAAGAGAAATGGGTCAAGAAGAAGCTAATTAAGTAATTTATCTAAGGCTCAACAGCAATACAAGATTCTTACTTTGCAGATGGTATTTTTCACTGCTTGCCTCACCTCTTGGGTGCTTTGTGTTTCACATTATTTTAAGAACAATCCATTCCCCAAGGATCAAGGTTGTACACTCAGTTGGGTCTTGCTGAATCAACGTGTGCACGTGTTCTCACAAATCTTCTCTAACGTTCACTGACAAGGCAGAGGGAGCTCTGCTCAGCATAGTCTTCAAATTGCTGTCTGAATGATGCTGTCAAAATGATGTGCACTGTTGCTTGTTTTACCCATTCTCAGTACAGCGAGTTGTGAAAATTACTATTTCTGAGGACGACATCTGTTCTCATTAAGGGAAGTAAGAGTTAGCTAGGTGTTTCATTAAATGTGATCTGTGCTACAAGGTATAAAGTTTATCATTTATTCACCTTGAGATGCTATTATGAATGTGCATTTGTATGGTGTCTAATTGATGTGATATGATGCTACACTAAAGTAGGATCTTTCAATTTAAGAGCCATTTCCCTATGGGTTTGGGAAAAGTTACATGTCTCAGGAAGTGTTTAGCTTCAATGACTTTCTCTCTTATTTAAATGCAGTAGTACATCTTAACATATATATACACACATAAATATGTATATATACCACATACACATATACAAACACACATAGTTATGTGACCCTTAACAATGTTTCAGTCAACAATGGACCACATGTACAGCGGTCCCATAGAATTATAATGAAGCTGAAAAATTCCTATCACCTAGTGACAGCATAGCCATTATAATGTAGTGCAATGCATTACTTGCCTGTTTGTGGGCATGCTGGTGTAAACAACCCTACCACGCTGTCATTTGTATAAGAATATAGCACATACAATATGTACAGCACATTATACTTAATAATAAATGACTACGTTACTGGTTTATGTACTTATTAATACCATACTTTTTGTCATTATTTTAGTGTACTCCTTCTACTTACGAAAAAAGAAAAGTTAACTGTAAAACAGCCTCAGGCAGGTCCTTCGGGAGGTGTTCCAGCAGAACACAGTGTTATCGTAAGAGATGGTGGCTCCATGCGTGTTTCTTCCCCTGAAGACCTTCCAGTGGAACAGCTTGTGCAGGTGGAAGACGGCGATATTGATGATCCTTGCCCTATGTAGGCCGAGGCTAATGTGTGTGTTTGTGTCTTAGTTTTTAACAAAAAAGTTTAAAAAGTTAAAAAAAGAAATGTTCAAAATATAAATAAATTTATGGAATAAGGATATAAAGAAAAATATTTTTATACAGCTGTACAATGTGTTGGCATTTTAGGTAAAATGTTATTACAAAAAAGTCAAAAACATTAAAAAGTAACTTAAAAGTTTATCACGTAAAAAAGTTACAGTAAGATAAGTTTAATTTATTATTTAAGAAAGAAAAATATTTTTTTAAAAATTTAGTGTAGCCTAAATGAACAGTGTTTAGAAAGTCTACAGTAGTGTGCAGTAACGTCCTGAGCCTTCAAATTCACTCACCACTCAAATCACGGACTCACCCAGAGCAATTTCCAGTCCTGCAAGCTCCATTCATGGTAAGCACCCAAATAGGTGTACCATTTTTTTTTTATCTTTTATACTATATTTTTACTGTACTTTTTGTGTTTAGATACACAAATACTTAGCACTGTGTTATAATTGCACACAGTGTACAGTACAGTTTTGTAGCCTAGGAACAATAGGCTATACCATATACCCTAGGTGTGTAGTAGACTATACCACCTAGGTTTGTGTAAGTGCACCCTATAATGTTCACACAGTGACAAAATCACCTAAGGACACATTTCTCAGAAGGTACCCCATCATTAAGTGATTCATGATTATATATATGTAGATACATAGACATATATAATAGGTACATAGAATAAAACAAGATAAGTATTATAAATACATGGAGGTCATGCCACATGAGATCTCTTCCAAGAAATGAGAAGTCAAATTGCATCTGGTAGTTGAATTTTAAAGCAACACAGTACCAAGAAATGCAGTCAGTCCCCTTGAAGAAAGACTGTGGTTCCTAGGCTGTGGTGTATGGGTCATGAGAAGACAGGATGCATGATTGGCCAAGAGCCAGCTTCTGTGCTCTGAAATCTCTTACTGTGTTAGCATTGAGGTCCAGTTTCCCATAGGCTGCTCCCAGCCATGACTGAGTGTGGCAGGAATAGTAAGGCAGACCCATTTCTGGGAGACAGGGCACTCCTCCCACAGCCCACTTTGCCTCTATCCACCCTTTCTGCCCCCATATCTCTTCCTGCAATGGGCTTGATGAAACCTCCGTAGACTGCAAATGTCTAAGACACTTCCTCCCTCCCTTCTCTCCCGTTCTCCTTCATTCAGGGTCAGGCTTGTATCATGCACCAATGGCTCTCCCAGCCTTCCCTGGCCCCTGACCTTAATGAAATCCATTCATGTTTAATCCCATCTTTACATGTGCTTGCTGGACTAACACACAGATGAAACTATAACTGTGTGATTAATTAGTACATTAATATAGCTTAGGAAAAAAATGTTACTCTTAGGAAGAGGTTGGTCAGCTTAGGCAGCTCCGAAAAGGGTGCCAGAGGAGAGCTGAACATGCTCAACTCGTGCTCCTCTGACCAGAGGAGAGGATGGCAACATGCCAGCCCAAAGACTATCTTCGTTGTGAAATGGATATGTTTGGTGCCATTAAATATTTAGTTTATCTGAGTAACAAGCCTTGCTCTGAGTTCATGATTCCCAACCAATTGTCAGCTGACTTTTTGATTTCCTGGTACGTCTATCTCCAGGGATTGGAAGTATTATTATGTAGACATAGTCCATGAGGGAATTCTTGGAGATCTGGAGAACTGTATACTAGAGACTCAGAGCTCTGACTGCTGAGTGGATCATCCATTGCCAAGAGCAGGATAACTAGACAGTTGAGGAGGGGCGAAGGGCAGGGTGGTTCTGCAGGGGTAATCGGGCAGGTTCTGCCAAGGAAACTCCGATGGCATCTGGCACGGATTCAGCAAGCAGTAAATGTTAGCAGTCATTCCTGTTTATTGGATTATGGGTGGCATTGTCACCTAAAGAGAGAAACATTGAAGTTTCTTTCAAATATTAGTATATTAGTTTCCTAGGGCTGTCATAACAAAGTATCACAAACTGAATTTGTTCACAACAGGAATTTGTTCTCTCCCTGTTCTGGAGGCTAGGAGTCTGAAGTCAAGGTGTCATCAGGGTTGCTTCCTTCCAGAGGCTCAGAGGGAGAATTTATTCCATGTCTGTGTCCTACGATAGCTTCTGGTGACTGCGAGCAATCCTTGATGTTCCTTGGCTTGTAGATGCATCACCTCAATCTCTGCCTCCATCTTCACATGACATTCGTCCTGCGTATCTTCACGTCTTCACAAGGCCATCTTCTTATAAGAACACCAGTCACATTGGATTAGGGGGCTACTCTACTCCAGTATGAGCTCGTCTTAACTTATCACATCTACAACAACCCTACTACCAAATAAGGTCCCACTCTGAGGTACTGTGGGTTAGAATTTCAACATATCTTTTTGGGGGAACACAATTCAATTCATAAGAATTAGACTCAATGATACTATGAGATTTCCCAAGTGTCTAGCTTCATAATGCCTGATAAATAGAAATTAGTATATAATTAGAAACATTACTACCGTATAGTTTGTTCAAACTGACTTAAAGGAGAGAGGGTGGGGCGTAAAACAGAGGAGGAGGAGGGGCAACTTATAGGAATGGAACCCCAAGCTTAGGGAGCTCATGGCTAATTTCTATGAAAAAAGATGTCTTTGCCGTCTGTGGGTTCTTGGCAGCTTTAGGTTGAGGACTGTGTCCTGAGCTGTTTTCTCATCCCACATGCCTGCCTAACTGGACACACACATTTTGTCCAACACCCCATCTCCATGCATTTTGTTCTTCCTCCTTGCCTCTTCAGTACTGCTGGGATGCTAAAACAAATGAAATATGTCTACTGTTCTGTACATTCTAAGGATGAAAATACACTTGGAGCCTCCACATTCAAATTTTCTTGCAATGTTAGATTGCTTGCTCTTGCTTAGCCTATTGACTATGGGCAAAATACATTCACTATGTTTTACTTCTTTATTTTGTGACATTAACATTAGACTCTCAGCTAATCATTTAAATGTGTGCCACTGGAAAACACAGCTTTATAATTACTTCAGTATTTACATTCCTCAGGGTTGAAGCAGAGCAATTTGAATAGATGCAGTTTAAGAATTAATATAGATAGACAAAAGTGACAGAGAATTGTAAAGAGGCCCAGTGGTTTGGGGAGCTATTCGCTGGCAATCCCTTGTGTTTGATTTTTTAAAAAAACAAGGCAGCTGTTGGGTGCTCTAGGCTACTCTGCATTTATGGAATTTTCCACTAGGTAGTGTGTATTCAGGTCACATACACAGTGAGATTTCCTGCAGTGACAGTACAGATAAAAAGGCTGTGCAACTTAGTGATAATTGTTTTCCATTTAAGGCAAACCATCAACTGGTACATTTTTACAGCAATTGTCTCAGAAGCATGAGAGATGCTTTTGTGTGCATGTTTTAAATATGGGTTAATTAGCACCGAAGGAACAATAGAATGTGTTCTGAAATGCATTTTGATAAGAAATAAGCACCGACAGGTCTTCTGAGTTCATATTTCTACACCACTTTAAAGCCAGTAATTAATTAGTGCTTATTTCTTTGGTCACATTTAGAAGTAAATAAACCTCTTCTCATTTTCTAGGAGTGGCTTTTCCAGAGCCTGATACCATATTTAAAATATCTATCATTTCTACCTGTAATTACTGGGTTAAGGCAGAAGGTTTAGTGTCTCCTACCCATTAAAGGAGAGGCTGAAGAGGAAAAGGAGTATTAAGGCAATCCATTTTATTTTTTTTAGTTCAATGTATAATCTAGAGTCAAGATGAATGATTGCATACTGTCCGTGAAATGTCTATGGTTCTTACTGCTTCTAGTTACTAAGCATTAATGTTGTCTAATCTTTTGTGGCATATCTGTTGGACTTCTAAGCCTTTCTGGAAGATAATCTCCTTGGTATGCAATGCTGTGCAGGTGGAAGTATGGGTTTTCCACTCATTGCATATCAGCAAAGCTGCCTTGGGGCTACACCAGCACATGGGAACTAGTGCAAATATGCTTGAACTGTTGCAGCAAGCAGTCAGCCATTGCAAGGAAAGGATGGACATAATGCTAAAGCTATCAAGCATTTCTAAGGATTCTTGTGATAAACAAGATAGAAGATGTCCAATACAATTGGATCCAAAGAAATAAGTGACAAGCCAGACTACTTTCTGGAAAGATGCCTTCACAAATAAAATCAATATTAAAATTTTATGTAAATTCCCAATGCTGAAACAAATCTAATGAGTGTGTGTGTGTGTGTGTGTGTATATATATATATATATACATATATATATATTATCTTTGGAAAAACAAAGAGAGGAGCATGACATCACTGGAAGGCACTGGAGCTTTAGGGAAAAACAGGAGACCTGGCTTTTGATACTTTCTCTAGGCTCCCTGGCTCACTGGCTTGGAGTGCGAACCTTCTGTGACAAGGGACAAGACCCACTGAAGTTAATTCAAGAACAGAGAAGATCCTTGGGAGTAAACACGAGCTAGAAATAGAACAAAAACTCAGAAGTGGAGACAGGTAATGAATCAATCTCTCTCTCTCCTTTCAGTACCTTCTGGCATCTTAGTTCTCGCACATCCATGTCACTCCCTGCTCTCCATATCCCTGCACTGTCCCATGGGGAGCCACTAAGCGCATGTGGCTATTTAGATATAAATGTAAACTAATTAAAATTAAATAAAATTTAACATTCAGTTTCCCAGTTACACTCGCCACATTTCAAGTGCTCAATAGCCATGTGTGGCCAGCAGACATCGTATTGGACAACACCAACACAAAACATTTCCATCGTTGCAGAATGACTTGCCTCCATTCTCTAGCCATTTCTTTAAAATCCCGGGTGTTTGTTAACTTTCACTTTACTGATTAGAAAAATGAGGCTCAGAAAGGCAAAAATTCCTGTCCAAAGTTCACATGATTAATAAAGCAAAATACTTAATCCCTCCCAGTTCAATTGCCCCTGAATGAATTCTTCTTTTACTACTATATCACATTTATTCTAAGTCAGTAATGAGTTTTCTTTCCATATTGAGAATAAAGAATGAGTAGTCAAAAATAACACAATTTTAAAAAACACACCAAAATTATATTTAATTATTTGATTTCCTAAGCTAAGAGAACTCTGTGTCATCAATCAGTTATCAATGTATTGATAGTCTCAATTTAGTGTTCAAAATGGCTATCATTGTTTTAGGCTTGGACCTTTCCTTTGATCCAGAGGTCAAAAAATGATTTTTTTTTTGGTTTGTTTTCATTTTCTCCCTACAATATGGAGATGAAAAGAGTAGGGGTCCAGAAGTCACGAGACCTGGGATATAGCTCAGGCTACGGAACTAGCTAACTGGATGTGACTTTGGAAAGTCACTTACATTCTGAGTCAGTTTCTTTGGTGGTCAAAAGATAACTGAGATAAGTTTCTATATTCAGAACTGATATTTACTTGCTATGCTCCAGTGTGGGTTACCGTCCTCACATCCTGGGTTGCTCTCCCACATGTCCATAGCTGTAAGTTCTGTGAGCAAACGTATGCTGTCTGCATCACTCTACATTAATAGCCAGCTTTGCCTCTCAAATGTATTTAGATAATGGGTCACCCCTCCCCCCAAAATACTGGAAAAAAAGGGTTTAAATGATCATCTTTGACATTTAATACATTCCAAGATCATTGGATCAGATTCTCTTCCTATGACTCCCTTTAAACTTCCCGAACCAACATTAATTTGCCCTTTAAGGCACATGACAATTAGAGGGAAAGAAGTAAAGAGCATATAGTAATTTATGCACAAAGTCCCAGCCACTGCTGGTTTTAAAAGACCGATCTGTTAGTTTCTTATTTCAAGGTCCTCCTCTCTACTCTCCTTTTAAAGTTAATAATGCTATTTCTGTGGGGCCGAGAAGGAACAATTTTTAGATTATATTTCAAGCTAAATTCTCAAGTTTTCAAATGACTTTCAGAATTTGTGCTATTAGTCTTTCAAATATCATTTTTCCTAAATAATCAGGAGTGCCTTTCGTTTTTCAGCATTGGCACCCTTAGTTTTATCTGTTAGTTTTTCTCATGTAGCCAGACGGCTGTGGGAGCTCTTGGCATTACATCTTCACAAACCGAAGCAAAGAGATAAGAAACATTTCCCGGAAGTCATTTTAGCAGACTTATCCTATATGTCATTGTCCAGTGTTGGGTCTTCCTAAGTTGATCATTGGAAAGGAAGAAGGAATCCCCATGATTAGCTAAGATGAATCAAGATGTACCCACTGCATCTAAGGCTGGGGCCAACCTGGCCTGAGCATTTAGCTTCTTGAAGGATTTTGTTCTGTTAGCAAGGAAGAAGATGCAAATGGCTGTTGAGTAGGAAATTATTAGCATCTGCCATAAAGAACAGCACTATGGGATGGACATATTATTTCTCCCAGTTTATAGTTGAGTGGACTGTGATTTGACATGTTAAGCAGACTGTGATTTGATGTGTTAAGCGATGTGCCCAAGGACTAGAAGTGGTCCATGGTGAAGCTGTGATTTGAACCAAAGTCTGTCTGACACTTAATGCAAGCTGCACCTGACCACCATGCTCTACTAATTTCTAGGTCATGTACTGCCTTCACTAAAGATGTTGGCCTCTATCTCACAGTCCTCCTCTTCACCAAAATCCCTCTTAGCACCCAGGGGGATTTCAATATTTGTGTAGGTGACTCATCTCATCCTAGCCACAACATTTCCTGACCCCACCTTCAATGGCCTTTGCTTCTGCCTCACTGTGGCCTCTCACTCCCTGGGCCTTACCTCCAGGAACTACCCCAATGTTGAATCTTGAATTCCAACCACAGCCCCTTTTCCTTCCAGCCTGCCCCTCCTGGCCTTCCTTACATTATACCTATTCCTTAAGATCCCAGAGACCTCCAATCTCCCTTCTATCCGGAATATCTGTTAGAATTTAAAAACATGAAAGTGTCTGAAGGCTCCAGTCAAACCCCCTCCCCTGGAAGAGAAGGAAATGAGGCTCAGAATGCTGCCTTGCCTGGCCCGAGGTCCCACGGCTGGTAATGGCAGCACCAGGACTGGCCCACAGGGCCCCTCCCTGTAGGCTTCAAGTCTAGGTCAACGTTTTATTTTGTTTTCCCTATTCTGTCCCTTTAGGTTGAGTCTTTCCTCCTGGTAAAGATTTTAAAATAGTCTAGGTTGGAACAATATTCTAGGATATTAGCCATTTATACTTAAGTATAATATACTTTATATTTTTAAAAGATTTTTCAGCACATTTTGCTAATATCAGGAGAAGGCCATAGTGATGAGAATCCCCTAGGATTTAAAACAAACAAACAAACAAAAAAATCTTCTTGCAGACTTCCCTGCTGACAGGAAGTAGGCAATTGAATGTTAGAGGCAGGCAGGTAAGTGCTCATACGTGGAGAATTTATAGCACAAATAGTTAACAGCTGAAGTTCTCTAAAGTTCTCTTCAAAATAGATGTTTTCATGAATTAAATTGTTTTAAAATAAAGACAAAGGCTCAGGAACAAGCATTTTCCATAGTAGCTGACCTCTGGAAGGCATTGCTTAGATTTCTACTTTGAAATTAAAACAAACAAGCAAACAAAGAGCATACATTCCAATATGAAAATACTCAATACTACTGTACTCCGCAAAATGGGATTTCCTGGGGTATAACTGCTTAATCTGGTTGGTGTGAAATTATGGATTTAGATAGTCTGGAGATGAGACCTTAATATTTCTAAACGCATGCAAATGTTGCTCTTCCATAATGCACTAGATGGGTCTTCTTAATTATGTTTACTGGCTTGATTAGAGTCCTATTGCCTCACACAGTGATAACTACCTACACTGAAATTCGCTTCAAGGAAACATGAAAGTGTTGATTAATGAAAGAGTGATAAGGCATGGAGGGTCCAAAAAACACCCCGCTTTGGTTTAATTTATGTTGACTACGACACACCTTGTGAGTCAAATTATACCTGTGTAATCAACAGTCTTCTTGTTTGGTGTGAAAGGATAAGGATTTCAGATTCCTTTTTGTCTTGAAGAAACTTCCTAAGTACCCATTGCAGTTCTTAGTTAGGCTAGGAACAAAGAGAATCCTGATAATTTAAAATATTTATTTAAACTTTATTTCATGACTGTGGCCTGGGAATAAATTCCTAACCTGGCTTCATTTACTCCCATCACCCCATCCCACTGAGAAAAAGAGGAAAGAAGGAAGGACAGAGTAATGTGGAAGGAGGTACAAAAAATTATTTTTTTTATTGCTCTGCTTTTAGATTTAGTTCCTTGTCTTTCGTTCATTTACAATATATGTCTATCATATAAACACAAATTCATAATATAATTTATTACATTTGTATTATATTTTAGACATTTGGATCGTACCATAAACAGTTTTATATTTGTTCTCTTACATGTATCATTGACATTTTCCTATGTGATTAAATGTTCTTTGGAAATATTTCTTTTTAATTTACATACAATGAGATTTACTCTCTTTGATGTACAGGCCCATGAGTGTTGACAAACACATAGATTCAAGTAACCACCAGCACAATCAGGATGCAGAACAGTTTCCTCACTGGCATAAACCCCCTCACACTGCCCTCCTTAGTTAGCCCTGCCCTAGTCCTGACAATCCCCCAACCACTGATCTGTTCTCCATTCTTACAGTTTTGCCTCTTCCAGAATGTCATGTAAATATTATTAGAATCACACGGCATGTCACCTTTTGGCCTGGCTTCTCTCACTTGGCATCGTGCATTTGAGTTTCATCCATATTGTTGCCTCTATCATTAATAGTTCCTTTTTATTGCTCAGTAGTATTCCATGGTATAGATTACTGCAGTTAGTTTATCCATTGACCTGTTCAAGGACATTTGACTTGGTAATCATGGATTTTACCTGTTGAATGATATTCTATCCTATAGGCATACTAAACCTTATGTAAACAGTTCCAAACTGTTTCAGTAAATATGTAAATATTATTGGACATTTTAGATTTTCCCTCATTATAAATAACCATTAAATGAACATCTTTCTATATAAATTTTTGCATACCAAATAATATGTGTATACATTATACAGTGTACAAATATCTTTTTTTTTTTACTTATTTATTTATTTTTTTTCCCAGCATATTATGGGGGTACAAATGTTAAGGTTAAGTATATTGCCCTTGCTCCCCACCTCACGTCAGAGCTTCAAGTGTGTCCATGTCCCAGATGGTGTGCATCGCACTCAATATGTACCGTATGTATATACCCATCCCCTCCTCCCCCACCTGCCCAACACCGGATAAATGTTATTCTTATATGTCCACTTAGGTGTTGATCCGTTAATACCAATTTGCTGGTGAGTACATGTGGTGCTTATTTTTCCATTCTTGGGATACTTCACTTAGTAGAATCGGTTCCAGCTCTACCCAGGAAAATACAAGAGGTGCTATATCACCATTGTTTCTTATAGCTGAATAGTACTCCATGGTATACATATACCACATTTTATTAATCCACTCATGGATTGATGGGCACTTCGGTTGTTTCCACATCTTTGCAATTGTGAACTGTGCTGCTATAAACATTCGAGTGCAGGTGTCTTTTTCATAGAGTGACTTTTGTTCTTTTGGGTAGATGCCCAGTAATGGGATTGCTGGATCAAATAGTAGATCCACTTGTATGGCTTTAAGGTATCTTCATATTGCTTTCCACAAGGTTGAACTAGTTTCCAGTCCCACCAGCAATGTAAGAGTGTTCCTATCTCTCTGCATCCACGCCAACATTTATTGTTTTGGGACTGTTAATAAAGGCTATTCTCACTGGAGATAAGTGATATCTCATTGTGGTTTTGATTTGCATTTCCCAGTGTACAAATATCTTAAGCTATCTACAAGCATGCAGTATGCCCTGCTGGGGATATAGGAAAAACTAGATGATATTTAATACAGTTCTATTAGAATTTTCTAAAAATGTTTGATTATATAACAATAAGTCTGGATTTCAATGCTTTGTGCCATTATAAAAATAAGAAAATAACAACTTCTTCAATTCTTATTTTTTTTTTTTTGAGACAGGATCTTGCTCTGTCACCTAGCCCAGAGTGCAGTGGTATTATCATAGCTCACTGCAACCTCCACCTCCTGGACTCAAGTGATCCTTCTGCCTCAGCCTCCTGAGTAGCTGGAACTATAGGTATGTACCATCATACCTGGATAAAAAAAATTATTTTAAATGGTGGCCATAAATACCAGCAGATGACTCAATATCTCTCTGAAGTTTCACTGTGGATCACAGGGAGGAATGTGCAGAAACTATTTTCAAGACTCCCACACCCTTGTAGGATTGGCCTCCAGGGTAGACCTGCCAACAGTGCCATTGGTCCTGGACCAAGGACATGTGTGCTGTTTGGCACATTGATCTGTGGTCATTTTCAATCTTTTTAGGGTCTGGTGTTATTTTACTTGTGCCTTTTAACTGTGTGGGTATCATATTTCTCTCTGCTGTTGGGTTGCAGAATTTGTCTATCTTTTGATCAGACATTTTGCAGACAGTCCATGCAGGTGGCAGAAAGATGGTCCTAAAAAACCTGGAAATAAGGAAAGTCAAATTGCTCTTTGAAATTTACACATAAGAAATAAGCCCAGCATGATTTGGAGCAAAGAGATATATTTAAAGTCACATTAAGATTACAGGCAAACTTGAGTTGTGGATGTCTAAGCAATAGGGGCAAGAAGTGGATTTATCTGGTCTCCCTGGCCAGTGTATTCCTGTCGTGAAGATGGACAGGGCAGTCTGTCGGGGTTGATGCTTGCTGCACATTCTGTTCACATAACCAACTCCCTCGTTCTGCTTCCTTTTCCCTGAAGTAAATGTCTCATGTATTTTGCACTGGTCAGACTGATTTGAATGTGTGGTCTCCTTGACAATCGCATTTCTCTGTAAGATTTAGTGAATTGGCATTCTGTGTTTCTACCTCACAATCTTTTTAGTTTTGTTAGCATAAGGTAACATTGAGAAGTCCAAAGAATGCTGGATCCATGACGAATTTCAGAGCTACTATGGTCTGAATATGTCTCCCCAAAACCTGTATGTTGAAATCTAATCCCCAATGCGATAGCATTAAGAGGTAGGGTCTTAAGGAGGTGATTAGATCATGAGGGCAGAACCCTCATGAATGGGATCGGTGCCCTTAAAAAGGAGACCCAGAGAATCAGCTAGATCATGCTGCCATGTAAAGGACACAACAAGAAAGCGCCATCTGTGAATGAGGAAATGGGCCCTCACCAGACACTGGATCTGCTGGCACCTTGATCTTGAACCTTCCAGCCTCCAGAACTGTGAGAAATAAATGTTTGTTGTTTATGAGCTACTCAGTTAAAGGTAATTTGTTATAGTAGCCTGCATGAACTGAGACAGGAGCCTGTAAGTCCAAGATAATCTCCTGGAAAGCAGTGGGTCACTCACTGAGGTCTGGGCAAACCCGACTTGTCATCCACATGCACTGCCTATCAACAGCCTTAGGAGGGGATGACATTGCCCCTGTGTTCTCTTCCTCGGGGATTCCTTCAAACACTTCATTTGGCAGTCTTTCCTCTTCCAAGGATGCCTTGTAGGGCCCAGCTCCATGGATGGATGACAGCCCCATCCTACAACAGAAGAAATAATGTGACTATATTTTAATTAGACAGAGAACAAAAAGGAAACTGTCAACCCAATGGGAAATCCATTGCCCTGGTAATATATAGGAGTAAGCAATTGTAACCCTTTTTCCTGGCAGTTTTATGCACATGGATAATAAGTAGACTTTTGTTCCTTTATAGAATGCTTTACTGCAAAAAACTCATCAACCTCAAGATTTCTCGTTTAACCCTCAGGGTTTCTTGCCTAATCTAATTCCATAACTGTCACACTAAGTTCATCTTTAGAGCTAAGAAATTCAAATATGAAATGCCCTTTTTCTCAAAAAAAAAAAAATTGTGACTAGAGACCTTTGTGAATTGTTTTTATTTCATTAGAATTTGTCATCCCAATTTAATTTTTTGTATGTGACCAGAAAATGTTTCAAAATATTAAAATGCTCAAGTTAGTGTCAAATTTTCAAATGTGAAGTCAACATAAGCTTCAAACCGCTTGGTTATTTATGTTAATGTTGCCTTAATAATACAAAGCACTTAAAAGAGCAATATGTTTATTTTAGGTAAAAGTATATTTTTAAAATAAAGAGGCCTAGGTGTGCATGTCATCTGAAGCACGGTGGAAGCCCATGTGGATCACACTCCGATTTCGAAAGTTTGGAGCTGCTCCTGACCTGTCAATCATTAACTGTTGTCCTTTTAGCTACCAAGAAGACTATGTTATATAACAGGCTGTCCCTGACTACTGAAATGATTACTTTGGGGATGGTAGATGGGAAAGATTTTTAAAAATACATAAATCTACTGAATTCACATAAAATGACTTTGTAACATTTCAAGGTCTAACATCTCATAGACCAATTAAACCTGTGCAAATTCACTTAATAATCAGAGATGACAAGTGGACTGTTACTAAACCAACAGAACTTGAGCAGCAGTTTTGATCATCTGCCAGGTGATACAAAGGATCTTCTTGCTGGAGATACAAAGGATCTTCAAGCATTTTAGGGAAAAAGGGCTCATGGAACGGATGAGACAACTGGGGCCTCTGCTGGCCGTCAGCACAGTGGTAGCCCGCCCGTCATGGCGATGTGCATTTGGGGTGTTTCATTCCTCTGCAGGTGGGGAATGTCCTGGTCCCACGCCACCCCAAAACTCTCCATTTGCTCTCAGCACAGTGACTGCTGCAAACGAATAGAAGAGTGAGAGGAAAGAGGTGCATAGAGACTGAACGCCATAGTACTTCCATCTCCTCCTACAGAGCAGATGCCAGAAATAAATCTTCAGGGATTAGAGACTTTTCTATAATGGCTGGGTAATCAACGATTTTTAGGTTCTTGACAGTCACAATTCAATGGCTGCCTCATCGCTCAGTTTAGGCTGTTCTTTCCCTTTTCCCCTCCTCCCTTCTCATCTCCTTGTGCTGGTAAAGGAACGAGGTCAACCCTTGTGACTGCATGGGCCGATCAATTCTAACAACTAGTTGATATAGCTTATAAAAATAGCCACACTGGGCTTGTGGGCAAAGGCTAGATTTCATGGAAGATGAGTAGTGGTCTGAGTCAGCCACTTGTGAAATCCAAGTAGGCAGGGAGGGTGATAAAAAGGAAAGAGAATTGGTGGTGACCAACACATGCCCAGATAGCACACGCCCCACTGAGGAAAGGGAGACAGAAGTAAACAAGTAAGCAGGAAAAAATGCCAGTGGGTTTTTAAAGAAACTAATTTCATCTGACATTGTATTTTACAAGATTATGTTGACCTGAATTTGCTGAAACATTAATATAACAATTAATTTAATGACTTTTAAATACAACAAGTAACACGGAGATTAGAGCAGTGTAAGTTGTCCTTAGAAATTCTTACTATTCCCAGAATTTGATTTTTTTTTAACCTCGCAGGCCTTTGGGAGAGTCTGCGGTTGGACAAATGCATGGATTTGATTCCAAAGCTAGAAAAAGAGATTTTATTTTCTGTTGGGGTTTCTGTCTAGCCAGTAGATTTTAACCACAATTCATGTGTGATAATGGCTATTATCTTTCATCTATTTAATACCCGTTTGGTTTGAAGATCAGAATGTCGTATTTTGAAGAAATAAAAGGAGTCGATTTTGTTGAAGACTACTGTTTTTTTTTTTTACACAACTGAGTATATATAATCATGCATGCCTGTGGCTGTCTTGTGGATACCCTTGATTAGTATCCTGCCAAAAAGTGTGGGAGGCAGAATGACAAAGATTAAACCAATACTTGAAAAAGTAGCCAGCATTAAAGTGGCATATTCATTACCAAGAGTGGAGAAAATATGTTTGTATACTCATGCCAAAGGCTCTTCAGACACACTGATTAGCTTCAGCAATGAATTGATTGTGGGGTGATGTTAATGCCTCTTCAGCACTTTTTAATACTCATAGTATTAGATACTGGTAGTAATCAATACTTGTAGAGTAGGTCTGATAGAAAACCCCATTTCAGCTGGGTGGGAAGAAGTAGGAATGGGGGGAACGTGCCTCAGTTTCTTTACTTAGTTCAATTTCTTTATTAATACTATCAGAAATGGACAACTAGTCTACCAAAAACATCACTACTCCAAAGCATCCCTTCTCCCAAGCAGTGCACAACTCACAGTGTTTGTGAGTGTTTCAAGACTCACAGAGCAATTTCACTGACCTCAACACCCTAGCACCAACCTGTGAGGCTTCACAGGGAGGAAATGGAAGCACCAACTCTGAAGTGCTGCTCCCAAGAGAATATGGAGCCAGCAAGGGGTAGAGACTGGGTTTATATCCAAGTCTTCTCCAGACTCCAAGCCTTCTCCACCACATCACGTGGTATATCCCAATAGGATAGCTCTCAACCCTCAACAAATGGAAATAAGGCAATGTGCAATCTTGGACTATAAATGAAGTCTTTTTCCTAAGGCCTATAGGCATCTATTATAGGCATCTTATTGAAGAGACCTCTTAAGATCAAAAAAAAAAAAAATCATAAAGCTGGCAGTCATTATTAACACAGAAAAAAGGATTTATAGATTTACATGGAAAAATAAGATTTATCCTAGGATAACTTAAAGAAATTTTCAAAATAATGTGTGTATGTACATGTGTATATATATTATATTATGTATAATGCTATATAATAATTACATATCATAATTATACTATAATTATGTATCATAATAATGTATATTATGTATATTTATGTGTATATACATAATATAATATGTGTATACACACATACATATATGAGAGCTGTCCAAGAAAAGCCATTGTTAATATAATGAGACCGGTTACATGGCTGGATATTTTCCAGACAGCCCTCTTATATATACACATATACATTTGAAAACATCCTGAATACTACTTTTGGAATCAGAAAGACTTAAACATATGAATAAAATAAAGCTTGAAAATATGAGAAATTCTGGGAGGAAAGAGGAGGTTAGATCCTTTGGAATCTAATCTAATCTAATCTGCAGGGCCACCATACAGGTATGGTTAACTCCCATGTTGAATATTCAGCAGCTTCCCACAATCTAGAGAAACTATTAAAGACTTTCCATTAACTTCCTTTATCTACTTCTTGGCCCACACTCATTCTCTATGCAAAGGTTTGTTCCCTCTTAATTATCTGTGAAGTAAACAAACCTGATACACTTAAATAATTAAAATCAATTACACTCCAGTAACATTGGAGGCAATTTATATACTCTTCATAATATATTTTACAGATAAAATATTCATTTCATATAGTCATGGATTCATATTTTAAAAAGACATCTTCAGAAAACAAGAGGAAAAGAAATATCAGACTGTCACCTACATGAATTCTGAAAGTACCCATATCTGCCCATTACATTTTGCTACTTTGAAATCCTAGGGAAAGTGATTCCTAAGAAATTCAAGCCTTTTAGTTGAGACCGTTTCTTGGGTTAGTCAAAAATAGAAGCTGCTTCTATAAATAGTATGTCAGCTCTCTTTGAACTTGTGGACAGATATGAAACAGAGCTCTTGGTTCTCTCTGTAGACTCACTTCTATATACAGAATTCTTGAGTTTCTGCTAGGATTTGTCCTCAAAGATTCCATTAGCTTCATCTGTTGATGCTATGGAGGACTAGTTTTGGTAGAGAAGGTAGAGGCTAAAAGGAAAGAGAGGTCACCTACAATCCTAGTGCAGACTCTAAGGAGTTCAGAGAGAGTTTAAGAAATTGGCACACGTGTTAATTCAATTCAGTGATGGTGTATGTGTTTATTGATGGGTCTTTCAAAAATTCTTACGTTAAATTGTTGTCATAAGATTTATAAAACTTCAGCTATGAGCATTTGACTTGATTTAGTCAGCCTTTCTGCTTTTGATGCATCCTCAATGGGTAAGGTAAGTTGGCTCCATTCTCACGAGCACTAGCACAAAGAACTCTCATCTTTGTTCTCTGTTACCTCTTATGCGTGCCTTATTAGCTGCTGGTTAGAGCTGCTAAGAAAGAGTGACATTCTAGAGATAGGATTTGGTATCAGGCAGAAGTATCTGGTGGAGAACTAATGACATGTTTGGAGTAAAGGATTATAGTGTGAAGAAAGCAAGCTAAGGACAGTCAAAGCTACATGAGGATATTTTTAAACTGTGGCTCATGTGGAGCAGTTAAAAAAGTATGTGGGTGTTCCTTCCACTCAGGTGACCTGATATGTACTGTCACTCACTTCAAAGTTGAAAATGACCTTGTCAATATTCTGCTTTTATTTGTGTCAACTTTTTCTTTTCCCATAGGTCCATATAAGTGAGCCATCACCATGGGGAGGGTGGAAAGGTGGAGGTGGAGGTAGAGGTGAACTCTCCCCCTGTGGAAAGAAAACATCTGAAATACGCTGGAATGTAGTACCTGCATAGGTGATGTGGAGTGAAAGATTGCAAACAATTCCTCTTAAGGGCACTAAGGACTAGCCAGGGTGACTCTCTGCTGCCTTTGAGGTCCATGTGCATTCCAGGTTCTAGAAATAGAGTTCCAACAAGTTCTGCCAGATGCCTTGTCCTGGCAGCTTTTCTTGTTATTATTCCTCTTGCCTACGAAAAAGCAACTCCCCCATTGCCACGGGCAGGTCAGTGGCTGGTGCAATCAACAAATCAATCAAATAGGCAGCAATTGGCTCTTAGGAATTGGCCCCATAGTGAAAGCTTCTGTGGGGATTACATTCAGACAAACCTGCCAAGGGCACAGTGAGAAGGATTTGTACTAGGACATGTTATTGTACTTTGCTCCCCGTCATTTCTCTATGAAACTTGCTTGGGTTATCTTGGACAAGGGAGTGTACATTTAGGGTATTCTGTGTGAATGTGCCATCTCTGCATTCCTAAAGGCTGAAATGATTAAGGCCCACATGCAGCAAGTTTTTTCTGCATTGTGAAGCAGTTACAGTAAGGATGGTGACATCCAGTCCTTGTACAACTCCTCTTCCCCACCTGTACCCATGGTGGCTGCCATTCATCCATCATGGAGTTACCGCTAAACTCAGCTCCCAGGCTTTCTCAGTCCAACACTCCAGGAAGTCTACTGGCACTAGAATGTGAAATGAAACCTATTTGCCTAGATTAGGGAGCTCTAGTTCAGAGCTGCCCTAGAAGGGTTATCCTGAGAAAGCTGTATTTAGCTGACCCCTGGCTTTCCCTGGAGAGGAAACCAAGCCTCAAAGTGGTTCAAAAACTAACCCAGTCTTCAGGTAATGTCAGGACAAGCAATGATGACCATTCTGGTCTCATCCTAGTTTGTATTACTCATAAACATGGATTTTTTTTCCCAGAGAAGAAAAATGTCAACCTTACCTTTATTCTGGTTTTACGGTCTCATTGTAGACTGTACATACGGTCTACAATGTCATACAGTCTGTAATTTTTATTTTAGTGAAAAAAATGACTCTTTTCGACTAGTACTTCTGTAATGAAGTGAAAATTACCTTAGGAGATTTCCTCTTATCTGAGAGTAATCAGATTTATGCAAGCAGGAGTAATAGAAGGAGAAATTATGTGTATAAAGTATTTTTGTTGAGGTAACAGCATTCATTCAACACATTAAATGCAGGCACTGTTTTATCGGAAGGTCAACAGAGAATAGCACATAGGTCCTGCTTTTGAGGGGAAGGGTGACACACAGCCAGCACCTACACCGGTGTGTAACTCGCGGGCGATGTGAATGACATGCACAGTAATAGATGAACCAGACGCTATGAGAGCACAGAGAAGGAAGTGCCTGTCACGGGCGCTCAGGGAAGCTTCTCAGGAGAGACGAAGCTGTTTCACATACATCATTGTCTTGTATCAGACATTCTCAAACAACTCAAACAACCCAAGCTGTGTGTAACAAAACTGGTGGCCTTTAAAGTTTGCCACGGGGTTCTCTAAAAGCTTATTGCTGCGTAGTGTAGAGGAGAGTTCCCTGGAGCACGCTCCCCCACTGCGTGCACTCCCATCCTGGCTTAATGCCACACCGAGCCCTCTTGACAACCTCCAGATCAGGTTTGTTTTTCGGTTTTGGTTTTGGCTTTTAGCATACGCTATATTCTCTTTCAAGTGTCATGTACTCAGGTCGTGCTCTGGCCTGGTCCAAATACTGGGGACACCACTGTTTTTGTAAATGGTTGAAGGGTTACTGGGAGCCCATGGGGAATAAATCAGGTGGCTGTCTCAGTTGGCCTTTGCTCTTGGAATGGTTCGGCTTCTCATGATTGTAAGCTAATGAAGCCATCCAGGATCAGCCCTGGCAGGCGCATCTGGAAAGTCTCGGGAGCCCCCGGGATGATCTTTGCAGAGCTCTCACTGGTGCAGCCAGGGGGAGGCTCCTGATTTAGTATTTTCTACTTTGGGCGAGGACACAAGTCCCCAGTCAAATATCCAGCGTGGCAATGCAGTTAGTTAATGCGTGAAGTTAGCACTGGCAGGTGCTCAAGTATGAAGCCCAGCTACAGAGGAAGGGATTCCACTGGGCAGCCCAGGCTGCCCCGAGGCCAAGGGCAGCTGGCAGGTTATAATTTCAAGGCTTTTCACAATTGCATATTTTTGAACCACTTATTTTTCTCTTTTAAAACAATGCACAAAGTTAAGGGGCTTTTTGGTCATTGCCACAGCCTGGAGGAACCCCTGTGGCCTGAGTATTTTTATTTGAGGGCTTCTGTTTGCTCAGAATTATCTAGCCCTGCAGGTGGATTTGAAGATCTTTACTACAGGATTCAAAAGAGACTAGTATTTGTGCTTTGCCATTTGCTAAAGCCTGCTTAACATGGCAGCCACTCAGTAGGCCTGTTTTGTAGTATTAATATATCCTGCAAAAAGCTTTGTAATTGGACTCTGAAGACCTTCATCTAAGCCTTGAGCTCTGCCAAGTATATTATCAGCTGTGTGCCTTAGGGCAAGCGATTTAACCTCTCTGAAACTCAGTTTATTCATCTCGGGAAATGGTCCCCGGCTATAGAAAATAGAAAGATGAGTTTTGTTGGTTATTGTCCCAAATTAAAAGTGGTTTCAGCAAAGGTATTTTTGCTATCTAGCTAATTATTAATGGATCATGGGCAACTGCTTTAAACCCTCATCGTAAGCTTTGGAAGAGCAGTTTTCCAAGTTGTTTTGCTTTTCCAACATGTACATAATAGTTTATCTCCTTTAATTATTTAAGAGAACATTTTGCAACTAATTATTCCTGGGGGAGTTGGTATAAACCTATGCTATATGACATGATTTATCTCACAGGAGCATCCCTGAGAGATTTGCTTTGCCACTGTGCTAGGCATTACAGGTCTGAGGACACAGGCACTGTCCTCAAGGAATTTTCAGTGTTGAGAGGGAAAGAGCCAAGTGAACAAAAAACTGCGATAGAGTATAATAAAGCTGTGATAGATTCTTCCGTAGGGTGCCAAGAGAGGCAACCAGATAATATGCGTCTCCTGTTGGATGTTCAAAACTCCATCTCAGAAGTAGCCGTGCAAAAAATTGAACTTAGGAGGTAGAGGAATGAGTTAATGATACCCTAGAAATGCAATCAACAAAATTCATATAATAGGAAACTCTATAGTACAAAACACCCTATTTCTTCAACAACAACAACAACAGCAACAACAACAAACATCACAATGAATTGCAAGGAGGGAAAAAGATGGACAGGGCACCTGAAGATTTAAGAGATTTAAGAGACTTATTAACAATTAAAATGTATGGAAACTTATTTGGACCCAGATTCAAATTAACCATTAAAAATAAAAAAGAATTTTTTAAGAAAATTGGGGAAATACAAGCAATGATGAGAAAATTGATGCCAATGAATTATTGTTAATGCAAAATTAGGAAAAAGATAACTTATTACGTGATTCCAGGCTGTTTCATGGAAATCTTCAAAAGAAATGTACCCTGATTTCAGGAAGGGGGTGAAGCCAGGAACTGGACCTGTGTTGCTCAGTCTTTTGTCTCGATGAGTCTTTTCACAAGGGTTTCATTCTCTCTAAGGACTGGCGTGGAGTATGGCTTCTCCACAGTCCTGTCCTCCAGAATGTAGATTACAGCTACACATGTCAGACTAAAACTGTTCCAAAGTGTTATAAATTCCCGGGAAAGGAAACCTAATTGCTTTTGCAATCTAACCAACTATAACCAGTGAGCAGAATAAAACAGCAGAAACAAGTAACTGGAGCCCCCACAGATATGGATGGAGAGGGAAACAGTGGAGAGAGAGGCTGGGAACAAATTCCAATAGATTTCCACTAAAGATTTAAAAGTGAATGTAAACCATGTTCATACAGCTATGTGGTTGAAAAGGGAGGAGTATTTTAATAATCTTTAGGTAACTGTGAGTGTCCTTTGACACTACATCAAAACTTAAGTGATATTTTCTTTAAGACTAGTTGTAATATGGAATATGAAACTATACTAATAAATATTTTATACACTTTAAAATCCATTGGGCTATCTTTAAAATAAAAACATGAAAGTACTAAAATGATATACAACTAAATACTTTGATAAATTTAGGGAAGAGCATTCCAAGAATGACATATTAAAATGGAAAGCTTTTCAATATCAGGAAACACTTTAAACAAGAGACAAATGAAATACTGGAAAAAAAATTGCAACATATATAGCGAAAGAGTTCATATTTTCACTATATAATGAACCATTACAAATTAATGCAGAAGAAAATACACATTCAAATAGAAACACAGATAAAGGCTATGATTAGGCAACTGACCACAGATAAAATTCAAATGGCAAATAAACATTGAACATTTTCAAATTGAGTAATATTCTTTAAAATGCAAATTAAAGCTATGAGGTAACAATTTTTACTTAGTCTAAAAACTAAATGGAAAGGAAAGATTATACTGTGTCGGTGTGGGTATGGGAAAATAAGGACTGTCTTATATTTGTTGGGAACTATATTAGTTTCATGTTGCCACTGTGACAATTTACCCCAAAATTCATAGCTTAAAGCAACACAAATTTATTCTCTTACAGCTCTAGAGCTCAGAAGTCTAAAATGGACGGACAGGGCTGCGTTTCTTCTAGAGGCTGTAGGGTAAATCGGTTTCCTTGGTTTTGCCAACATTTAGAATTGACCCTGATTCTTAGCTTGTGTCTGCCCCATCACTCCAACCTGTTTCCATGATCACTTCTCTAACTCTGACCCTTCTGCCTCTCTCTTGTAAGAAGCTCTGTGATTATACTGTGCCCACCCAGATAATATGGAATAATCTCCCCATTTCAAAATCCTTAATTTGATCACACCTTCAAAGTCCCTTTTACAATGTAAGGTCACATGTTCACAGGTTCTGGGGAATAGGATGTGGACATCTTTGGGTGAGGGGGGACATTATTCTGCCTACCATGGGACTAAATTGGTATAAATGTTCTAAGGGAAAATGCAACAATATGTATCATGATCCTAATAAAGTACGTCTTTGATCCAATAATTCAACTTCTAGGAATTTATCCTAAATAATAAACAAGCACACAAAGAACAGATCTGTCTGCAGGATTGCGTCAATAGAAAAAACTTGGAAATATTCTAAATAAAAGGCAGAATTTTGGTTAAATACATTATACCTCATCCAAATAGAGGACTAGACTATGATACAACCATGACTCATGATGATCTGATTTACCTTCATTGACATGGAAAATCTCTGTTGTTAAATGAAAACTCCAGGAAACAAAAGAGTTTACATAGTATGATTCCAAACTGGTAAATATATATTATGGATATATTTATGTATATATATATATATGTGTGTGTGTGTGCATAATAAAGAAGCAAGGATATACACAAAAATTCTAACGCAAAATATCATTGAGTGGAATGATTTATCACTTTTTCTTTTTGTCGTGGAAAATATGAGAACTAACTGGGGAAATGTAAAGAGGTGAAGATTTAGCCAAATTCAGAGGCTATGAATCTGCAGTTAGAACAAGAGAGAGCAAGACCCTTGAGCATACTGGCAAGTGGCTGAAATCACAGAATCCAGGTTAGAGAAAAAGAAAGAAAAGTCAAGAGAGGTCTGACAAATCAGGAGAAAATGGATGGAATAATAAAATGGAAGTCTGTTTCTAAAGAACATAATCTGAAATTCTTTGCTGCTCAATTTTTGTAAGAGTTAAATATAATATTCACAAAAAATTGTTAGAAGATTATGAAGCCCATTTCTCTTCTAGAAATTTCTCCTTGATAAAGTCAGACAAGTAGAAAGAACTCTGTCCTAAATCTAATTGTTTGGGGGCTTTTGGAATCACTTTCCCTAAAAGGCATCAGGGTGAGGGCTTCAACCTCCATAAGCAACGCAGACAGAAAGAGCCATACAAAACTCGCGATTACATTCACAGAGGAACCCCTACCTGAGTTTTAAAACGTGGTTTCTACTAAACAACTGGTATCTTGAATGCAGGGGGTGACTCTGGTCATGTTTCCTTCTTTAGCTGCTAGAAACCTGAGAGCAAAATTTGTGGCCACTTTTGTAACTGCGTCTGACCCAAGAGTGTAACATTTTCGCTGTCTTCCATGTACTGTTCTATATTTGTATTTTTCCTTTCCCCTGATTTCTTTCCCTACATTAATTTTCTAGAAATTCTATCTCTTTATTTTATTTAACAGACTTTTATTTTGTTAAAAAGAGAAAGAAAGAAAAGGTTAATATGTGCCTGGTACTGCTTTACAAATGTTAACTCATTTAACCTTCATAACAGCCCTATGAGAGAGATAATATTATCATCTCAGAAATGTATTGTATTTATTATTATTTTGTATATTATAAAATATAACATGTGTTTTGTTATTATTTTATTAATAATACAATAATTTTATCATATTATTATTTTATTTTATCATGATATCCTGGGATACCCCACTACCTCCTCCCAGACACTGGAATCATTCTAGAATGATCTGCAAGATTCCCTCTGTACCCTCACAGGGCGTTCTAAAGTTCCTCAATCTACAACAGAGTAGTCCCTAAATCACATGGCAATTTTTCCAGGGTGTGCACAGAGGCGAGGCAGTGACTGGTCTGTTGCAACAGGTGAGGTTCTGTTTTTCGCTGCCATCCCACATCCCGACCTGATGCCCATTTAGGCAAATTTTCCCCCTGCTTCCATTCACAGACACAGTTATCTTTCAGACACAAAACGGCCCCCGAGTCCTTAGCGTCCACCCCTCGCAGAAGCAGTGCCTTCCACCCTGCCGGCCAGTGGCTCCTTTTTTAGATTCTCAAACACAAAATGTCTGATCATTCACCTTTCTCTGGGCTTGATTAACTGCAGGAATACAATGGTGGTGGTGGAGAGGGGCAAGGAACTGCTATAATGTTTCACACCTCAAAAGTATTCACCAGCTCTAGGATGACCAAGCACACGCTCTCTCTTACACACACACACAAACACACAAACACACACACACTGAAAGGTCATCTCATCATAGATTTTCAGCACTGTGTTTACCCTTGCTTGAACCCAGTCTCTGGAAGGTATTGGGTAAACAAGGAGAGGAGGCAGATTGCTCATTCTGTCACATGCATCATTGCATTGGGAAAATTATTTTAATCATCGTGGTAAGAACTTGTTCTTATTTCCATATTTGTACAAACTCTTCAGTCTACTTAAATTGATATCCAAGGGCACTATTAGTCAATATCCAATTTAATAGTTTTATTAAAAAGACAGTAACAAAATAAATTTGAGTCAAATAGATGACTTCATATAAATAGTATCTCCAATACTTTCAATAACTGGGCATATGATATATGGTGCTATGGCAGTTTTCCTTAAAAAGAGCATCAAAACAGTTTCATTCCTAATACCCTACCTGAGATTGCTACATAATAGCTGATAAAATTATATCCCCACTGAGTACTCAATAGCTCATTTCTTACCTTAGATAAATATATCCTTGTTTCACACGTTTTTAAAAAGCCTTTGCTTGAAATTAAAATCTGACCAATACACTAGAGCAGGGATGATTTCTGAGTGTCTCTGGAGCTTCCCTGGAAACTCACCTACATATTATCAACGAAATTTTTCTTGAGTATAGATACATTTATAGAGAAAAAGAAAATGCAAATGAGATTGCAATCATAAACACCGTATTTCCTGCTTTTAAAAAATATGTCTCTAGAAATGCTTTGTTTTTAAAAACAGGCAAGTAGGGACATGAACAAACACTAAAGTGCTGGCAAGAAAGACTTCTTGTTTTGTGACATTTTATTTATTTATTTCTCTCTGATGGAACAAACTCCAACCTGAATGGTTAAAGACTAAAGCAAGAACCAGGATAGAGAAAAAAACTAAAGAGACTTTGTATAGACTAGAGAAGGTCATGAAAGTTGCTCCTAATAAAAAAGTCTTCCTGCTGGAGATGGGATCCGTGCTTTGAGGGTGATTTTCTGTATGTGGGATAAGAGCTGGAATTTTCCTGGGGCAGACCTTCTTTTGTTCCAGAGGGGACCACTTCTGCAAGTCAGTTTTGTCAGAGATCTAGAAGGCTCTTTATTGTTTAGGGGGAAAGTCCCACGGAAAGTCCCAAACCAATAAAATAATGCTATTGCAGAGGCTTCGGAGTGACATGCTGAACACTTTTCTTAGTGATGTACCTTGGCATGTATTTTTGGCAGGACTAAGCCTTTGCAGAATCAGAACCGCCATGAAGGGGCAAACAGACTGGACCCTGCTTCAGGACACTGGACTGAGGGTAGAGAAATCAGCTAGTGCTCTGCTCACCAGTTCATGAGGTGCTAGTCTTCCCACAGGAAGGGCATCTCTTTCTAATTTTCATGTAAGTGCCTACAGGATAGGGTTCCTGAGACACAGTATACATACCACAGACTGTGCCAAGAAGAACCAAGGCTCTGATCTTTTCTTCATCTTTTACTAGACAAAGACTATGAAGAGGAAGTAAATTGGGGTTGGTTTAGAAGTATGTGGACTGCCTGGTTTCGTTCCATGGCATGTTAAGACTGAGTAACCCAGACGTCAGAAAATGTGCAGTCAACAGTTGAGAATGTCTATCTAAGCAATGGGTGAGGGAGGAGAGGAGAGAGCAGACCGCATGCTATGGTGGAGGGCAAGAGTGATCCTAAACAAACGATGTCCCAACTAAATAGGAGAGAAAACAGAGCTAGGGCTGGGAAAGGGGTCTCTGGATCTGTAAGAAATTGAACTTGGATTCCAGGTAGGAAGACATTGGCAAAGATCCTTGCAAAATGCAGAAGTTTGAGGGTCAAGGAGAAAAAAGGTCAACACAAGATGACCCGTGGAAGGGCAAGGATAACAGGCTTAAACATAGTGAGAGTCAGATTTTTTTTTTTTTTTTT
>VBSM01002616.1:22349551-22407626 GCA_008086735.1 Cheirogaleus medius | reverse complement strand
TCCTAGCACTCCGGGAGGCCGAGGCAGGCGGATCACTCAAGGTCAGGAGTTCGAGAAGAAAGGTTGACTCTGGAAGGTTAAAGGTCATGGGGACATGTAAGATACCCCAGGGAGAACGAATGGCCAGAAGGAAAAGGAATGTGATATTGCTGACTCTGTAGTGCCACAGCAATTTTTCTCTTAGCCTTTAAAAGGAAAAGCTGACAGTTCCATTCTTATAAAGGAAAAATCATTTCACTGGGTGTAATCTCATTTTCATTTCCTTTCTGGTGTGATTGAAATACTGATTATAACCATTTATGAAGAAGAACTCACATTGGGATTCTTTAAGAATTAGTTTTAAAAATTAAAATATAATCTTCCAATACACATGCAAAGACAGAAAAATTATTTGTAACCTTTTCTTTATCACTCTTGATATTAATTACTTACCTACCCATTTTCTTATCTTCCAGTCATCATACAAAACACCCAAACTGCCTGTAATTTAAAAAAAATAATAAAATAAAAATCCCACTTCAGAAAATTTCATATTGTTTTATTTTAAATAAAACTGCATGTTACTTCCAGATGGTTGGGTCTAACCCAACCAGAAAAAAGGCTTGTCTAAATAATGGCATAAAGTCAGAGGAAAACAAACAAGTTATAAAAGTAAGAAGAAAATTTATTAGAATTACCAATACATAATTTTCCTGGAATGCTAATAATCCAAAGTAATCTAAGGAAATGTTTCCTTTGGAACTTGCAACTTAATATTAATCTAATTATGTTGATGTGAAGTGTTGAAACTGAGTCAATAAAAGAAACATCTGTGATGAAGTCATGTGTTTACTATTTCCACTGTAATCGAACAACGTGCGGAGATTTCACTCTAAATCACCACTGCCAAGTCGCAACCACTCATTTTTATTTATCTTCAACATCATGATTTAACATAAATTGCAGGTTTTAGGCAAGCTAATATTTTTAATAAATGAGAATTGGTGTTAAGCAAGACAACAGTAAAGCCACCCAAACTTAAATGCAAATCAGTCCATTAATGAGAATTCATTAAGTTCTTTTGTGGGAGGACACACAACAAGAGCTGGAGCTGAAGTTTTGAGTAGGACATATGTCATGCCTCACAAAGCTGACTGTCTAATCTGACATTAAACAAATAAATGTAACAAGTTACACAAAAGTGTATGGGTGGCCCAGATGTGTATAGCATGGAAGAAGAAACCTCAGTGAAGTGTCGGACAATCTCGAGTGCCCTAATATATATGTGATTGGAATCCCTAAAAGAGAGGGGGAGAAATATTTGAAAAAATAGTGTCAGATTTTTCCCCAAATTTAATGAAAGTATAAACACACAGATTCAAGACATTTAACAAATCACAACTACAAGAAACAGGATGAAAATTTCACATAGGTGCATCATAATAAAAAATTTCAGTCAAGCAATGATAAAGGGAAAATCTTAAAAACAACTGAGAGGGATGGGTGGAGGCATTATATAAGCAAGTTGCTAGCCAGAAACAATGCAAGCAAGCAGACAGTAGAGCAACATTTTAAAAATTCTGAGGAGTGAGAAACCCTATCGACTGGGTATAATTCTATATACAGGGAAATATCTTTCAAAAATGAAGGCAAAATAAATTTTCAGACATATGAAGCTGAAATAATTTATAACCAAGAGATCTGTACAATAAGAAATGTTAAAAAAATCCTTCAGGCAGAGAAAAAATCAGACCAGATGACTGGATCTACACAAAAGAATAAAGTCCCAGAAATAACAAATATGTGGATAATAACAATATTTCTCTTATTAATTAAATCTCCTTGAAAGATAAGTAACTATTTAAAGAAATAATAACAATGTATTGTTGGAGGGTTATAAAACATGTAGAAATAAAACATATGAAAATAATAATATAAAAGAAGGGAAGGGAAAAATAGAAGTATACAGAAGAAGTATACAGTTGTATTTTTCTTATACTTTACATGAAGTGGTATAATACCACTTTAAGGTAAACTGTGGTAAGTTAAATTTGTATACTATAAACCCTAAAGCAACACTAAAACTACAATAAGGAGATAAAATTGAATCATTAATTTTAAAATTCATCGAAAATAAGACGGGGGGGGAAGAACAAATGGGATAAATAATAAAAACAGAATGACAGATTTAGGCACAATCACATCAATAACCACATTAAATTTAAATGGTATATACAACCCAATTAAAAGGCAGAGATTGTCAGATTGGATTAAAACAGCAAAACTCAAGTATATGCTGCCTATTAAATATAGAGATGCAAATAAGTTTACAGTAGAAAGATGGGGAAAGATATACCATGTTAACACAGTCAAAAGAAAGCTGGAGTGGCTTCATTACCCAAGGTAGATTTTAGAGAAAATAATATTATCTGGGATAGAGAGGGTCATTTCATAATAATAAAGAGGTCAATTTATTAAGTGGAAATAACAATCCTAAACATTTATGCATTAATAACAGAGCTCCAAAATATTTGAAACAAAAAACTAAAATATCAGGGAAAAATAAATCCACAATTACAGTCAAAGACTTGAGCAATACTATCAATCAACTTTACCTAATTTACATTTGTATAATACTCCACCTATCATCAACAGAACAGACATTCTTTCCAAGTGCACACAGAACTTTTACCAAAATATACCATATTCTGGGCCATAAAACAAGTTTCAGCGGATTTTATATTATTCAAATTATATAAAGTATGTTCTCTATTTGTGATAGAATTAAATTAGAAATAAGTAACAGAAACATATCTGGAAAATCTTCAAATATTTGGAAGCTAAATAGCACACTTCTAAATACCCCATGGGTTAAATGAGAAAGCAAAAGGGAAATTAGAAAGTATTTTGAACTGAATGAAAATGAAAGAAAAACATATAAAATTTGTGGGAGGCAACTAATGGGAAAGTTATAACATTACACACGCACACACACACACACACATCCCAAAAAGGGGGGGAGGGGATTAAATTCAAAGTAAGCAGAAGAAAAGAAATAATGAAAATCAGAGCAAAAGCCAATGGAGCAGAAAATAGCAAAACAGCACAAAAAATTAATTAAACCAAAATCTAGTTCTTTGAGAAGATTGATAAAATTAATACACTCCTCACTAGACTGATCAGAACAACAAAAACGAGGCTACAAATTACAAATATAAGGAAAGAGAGAGATGACATCACTATAAATACTACCTATATTAAAAGAATAATAAAAAATATTATGAACAACTTTATATCAATAAATTTGATAACTTAGAGAAAATGGACAAATTCCTTGAAAGACACAAACTACCAAAACACTCCCAAGGAGAACTAGATAACCTGAAGAGTTCTACAACTATTAAATAAATTAAACTTTTAGTTAAAAACCTTCCCACAAAGAAAATTCCAGGCTTAGATGGCTTCACTGATGAATTCTGCCAAATATTTAAGAAAAAATTATAGCTATTCTGCACAAACTATTTCAGAAAATTGAAGAGGAAGGAATAAATATTTCTAAACTCATCCTATGAGACCCTGCTTACTCTGATACCAAAACCAGACAATGATGTTATTAGAAAAATAAAACTACAGACCAGTATCCCTCATGAGCAGAGAATCAAAAGTGATCATGACTCGACCAGGCATGGTGGCTCACGCCTGTAATCCTAGCACTCTGGGAGGCTGAGGCGGGCGGATTGTTTGAGCTCAGGAGTTCAAAACCAGCCTAAGCAAAAGCGAAACCCTGTCTCTACTAAAAAAATAGAAAGAAATTAGCTGGACAACTAAAAATATATATAAAAAATTAGCCAGGCATGGTGGTGCATGCCTGTAGTCCTAGCTACTCGGGAGGCTGAGGAAGGAGGATTGCTTGAGCCCAGGAGTTTGAGGTTGCTGTGAGCTAGGCTGACACCACGGCACTCTCGCTGGGGCAACAGAGTGAGACTCTGTCTCAAAAAAAAAGTGATCATGACTAATTGGCACTTATTCCAGGAATGCAAGATTGGTTTACTATTCAAAAGTCAATCAGTGTAATTCTCCCTGTTAAAAAAATTAAACAAGAAAAAAATCATATGATCATCAAATAAATTCAGAAAAAGGACTTGACAAAAATCCAACATCTAGTCTGATTTCTAAAACAAAAATAGTCTCTGCAGTCTAGGAATAGAAGGGAACTTCTTCAATCTGAAAAAAACGTTATCTACAAAAATCCTACAGTTAACGTTCTGCTTAATGGTGTGGTTTCCCCGTAAGATCAGAAATAAGGCAAGCAGACACAGAAATAAAAATACTTCATGATCTCACATATATATGGAATTTTAAAAAATTGAAACATAGAAACAGAGTAAAATGGTGGTTACCACGGTGGTAGGACAGTGGCAAATAGGAAGATGCAGGTCAAAAGCTGCAACGTTGCAGTTATGTAGGATAAATAAGTCTAGAGATGTAATGTATAACATAAAGATTATCATCAATAACATTGTGCTGTATACTGGTCATTTGCCAAGAGAATAGATTTGAGGTACTCTTACCACCAAAAAATAAATAAATAAATAAATAAATAAAGGAAGGAAGAAAGGAAGGAAGGAGGTAAGGATATTTGATTTTACTATTTTTATTCAAAATTTTAAAGCAGGGGCTAGCCGTGAAACAAGGCAAGAAAAACAAGTAAAAGACATCCAGTTTGTAAAGAAAGAATTAAAAGTAGATTATAGACATGATAATTGGAGATAATTTTGTACAACAAAAATGCCATTAGAAGATAAGAAGAAGTAGTTTCTTCTGATCTGCTGGGGATTCAAGATCTCCAGTGGGTGCCTGAAACCCCAGATAGTACAAAATCCTATATAGAGAACTACTGGGGATGTGAGGAGCACCCAGCACTTTCTTGCCTTCAAGCAGCTGGCTCTGACTTGTCCTGACTGTTTTAGCTGTCCTATGGTGCAGTGGTCCCCAACCATTTTGGCACCAGGGATCAGTGGTATTAGGTTGCTAATTTGTGATCTTTGTGTCTTTTTGACGTAGGCATTTAAGGCTATGAACTTCCTCCTTAGCAGTGCTTTGTATGTATCCCAGATATTTTGGAAGCTTGTGTCCCACTGTCATTTAATTCAAAAAATGTTTTGATTTCCATCTTGATTTCATTATTGACCCAAGGATCATTCAGTAGCAGGTTGTTTAAGTTCCATGTATTTGTGTAGTTTTGAGAGTTCCTCTTGGAATTGATTTCTAGTTTTATTCTGCTGTGGCCTGAAAAGATATATGGTATGATTTTGATTTTTCTAAATTTGCTGAGATTTGTTTTGTGGCCTAAGATATGCTCTATCTTGGAAACTGTCCCATGTGCTGATGAGAAGTATGTATATTCCACAGTTTTGGGGTAGAATGTTCTGTCAAGGTCTGTTAGGTCCATTTGTCCTAGAGTCCCATTTAAGTCCTATGTTCCTTTGTTGATTTTCTGCCTTGACGATCTATTTAGTTCTGTCAGTAGAATGTTGAAGTTTGTGGCTATTATGATGTGGCTGTTTATTTCTTTCCTTAGATCTAGTAAAATTTGTTTTATGAATCTGGGAGCTCCTGCGTTAGGTGCATATGTATTAGGGATTGTTATATCTTCTTGTTGAATCGATCATTATATAATGACCTCCTTTGACTTTTTATAATCATTGCTGATTTAAAGTCTATTTTATCTTTTATAAGAATAGCCATTTGATCCAGCAATCCCATTACTGGGCATATACCCAAAAGAACAAAAATCACTCTATGAAAAAGACACCTGCACTCGAATATTTATAGCAGCACAGTTCACAATTGCAAAGTTGTGGAAACAACCCAGGTGCCCATCAACACATGAGTGGATCAACAAAATGTGGTATATGTATACCATGGAGTACTATTCAGCTTTAAGAATGGTGATATAGCACCTCTTGTATACTCCTGGATACAGCTGGAACTCATCCTACTAAGTGAAGTATCTCAAGAATGGAAAAACAAGCACCACATGTAATCACCAGCAAATTGGTATTAACGGATCAACACCTAAGTGGACATATAGGAAAAACATTTGTCAGGTGTTGGGCGGGTGGGAGGGGGGAGGAGGGGATGGATATATACAAACATAATGAGTAAGATGTGCAACGTATGGGGGATGGTCATGCTTGAGGCTCTGCCTCGAGGGGGGAGGGGGGAGGGGCAATATACATAACCATAATATTTGTACCCCATAATATACTGAAATTAAAAAAATAATAATAATAATAAATAAATAAATAAATAAAAAGAATAGCCACTGTTGCTCACTTTTGGTTTCCATTTTTGTGAAGATTCCCCCCTGCACTTGCTTTACCTCGAGTTTATGAGAACATTTGCAAGTTAAATGGGTTTCTTGGAGATAGCATATATTTAGATTGTGGGGTTTTTAAATCCATTCAGCCAATCTATTAATATATCTTTTAAGTAGGGCATTAAGACTGTTTATATTCAATGTTGGTCTTGATACATAAGATATTGTCATCAAGTTGATTGTTACCTAGTTGCTTTGTTTTCTCCCTTGTGTTACTGTTTTATAAGAGTTGTGAGTTTTAACTTTCAGGTGTTTTCAACTGGTGGGTATCAATTTTTATGTTCCATATATAGAGTACTTTTAAGCATTTCTTGTAGGGGAGATCTAATGGTGACAAATTCTCTTAGTGTTTTCTTGTCTGGGAAAGACTTTATTTCTTCTTTATTTATGAAACTTAGTATTATAGGATACAAAATTCTTATCTAGCACTTATTCTGTTTAAAAAGACTAAAAATGGGACCCCATTTATTTCTGGCTTATAAGGTTTCTGCGGAGAAGTCTGCCATTAGTCTGATAAGTTTTCCATTATAAGTTACTTGAAGCTTTCATCTCATAGCTTGTAGGATTTTCTCCTTCACTTTGACTTTGGCCAGACTGATAACTATATAACTGATAACTAACTATATAACTAAACATATCTATCTTTCATAAAATATATTATAAAATATATTATTTTATTATATTATATTTTATTATTCATAAAATATATTATTTATGTTCACATATATAGATTTTTAAATTGTTTTAAAATTATTTAATAAACATATATTTTTAAATACTGTTATAATTTTTAATACACTATAAATTGCTAGATACAACCCACAGAAACAAAAGCTCTTTGGTGCCCTCAATAATTATTAAGAGTGAAAAGGGGTCTTGAAACCAAAATGTTTGAGAACTATTATAATAAAACATAGTTAGGATTTTATTCAGAGAATGATGGGACCCATTTGGAAGTCTTGAGCAGGGTAGCGATAGAATCTAACTATTGCTTTTAAAATATCCATCTGACTGCTGAGTGAGAAATTGACAATAGGGAAGGAAGAGTGGAAGCAAGAAAATGGTAGAGGCGGTTGTTAGTCTAGGCAAGAGATGACTGTGGATAATGTGGATAATGGCCTAGGATAATGTAAGTGGAGATTGTTAGAAGTGTCAGAATGGGGATATACTTTGAAGGCAGAGCCAATAGAATGTGTTGATTAAATGGTTGTGGGGTATGATGGGAAAGGGGCCAAGACTGACTCCAAGGATTTTGGTCTAAGCACTTGGTTGGATGGTAGTTAGAACCCACTAAGAAGGGGAAAAGAGTCTCTAGGCACTACCATCCCTTTCTCTCGCTGGAGCAAGAAGCCTCATGAGTCCACCTTGTACTTTGAAAGGGTGCAAGGGGAAAAAAAAAGGGGAGAAATAAAAAAGCATTGGTTTAATACTCACAAAGTATAATTGCCTGTTACATCATGTATAATCTAACTTTGACTATGTAAAAATAAAAAAATATATATATATATGCATAGAAAAGGACTAGAAGAAAATACCAACTGTTAACCATGTCATCACTGACTAGAGGTTTACTAGAGGATTTTATTTTCTCTTGTATAGGTCTTTGTATCTTACAAACCTTTTACAGTGAGTGTTTATTATTCACATACTCAGAAATAAAATTATTTTTAGAATAACTGCATAAGCTCAGAAGCACTACGTGGTGTCTGTGAACTTGAAGTGATCTCTATTTCAAGAGAAAATATCCTCCCTTGAAAATATACGTCAGTGGAAAATGTGTTATCTACCAAGCATATTTTCAATCCTGGTTCATCTGAATATTTACACCTTTACAGGAAATTATTTTCTGCCATAATAGTTTCTTCAACTTTTTAATTAAAACTCAATCTAGTTTACATTTGACTGTTCTTGAAATAGGGTTCTTGAATAGAGATTCTGAAAGTCCCTGACTGATACAACCCCCAAAGAAGTGTCAGGCTAAGTTCAAAGTTGTTCCCTGTTTCCTATGTCTCCACACTTGCAGGAAACATTTATTGCCAGGTTTTGGAGAAATCTATCTAAGAATGAAAACAGATTTATCAGTGAGGGTATACATGTGACACCAAAATAAACAGGGAAGAGATAGAAGGAAGTTCTCACTGATGTTGGTGAACTTGGTGTCCTAACGAGCATGCTGCGTCCCTTGATTTGATAAGTGACTGACTGAACACCTTGGTCTGGGCAGCTGCAGTGGTCAGAAGTCAAAGTGAGAGGAAAAAGGGAAATGCCTCCTCCACACCTAATAAAACTCACTTTTCTTCTTTCCCTTCACCACCTCAAAAATGCTGTCAAGAAAACACTCAGCCACTTTAAAGTTAAGACTTAGGAAATAGTTGCCTCTCAAATCTTCATCAGGGTCTTTAGAGTCAGGGAACATTGACCGATTAGCTTAATTATAAAAATAGCCTTTGTTCACCAATGTGGTCCTGTAGCTTCCTTGTGTCCAGAGCATTTACACTTTTATTTAATACTTTCTCCTTCACAACCTTTACCTCTGGAATAGAGATTCTTCTGGAATATTCAAGAGGTTGAGAAGGGTGTGACTGTTGCCCCCTGGAGCAATAAGGGCAGGTCGGTGGGTTTCTGGGCAGCCTTCTTTTTCCAAGGGTACACACTCTGAGGTCTGTCCTCTCCCTTCTCCTGGGTCTTTCCTGGATCTAATGACTGGTTTCCTGTGCTAGCTGACCACTAAGGTAAGATGGAAAATTTATATCGTATATGTAGGAAACTTGGGCCCAAATCTTTGCACCTACCTATCTCATCACTCCTAATTTTTGGTCAGAGTTCATCCAGCCAAGCCATCCTGGGGTCACCTTTCATTTATCCACCTGGCTTCTGCCTCAATGACCATACAGTCATTCCACAAACCTGAAATACTCTCCTTCTTCTGCCTGTCTCTCCCATGAAGGGTGTGAGTATGCTCTCCAGAAAGCAGGACTATAACATAAGAGGAACTGTAGTCAGTTCTACTTACCCTGCCTGGATAAAGACCGTGTGAACCAAATGGGGTGGCCAGTGTGAAGCATAGAAAAGAGAAACCAAAGGGTTATAAAATGATAATATTTGTTAAACTATATCCTGTGAGGAATTTGGCTGAATGTGGATAGAATTATTAAAATGTGTGTGTTCTGTTAGGATAGGACTAACTCACAGAGTCTCATATCCTAATAGAATATCCTCCCAACTTAGCCATAGTAATATCTGCAAAGTGACTTTCAAATTACTACATTAGGTTCCCAACTACCTCAATATTAATAGAAGGCATCCCAGATATAAACACAAATAGTCTGGTCATTAGAAGTAAAAATCCCTTCTTTTAATAAAAATGCAATCCTTTACTGGTATTATGTGGATAACATACATTGAATAGGTTGTGATAAAGATAAAAATAGAGAATATATGTAATACATCTGGCACAAGCTTGACCTATAATAAATATTTAGTATATCTCCTACCAATTACCTTTCCTTGCTTCCATTCAAATTATAACAAATAAAAGATACAGAATAGTATTAGCCAGTTGATATGGATTACTTACTCAGCTCTCTAACTAGTTGTGTCCTTGGGCAAGTCATTGATCTTATCTGGCCACCAGATGCCTGAGATAAAGGGAGGGTTTGGACTAAATGATATCTGATTTCTCTTCCATCTATACTAGTAAAAGGGACTGAGTATTTGAGATTGGTCATTAGGGTTTCATTCAGCCCGAGATTTAATTATTCTGTTCAACTGATTTTTCTTAATAATAAAATCAAATAATTTAGAGAAATTTTCAGGTTAATAAGGCAGCAAATTAGTACCTAACAGACCTCCTCTTAATTTCCTATTAAAATACCCATGAGAATATACAACAAGGTAAAAACTAGCAGCTGCATTGTAAACTAAAGATAAGAGAAAAAGATGTCAAAGTTCAGAGGGACTTTCCACTAACTGCATCATTAATGGACAGAGATTGAGAAATATATTCTTGGATGGCACAAACACTACCCTTTGAACCAGAACAGCAGGAACAACCCCAAAGCAAGAGGAAGACTTTGACTCTTCCCAACTGCTTAACCTTGACTTCAGGACAAGGGGTTGCACTGACCAGAAAAATAGGTGCCAGCCTCCTCAAAATAGAGCTATCATCTTAGCCAGCCAACGCTATATCCTCTCTTTTTTCCCCATCAGCAGATCTTTTTCTATATCCGTTCAGAGATACAGAGGTGGCTGGGTAACAGTGTAATGAGTTCCAAGCAGGGGTGGCAACAAAAGGAATACTGAGAGCTGTGCATGGTAAATGTTAAGGGACAGAGGAGGAAATGTTGTCTTTCATGTGCTACCATCTCACAGGAATTGCATTTCCATCATTGTCAGAAATCCCAGCCTCTTCCATTAGATGTATGCTGTACTTACAGGACATTTAACACTCCTGGGCTAGATCTGGGAAGAAAAATCTACCAGTCCCTGAGCAGGCAGTGAGAGAGTCTAAGACCACATCACTTGCTCTGTTTATTGGTAACCCAATACTGGACCTATGAAATTATTCTGCAACATTGGAGATTGGGATATTTATACTAAAGACTCAAGAGAGAGCTTATTTTTTTTAAATGATTACTACAAAAACAAATAGAACAATCCTTTATTTATAAAACAGTTACTTTAATGTTTTCACTGGCTTAATATTCTCAGGCTCTTTTAGTGTTTGGTGGCCATTTCCTGATTGATGCTGCTCACATGGGATGTTTTGATCATAACTTTTCACAAAAATTCTCCAAGACACTGTATTACCCAGTGTAACTATATCACCTTTAATGGTTCTGTCAACTGGCATATAGCAGGTGTAATCTGTCAACTCTATGATTGAATATATTCTTAATTTGAAAGTAAAAACCAAATGGAAGTCCCTGTTGTGTTCAATAATGCATTAGACACAGTACAGACTGTTGCCAGAGGATTTGGTTCTGCCTTCTCTTCAGTAAGTCATGTTGAAAGAATGACTGCAATATTCTAACCTGTTATATTATTGCAATCAAACTTGTGCCAGAGAGGCTTATAGTCTGGATATTTTGTTATAGAATAACAACCTGAATAAATTAAAGGCAATTCAGAACTTGTCCAATTTTTAGTTTACCATTGGGGTAGCAAATAGCTATATTTTAGATCCTTTATGTCTCCTCCTAAATTTATATGTATATATAAATTTTATATATATAAAATATTTTAGGAATATGTTAATGATTAAGAGATTTCTCCCTTTTTGTGCTTTTAATGGTTTCCCTACAGGAATATAGAGGTGGCGGCAGAGGCAGTCAGAGCAAACATAGTCAAGCACACACCTATGACGTGCTGCCCACTGTGCCCGGCGTTTTAGTTATATTATCTCATACAATCTTCATGATCATTCTAGGAAATAGGTATGTAATCATCTCCATTCTACAAATAAGGACATTTGGAAAATGTCCTTCCAGAAAGAAAATCTATTAAGAGTGGAAAGGTATTGATTCATAGAATTCTGTGATGAATTAAATTTTATGTATAACCAGGAGAGCTTCTACCTTAATTAATTACATCCAACAGCTATTTATTGTGTGCCCACTAAGGCCATTTTCTAGGCAAGTAGGGATATAACAATGAACAAAATGGATAATATCATCATGTGGCTTACTTTCTCCAGTCTATAAATAAACAGATGAGCAGGTGAGGGTGTCTGTGAAGAAAAAATAAAGCATGGTAAGGGACTTGGCAGTTGTGGGAAACGGCCAAGGATAATGAGGATGTGACAGTGGCGGCTACAGATGGACTTTCTGAGGACACAGCTTTTTAGCAGAGGACTCAGTGAAGCAAGGATGTGAGACATGGGAAAATCTGCACCAAAAAAAAGGGCACCAAGACAGAATAAATTGCAGTTGCAGAGACCCTGGGGTGAAAACAGAGTTGGCAAGTTCGAGGAATAGAAGAGGGAAGTGAGGCTGGATTAAAATCAGTAAGGGGAAGATTGAAGAAAGTTTAGAGAGGTAGTCGTGGGCCAGAGTTTTTAAGGGCTTTGAGTCATGGTAAAGGTTGTGGATTCTATTCAAAAGCAAATGAGGTGGCAGGCTTGCTAGTATTCCAAACCTCTACCCTCTTCTTCCTCCTGGGTGCCTAGTGGAAGTGGTGTGCACCGCTGCCAGGACAGGACAAGGAAAATCATCCACCCGTGCATCTCTATGCCATTTCTCCTTCCTTGCTCTTGGATATGAAAATCTAGATGGCAACCTTCAAATCCGTATGTTGAAGGAGGCAAAGCTTCCATCGCCTGGAACCCTGAAGACCATACTGGGAAAAGTCTGGCCAACAACCAGTGCACGCACCCAAAACTGTTATGTGGGAAAAAATTAACTTTTGCTTTGTAGAGCCGTAACATACTTGGGTCTCTATATTACCACAACCTAGTCTACCATAACACCCCCAGTACTCATTCTCTCTCCTTTGTGCTATTGGAAGAGAACCCTTAATTTCCAGCTTAGCACATGACTACATGGACTAAAGATTATATTTCTAAGCCTCCCTTGCACTTAAGTGTGGTAGCACAACAATTTTTGGCCTGGATTATGTGAGTAGAAGTGCTATATACATTTTCAAAGTGTTGTCCTTATGGGAAGGAGCATGGCTTCTCCTTTTCCATATACCCCTGGCCTGAAAGCAAAGGTGGTGATGTTGAGCCATCTCAAGCCATGAGGACAAAGGTTACATGGTAGAACATACTAGAACAATAAGATGCGGTTGCATGGGCCCCTGACCTAGAGAGGCATCATGAACAGTCCCTCTATCTTGTTAAACCTACAGTTATTTGGGGGTTGATTTCAACAGTTACCTATATGCTAAATAATCTAGAAGTCATTGGGAGGGTTTAAGTAGGTGAGACATAGTTAAAAATTATCTGGTTTATATTTTAAAATTCTGGCTTCTGGGTGGAGAATAAACTGTAGGGGGAAGAGTAGAATCAGGAAGACTGGTTAAAATGCTATTGCAATAATCTAGGTAACAGAGGGTGGAAGACACTAAGGGAGAAAGAAAAGGTAGGATTCAGGATATTTTTGGAAGATTGTGCCCGTGGTATCTGACATAGACATGAGGTAAGGTGGTTGTCAGAAGAGAAGAGAGAACTACTCCATCGTTTCTGACTTGAACAATCAGGCAGACGGGCCACCAACTGAGATGGAGAACATTGGGAAAGAAGCAAGTTTGGGGAAGGAAATCAAAAGTTCTTTTTTGGTTGGTCATCCAAGTGTCAAATGACATTTTATGGAATTTAGGCATTTCCAGTTTGGAGTTTAGAAAAGATGTTGGGGCAAGAAATACAAACTTGGGGAAATAAAATTAATAAATTTATAACATAATGTACTAGCATAATCTCAAAGAGCATTGATTACAGCAAGAATCCTGGTAAAATAGAGTAAATATCATGTTGAATTGGCCCGACATAACATCAGATATTTTCCTAATTGGAAACAAAGTAGGACTTAATACCTACACAGTATGTTTGTTTATTTGTTTGTTTGTTTGTTTTGAGACAGAGTCTCACTCTGTTGCCCGGGCTAGAGTGCCGTGGCATCAGCCTAGCTCACAGCAACCTCAAACTCCTGGGCTCAAGCCATCCTCCTGCCTCAGCCTCCCAAGTAGCTGGGACTACAGGCATGCGCCACCATGCCCAGCTAATTTTTTCTATATATTTTTAGTTGTTCAGCTAATTTCTTTCTATTTTTAGTAGAGATGGAGTGTTGCTCTTGCTCAGGCTCGTCTCGAACTCCTGAGCTCAAATGATCCACCCGTCTCGGCCTCCCAGAGTGCTAGGATTACAGGCGTGTATGTTTATTTTTAATTGGCGTGAGGAACAACACTTGGTATCTACCTCTGAATCCTTCAAAAGATGACATAATATTTAGAGGTGGAACAGGAGGATTATTGGCATGACACCCAAGAGAACCATAGTAAATTGTCTTTTACTTGTGGTTTTTAATCACGTTAACTATAGATGCACCCCTGTCCATGTTGTGCTATTTGTCTGCCAAAGGAATGGGCAAGTCTTCATCAGCTAGAGTTATACTTACTGAAGAATAGGAAGAAATGGCATTTGGACCTCCAAAAGCACAAAATAAAAGAGGTACCTCCCACTGTCATCTCCCACCCTTTGTGAGTACCTATTCTCTGGGCAATTGTTGTCTATTTTTCCTGTTTAATATTAGCCTCACCACTTGGGTCTGGGAAGGAAATGAATTATGCTTCCCTGAGCTCTAAGACTTATGTAAAGCTTCCATGATTACCTATCCAGGTTGAGTGACTGTTCCCAGTTAATGCAGGTACAATTTACAAGGGTCTGCTCAATATTTTTGAAATGGTTAAAGATGAATAGATGGAGTTTTAAATGGTGGATGACCCAAATTAAAATAGCCTATTAAATTGTAAGTGTCAAATTCCTATTGCATTCTTGAGTGGCAAAAAGATGTCCTATATTATTTCCAATTATTTTCTCTCTCACTTCCACATTCGATCCTGCCTTAATTACTCTTGCTACTTTACGTCACCTAAATCATTATGTCTCTGTATTAGTTTCCTAGTGATGTGACAAACTACCACTGACTTGGTGACTTAAACAACAGAAATGTATTTTCTCACAGTTTAGAGGCCAGAAATCAAAAATCAAAGTGTCAGCAGGGTGTACTTCCTCCCAAGCCTGGAGGAGAGGAGGTTTTCTCGCCTCTTCTGCTTGTGGCGGCCCCAGGTGTTCCTTGACTGTGACTGCAGAGCTCTAATCTCTGCTTCCACCTTCACGTGGCCTTCTCTTCTTCTCTGTGTCTCTTTCAAGGACACTTGTCATTGACTATAGGGCCCACCTAGATAATCCAGGATGGTCTCATCTCAAGATCTTTAACTTAATGACATCTACAGAGTCTATTTTTCTAAATAAGGAACATTCACAGTTTCAGAAGATTAGGACATGGACATACCGTTTGGGACCACCATTCAACTCACTGCAGTCCCAAACCTGGTCAATCATCAGAATCATCTAGGTAGCTGTATAAAATTCAGATTCCCAGTCCCTATCCTTAGACACTCTGGTTCCATGGACAGGGTTGTGTGAATGTTTGTGATTTACAGTGACAGATGAGAACCACATCTGGGTGATTCTGATGGCTGCTGTCCCCCATTCTTTCAAGACCTTAATTTTTGAAAATGTCATTTTTATCTGTTATATCATCAATGTAGTGAAATATAATATCTATAATATCACATTAATAATAGTAAGATGGTGCAGGGGAATTTCTGGGCTTGGGAATCAGCCAAACCTGAGTTTGAAATTTGGCTGTATCTTGTATTATCACCTACATTCTCCAAGTTTCATTTTTCTCATCTGTGGAATGGGGATCTTTACACTATAGTGTTATTATGAAGATTAATGAGATAACATATGTCAAAGCCCAACATATGCTCAGTGATCAATTAAATGGAAAGTATTATTAGCAAAAGGTGGATTTGGCAGTCCATGTTATTTCATATAGCTATAATACATTTATTCAAAATAACTCTAATCATATGTCATCAATCACATAATTTTAATATATAAAAAGAATAGACTTCATATGTTTTGAGATTATGGAAAGGTTCTATAAAATAGAAAATGTGATAGAAAATATTACCTTTTTAGCTGCTATAGTGGTGATTTTCAAATTTCCATATAGTTTTCAAAATCATAAGTGAAAAATCTCTAGTGTTTGATTGAGTGGCTGCACCTAAACCCCTGCTATGAGCTGAATTCTGTCTCCCCAAAATTCATATACTGAAGCCTAATCCCCAATGTGACTATATCTGGAGATAGAGTCTTTAGGAAGTAGTTAAGCTTAAATGAAGTCATAAGGGTGGGACCCTAATCTGATAGGATGGTGGTCTTATAAGAAGATGAAGAGAGAGGGATCTTAATCTCTTTCTCTCTGCCATGTGAGGACACAGTGAGAAGGCAGCCGTTGGCAAGCCAAGAAGAGAGCCCTCACCAGAAACCAAATGTGCTGGCACTCTGATCTTGGACTTCCAGTCTCCAGAACTGTAAGAAATAAGTTTCTGTCATTTAAGCCACCCAGTCTGTGGTATTTTGTTATGGCAGCCCAAGCAGACTAATACAATCCCCCATGTGGCCTATACCCTTTCTCAGCACAGTTTTAAAAGAATATATACTCAGAATTTTAATGAACATTCCCCAGGTCTGCTACTTCTCCTTATTTCTGACAGGTGGGATATAAAGATGGCTGGGGTTACATGGTAGGCAACAGAGTGTGTTTCCTAGCAGTGAGTTCATAAGAAACCCAGCTCATCAAGCACAAACTAAAGTCATCATTATAGACTTCTTTAATTATCAGACCCATGATTTCTCTTAAATCAGGAAGAGTTTTTTTCCTTGAGTATTTTTTTTTTTTTTTTTACTTTTCCTGTGAGCAAATTTCTTGACCACCTGGATGAATTTATTGTTCATGCCTCTGTTCAACAAACTTTGACATTCACCATTGCTTTCAGAATAGTTGGAAGACTTGCCAATTCATAGTTGCAAAGACCTACAATGCCTTAGCGTCTACTCCTCCTCATGCGAACTTCCAATCAGGTCAAAGTGGTGCACTGGCGTCCCACTGACCTGCCTTGTTCTTCCACCTCCGCACATTTTTGCATCTCGTTCCCTCTGCCTCATGTGTCCTGTTAGCACAGCCACCCAGATCCAATCTAAACGACACTCTCTACTTCACCTCCTGCCTGCTCCGAGAAGGCTTTGCTGACCATGCCAGGCAATGACTCAGTTTAGGAAGCTTTATTCTTGTGGTGGCACACTACATTCACAGGGTGAATGTGAATAAATACTTGTTGATCTAAATATATTTCTGTATATAAAGAGCCGTTGAACCTCCAAGGCACTTCTTGCCTGTATCAGTCATTTGGAAATGAATCATGAACCTTCCTAGGTCAGTCCATATGTATTTTTGTGACCTGTGATTTACATTTTCTATTGTTATTTCACTTTCTACCTCCTGAGTGAACTAAATTGGAAGCTTCTTGAGGACTACCGCTCATGGATGAGATTTGGAGCCAGGAAAGAGCACAGGTTCCCACCTGGACTTCCCCACTTGCTAAAATTACACTGTCGGGTAAGTCACTTACCTCACAATGATTTTCATCGGTAACTGGGAACATAATACCTACCTCATATGATTTATGTGAGGATTAAATGATATATCGGGAAGTGTCTAGCACAGCATGGCCTCGTGGTAAGTTCTCAGTATATGGGAGCTTTATCCCTGCTGTGTCCCCCTGCTCCCAGCACCTTCATAGGGTCAATATTTTTTTAAAAAAAATTGTTGATTTAAATATATCTCACTATATAAAGTGGGGAAAAGAATGACAGATTGAAATGATCTCGTAGGGCCTCTTGTAACCTGGGATGCCCTGATTCTGTGAACTTTAAAGTGTATCAAAACACACTGCACAGAAGGCAGCTCAGTGTTGAACAATAGCACTCTTTAGCTGCTGCATTTCCCACATTTCTTTCATTGTTCAGAAAATGGCTCGATAAGCCCACTAAATGATTTGGAATTCTTCCAGGTCTTGTGAGCCCATTGTTTGCAATTTTCTAATTGGCATTTTACAGTCACATTGGACCCAAAGGAGACAGTCTGAAAATTTATTGAAAGTGATGGAATTTTCCAGTTATGAAGCAGAATCTGAATAATTCAGAGACATCTCACTGCTGTAAATGTCCCAGCAAAAGGTTAGCGTGAATGTAATTGCCTGTCAAAACTTTCCAATTATGGACTAGTGACTAGTCACCTTACCTTGAAGATAACAAAAAGCAGTTGTGTACAGGCTCAAACTAAGGTTTAATTTGGGTGATCTTTACCAAAAATTGAATCTCAAAAGAATGTGTGCTCTCTATTTAAATTTGAATAATGTACTCCTTTCAGTTCTCCCTTCCCTGTATTGATTCCATGCCCAACGGGCCACTACCTTTGTGGCACAGAAACATGGAGCAGTGTTTGAGTTGGCTGCCCAGGGAGACCCAAAGGAAGAGAGATTGAAGGAACACCAAAATCCCTGTCTCTTCCAAATATAAACTCTCCTGGTTTTTACTCAGCCTGAAGTTTCTACTTTTGGAATCATATTTATGGAAATATTAGTTTTATATACTGGGTCTTAAAAAACTATGTACACACATATACAGAGAGAATAATGCAAAATTTAAAAAACATATGCAGGTATAAAAGGCCCACAAAGTAGTCCTGAAAGGGGAAGAAAGTAAAATTTAAAAATCCTATTTGAAAATTCTGTCTCAGGTAGCCCCATGTGAAAACCAAAAATATTTTATACAAAAATCTTAGAAATCAAAAGTATGTATCTGTGTTTTGATACACTTGTGGTGTGTTGTCATTCTTACGAGCAACTCTGCCTTTGCAAAATCTCTCCTTTCTCTCCTCTTTCACTCCCATGCCCGACTAGCTCTTGGGGTTGGGAGGATAAAAAAGAAATGATGCCATGTATAAATCACCATGAAGATGGTCATATTATGATGTCCTTAGCGTATAGCAGCACTCAATAAGCAGTCTCTGTCTTCTCCTATATTAGAAAAGGCATTCTAGGTAGGAAAATATCTTTTGAGAGTAAATTAGTTAAGGTAAGACTACTTGCTATAAAAATAAACAAAAACAAACAAAAACAATCTTACTAATGTAGCACAAGAGAAGCTTATCTCTCACTGACATAAAATCCAAAACAGATGTTCCTGGTTGAGCGGTAGGGGCGGAAAGTAGGGTATGAGGAGGGAGGAAGCCTCTTCCCCACACTGCCATGCAGAGTCTGAAGCTGGGGGTCTCCACCACCTTCCCCATGTGTCTCCTAAGATCTTCCTGTTTCTCAACATCCAGCTGGCAGATGCGGAGCAAGAAAGTACAGAAAGCGCCACCACTTCTTAACCATCTTGGCCCAAAATGACACACATTGGCATGAGATGTGGGTGTCAAAATAAAAAAAAATAATGAACTAAATTTTTCAAAAATTTAAATAAATAAAAAGCAAAATGACACACATCACTTCAGCTCATATTCCACTGGCAAGAACTAGTCACATAGTCCTACCTGGAAGCAAGGAAGGGTAGGGCCGGAAAATGTGGGCCCTACCTGGCCAGGGCTTTGCAGTGACAACTTTACGCTATGGAGAGGAAGGTACCATCTTTGCCACAGCACAGCATAAGGAAAGAGAGCAGAGGAAACACAGGCAGAGGACGATGGGCAGGCTTCCCTCGCTAGACTATGAATTGGAGCTTCGTGGCAGGTGAGAGTAGTTAGGCAAGGACAGACAGCCAGGCAGTAGGAGACCCATGACCCTATCATTAAGAATTTTATTTTGACTTAAGAGACAGCTGTGAATCAGACCTTGAAGAAGAGGTATTTGGTAAACAATGATGTTTAAAGCAAATACTGTAGCTTCAGAAAAATGTTTATTTCGTTATAAAATGAACCTGGTTTTTATCCAGGTAGACCTTCCTTAGATGGACATTCATAACCAAAAAATGAATTATTGCATCACTAAGGACTCTTTTCAAAGGATTCTCACATCCCTTCCAATTACCCGTTTCAATTAATGTGCTTTCCCATTGCTTCAATTGCTTCTATGGGCTTGCAGAGCCTGCTGCTGTGTTTGTTCATTTGCTGTTCTGCTTTAATTGCTGCCTCTGCTGTGTCCAGTTCTCCTTTTCTTTGGCCCAGACTATTTATTTCTAAAACCCATCAGCATCCAAGGAGTGTTAGGATTCATTTCAGAGAAACTCAAGGGAATTACTTCTGAGTGATTTTTCAGCCCACGCATTTGGTGCAGTTAAAATGTCATTTATTTCACTAGACTTGTGTGATGTTGTGCAAAACAAAAAATTAATCTTAGCTATTCAAAATTCAAGTTTTGGCATTTCAATACCTTCATTAAAATGTTGAAATAGAATTTTCCTTTAAATCTGACAATATAAAAGACTTGTTATTTTCTTATATGATAATTTCCTACATCTCCCACATCATCTTTCATTATCCAACAAAGACATCTTTGATTTTGTAACAGAAATCAATGGGAAGAGGAGACACTGTATAGAAATTCACATTTACAATCAACTTTTTGATGTTTACATTCACTCAATAATACTATGTATACCCATATAATCTACCGTTTTAACTTTCCATAAATTTCAAACATGTTATTTTGTTTGCCTGATGCTAAAATATCACTGCTATTAGTGTGCCATCTAGTGGCTCATGTTATGATATTTTCATTTCTTTGTTGAGGTAGAAGAGGCTTTAAATGACGTATGGAAAGGTCCAGTGACATTCACTCTTTGATACAAAGAAGGGATAAAACAGTTGTATAAAATAGACAATGGCCATATGTTGAGTTACCCAAAAATTTGTAGATGATAATGTGTAAACTTTTTATTAGCCAATATAACTAAGAACATGTATTTGTTAACTTATCGTAACATGATATACAAGCCATATATACATTAATAATATACAAAGAACCAGAATACAGTGAAATGCATTTGACCCTAAATTTAAATTAGATTTACTTTTTACTCTTGCTATTTAGATGGTACTTTAGGATCCTATAACTCTATACTTTGAATGTCAATTCTCATTGTATATTATGTAAAATTTTTTTGAGCTTTCTGGTTACTTGCATTTAAAATTTAAAATGATTCTGTATCTATAAAGGTTCAAACCCATGTTGCCCAGTGTGAGTGGCAGCATGTCCATCGTTTTAATTGATCATTTGTAGATTATGACCATAACTACATGATCTTATATATTTGCTTTATTCCTAGTGAATATTAAATAAAAGTTGAGAGATAATGATAATGATTTTATCTTTTAGTTATAGAATTTCTAAACATCTAAACATTTCAAAGTGAAAGAAGAGATTCTTTAACCGCTACATAATTTTTCATAGGCAAGTTATGAGAGATTGACTGGTTTTGCTGTAGAAGATGAAAGGACAAAATAGCAAAATCATATTCTCCAAAAATACACAGATAGTATTGGAAAGAAGTGTAAGAATTAGTTATTGCATGTTTGCCCTTGGAAGCAGCAGTTATTATTAATATTATCTTATTGTTATAAAACATAGATTGTATTTATTATAATTAAAGGGATAATAATATTCCTTTATCAAAAACATTATCACAAACACAATCATGTCAGAAGAATTTTCTTTAAAGGCAGACAAAGGAAAACAGAAGCAATAACCACTTCCATTTATTCAGTTCTTAACACGTGTTAAGAGATTTACATACTTTTCTCATTTAATCCTCATAACAACCTGACAAAGTACCATTTTACAAATGAAGAAACCAAGGTTGAGTTATTAAGTAACTTATTTAAAGTCACATCACATTGCCAGTATGCCAGTAGAGTGCCACTTTTGGATAAAACCTAAGTGTGTCTGATTCTGGAGCCTGGGCTTATAAATGTCACGAAAAGTATTTTATAATCATGTCATGAAAACATGCATTGTTACCTATTTCTCTGCAAAGCCCAGCCAAGAGCAGAGCACTCTCGCATTTTCCTATTTGCCATAATCAAGTTAAGAGGAAAGTGAAGCATATGCAGTAGTGAACTTTGACTAGTATATTACTTGGAGCTATAGAGTGTCTGACCTGCCATTATTGCAGAAGCAAGGCTACAAATCATTTAGATAACATGATCCTCAAATGTCAAGGTTGGTAAATGCTTTGTCAGAGTTTTTAAATGATGCCATCATCACCACAGGAGAGTGTATTTACTCCTTCTGGTTTTCTCAAAATGACCAGCATCAGGCTCTTTATTCAGAATTTTTTTTATTATAGTATACCTTATCTAATACCGTTATCTTCTCTTAACAATCTATTAAGCCAAGATGCCAGGCCAGTGATTTTACCTTAAGTCGGGGACCTTCTCAATCTTTTTTAAAAATTGCAAACAGACCTCCATATAAAGACCATATAAAGACCAAAGTATACAGGCTGAGATTTCAAGAATAAATTTTAATGCTGTGATCATATAAATTTTGCAAAATTGATTCATATTTACTGCATACTTTTTTGAGCTGCATGCTAATTAGATACAATGCTAAGCAACCAGTGAAACAGAGTATATATAACTCATAGTACTTTCACACAGCTAAACCAAGATATGGGAAAGCTTGTTGGAGTTTGCTGAATGCCTTCTGAAGATTCCTGGATTTATGATCCAAGGTCATGGTGACAGAGCGCACTGGTCATTCTCCCCACGTCCATCCCTCCTTACTTTTCCCAGCCAATGGAACCTTAGTTTGTTAGAGGCAGCTGCTGAGACCTCTCCTTCTCTGGGAGAGGAGGTCCCTCCTCCAGGGTCAGGGATGAATCACAATTGGTCTAAACCTGCCTTAGTCATCTTGTTCAACTTTGTCTGGAAGTGACCATGTGAAAAGTTTTGGCCAATGAGATGGAAATGGAAGTTTTGGGGTGAGGCTCCACAGAAAACTTTTGTCTTCCTGATAAACAGATAAACTTGCAGAACACAGCTCTTGCCCTTCTCTGCTTTTCTGCTTGGGATGAAGGTATGGTCCCTGGAAGCACAGCAGACATTGGTAACCATGAGATGACAAACATCAGGATGAAAGTCGATTTTCTAAGGATGATAGGGCTGGATAGTAGATCTCTGACAATATCACTGAATTCATTGAATAGCCACATGCCAGTGCTGCTTTCATTTGGGTTTCTTGTGATATGACACAAAGTTTTATTTATTTACACTACTGTTTATAGGGGTTTCTGTTACTTGAAGCCTTGGATATTACATTGAACCATAAGATATTGCCATTTTTGTAGAATAAAAATAGTTCAAGATCAGCAGTTTCTTAAATTTAAAAGCATTAGTATCATTTTTGAATTTTTAAAGATATTTTTAAGCAATACTTTATTACCCCCAAGGTCTGAACCATAGATCTTTTTTTTTCATCTTTTTTAAAATTTTTGAATATTACAGGGGTGCAAATGTTTTGATCACATGGATTGCTTTTGTACTGCTTAAGACAAAGTTATAAGTGTGCCCATATCCCAGATAGTGTACATTGTACCCATTACGTATGATTTCAGCCATCCCATCCTCCGCCCTCCCACCTGTTTAATTTCCATTGAGTTTTACTTCCTATTGTGCACATAAGTGCTGTTTGGTTAGTTCTAATTTAATAATGAGTACATGTGGTGTTTGTTTTTCCATTCTTGCAATACTTCACTTTGGACCTCCATAGCAACAAAATGTATAGAGAGCATTGATGATAAATACACAATGGGTAGTGACACCTCATCAATGAAATCCATCATAGATAAATGCCTTTTTTGATTTTTCCAATTACTGTTGCATACATTAGATGTGTATATTAGGCATATACAATACCTATTTTATCACATAGTTATTGCAATATATCAATGCAAATATTTGGACACAGTTCAATGGTGTGCTGGAAAGCTAGTTTGCTGGGGAGGGAAAACCCTGATTTGTCTATTTCTGTGGTATAAATACTACCACTATGACCCATTTTAGGCTACCAACTTGAGGTCACTGAACAAGAAATTTGGAAGAGATGCTTATAATCAGCTCTTGGGAGTCAACGCTATAGCCAGCTCTACCATACCACTGCCTACACTCTGGCTACAGCTCTTTGTCATGATGGACTGAGCCAGTGTTAGAAGGTGATTTATTATTCCTATTGTTATTTCTCTTTGTAGGGTTGAGACAAAGATATGAGAAAAAGCATATCATTAGGACTTGGGGAAATTGACAAGAGGGATGTGTATTTTTGCCCTTTGATTCATTTAGATCTTACTGAAAAAGAGTAAAGAAAATATTTAAGAGTAGCCACCAGGGAAACCTAAAATAATACTTAATTAACATGAACTTTTACCAACTAGCTCTTCTATTGCCTAACTCTCATTAGTTGTCCCTAAAGGAATGGGTAAGAAAGAAAACCAAGATATCCTTCATTGGTTATTTACTTTTTGAAAAAGCAGTACTTTGTTGCCATTAAAGAAGATGAAGCACTTTATTTCCTTTTGGGGTAGTGACTTTTATAAAGCACCCCCACACACACACATACCACATACCACACACACACACACCTACCTCATTTTCTCCAGCTGTTAAATTCCAAATAACTATCTAGTTTTTAAACATTAGCATTTGTCATTAGTTTTAAGTAACTGATCTAAGAAGCGATTCAAATTCTTCTCAGTTTAAACCTCAGGTGCTTGAATGGGACACCAGTACCAAATTTAAAGTCTCTACATTCCTTGTCACACTTTTCCCCATCTCCATCTCTTATCATCTTCTTTAACAATTCTAGTGTCCTCAAATAAAGTGAGACAGAGAATATTAATAGTTAGCTCTAGGAGATTTTTTGGGGAGATGGAGATGATTTATATCTTATATCAACATGGACTATCCTGTCTGGAGAGACAACTCAGCAATAGTGTAGATTCAAACACTCAAAGATCCTATCTGAGCCTGACACCTTGTCAAGCCAGCTGTGAATCAACCTAGATCTCTTCTTTTACTCAACCTCCAAGTCATCAGTCAATAGCAATGCTAGGAAATATTTACTTAGCACTTACTATGTACCAAGCAAAAGAGCTAAGTGCTCTTTATGTATTATTTCAGTGTCTTAAATTACTACCTCCATTTTATAACTGAGGAAACTGAAGCACAAGTTGAGCAATTCTCCCAAAGTCACGCCACAGTGTTACAGCCTGCAAAATTTGAGCCTAGGCAGTCTTTCTCCAGAGCTTACCATCTTCACTGCCACACTCTACTATGCTGGCAGAGTGATAGTAAACTCTCCTGCTTAATTACTTCTCAAATACAATTTGCCTTTTCCTCAATATGCCTACGCACTTAACACTAGTTAGGATCATCATCAGACCCTGCCTAGTTTACTGTAATAACCTCCTAACTGAATTCCCTTGTCTCTGGTCTTTTCCCCACTCTCTAATGCATCCTCCATGTAGCTGACAGAGTGCTTTTGCCAAACTGTAAATCTCCTCCCTGCAGCTTTCTGTACAAAGCAGAAACTTTGTCTCTTAATAATCTTGGCTCTGTGTTTTGTGGACCCTGCCTTTCTCTATCCCCATTCCCCTGCACATCCTGACAGCACAGACCTACTAAACTACCTGAATTTTCCCAAATCGATCATGCTTTTCACAGCAACTCTTTGCCTTTGGGCATACCTTGCTTTCTGCCTGGAATATGCTGACTCCCTTTTTTCTGTGTGGTTAATTTCTACTAGTCCTTCAAAACTCTAGTCAAGGAGCATCTCTTAGCCCCCTGCTTTCTATCACAGTGTCCTGGGCACAGTCCTTATTGGAGCTGTCCTCAAGGAGCCCTCAGTTCAGAAGGCAAAGAAACCCAAAGAAGTGGACAATCTCTGTTTTCACATCACAGATATTAATATTCCATAATGCACAGTCTTATAGTATTCATAAAGAAAACATCATTTTGTAATTGCTATGTTTAAACGTGAAAGACAGTAGTCAAATAGTCTTAGCCATGACCTGTTTCTAGATGCACCTGTTCAATTCTCCTCATTTGTCGAGACCTCTTGGAGGGGCACTGTAAAGTATTCTTGCAGCAAACATAATTTTTAGCTTTATTTCACTCTGTGGTTGTGGCTTTGGTTTTATTTATTTCTTGGTGTTCTTTATTAAATTTCTTTAAAAGGCTGGAGGCACAAAAACAACCATAAGAGAAATATGAAGAAATATTTTAGTTTTGAAATGAACTAAGTGTTTCCTATTGCTCTATTCTATAAGTTATTGAGATTTGGCCCTGGACATGAAGTAGGGAGAGGAGATGGTTAATTGTAGGAGAAGGAATGCACTTCATAGATGGGCAGTGATGGAATAAGAAAACTTACAATTAATTGAGGAATAAGAAAGTCTGATCTGGAAACTGTGTGAGGTCAGTCGGTACTCTCAGGCTAGACTCTAACAGATGGTGAGCCTCCCCCACCCAATGCCCTTCACACTACTCTCCCTTAATAGTAATTTTGAAATTTGATCTTTTGTGCAGCAGGTGAATTGATTAACAATTTGCTTGTGCAGATGAAATGCTAAAATACTTGCACAGTATCAACACCATAGGCTAGATGAAGGGCACGTAGGTATAGATTGTCCAAAACATTTTTACTCAAAGTATATTAAGGGAGTGTTGAGTAACAGACATTATAATTCACAATGGTGGGAGAATTCTTTGGAAGCTAAGCAGAAAATAAGAGCAGAAGGTAACAAACTGATAAGAACCATAAGCCTTTCCCTACTATAGGATGCCAGAAATGCAAATATTTACGAAGCTATGTAAAAGTTACAATTTTTAGAAAATACTTAAGTCTTATAACCCTTTGCAAGACTTGCAGCCCTTTGAACATGTTTGAGCTGGATATTAGCTGTCAGTACTTGAAATCTAGTTTCACTGTCTTTTATATGTTCTCTGTATCTTAAGGACTAGAAGTCTAAAATTTTTTCAAAATCACTTGGAGCTAAGGTTTTGGATGTGATTTGGGTTCTGCTAATGATACAGAGTTGGCCCTCCATATCCATAAGTTCTAGATCCATGAATTCAACTAAATACAAATCAAAAATATTTAGAAATAAAAATTCTCAAATTTCCAAAAAGCAAAACTTGAATTTGCTACATTGAATCTATGTGAATGCAGTGATGTGTAAGCATTGCATTAGGTCTTATAAGTAATCTAGAGATGACTGCAAATATATTGGAGGATGTGCATAGGTTATTTACTGCACCATTTTATATAAGGGACTTGAGCATTCACAGATTTTGGTATCCATCGGGTGTCCTGGAACCAACCAATCCCCACAGATACTAAGGGATGACTGTATTCATATAGATATGGAAAGTAAAATTGCAGGGAAGCTCACCTTTGTTGTTGTGGAAGATGGCAAGCTAGTCTGCCAAAACATAAGTCTCTGTGGTAGCTGACATTCTCGTGTCTAATTCTCAGCTTCCTGGGTGTGAGTAGTTGTGGTAGTAATAGCAGTAGCAACAATGGTGGTTAGACCTGAAACCAATAGTCCAATGGTATTCCTATAACCTTGAAATAATTTCCTAATTGTCTATTTGTCTATATTAAATTCCCTTCTAGTTGAAACACCTAAACAGATTTCTGTTTCACACACTGAACTCTGATATAACACCTAAACAGCAACTTGAAAAAGCTTGATTTATTAAAGAAAATATCTATAATTCAACATCTGTCACTACCTAAGGTATGACTAAACCTGTCATACTGCTACTATGCTAGGTCAGAAGACAGATCCCCAAATTGGGATAAGGGTTACTATAGATCTGTTTATGCAAGTGGTACTTCCACATTCATCCTGTGGTTTAAAGTAAGGCAGAAATTGACGAGTCAATAAATATAGGAGGAATCTGTGTCTATGGGAAGAATGACCTCTGAATTAATGAAGGGCCACTTATAAAACTGCATATTTTACAGTCATTAGTAGTTCTCCTCCTCCTCTCCCTTTGTCATCTCTGCTGGATTCTCCTTTTCCACATCTCTAAATGTTATCCCAGGGCTACACCTCGGATGTCTCTCTGCACCTGTACTCACGTGCAGTGATCTACTCTGTGTATATGGCTTTAAATACCATGATTATGATGACGACTGCAAGTTCCCAAAGTCAGACGCTTTCAACTTCACCACACGGTTAGTTCTTTCATGGGTGATTTGGGGAGAAGATTGTTCAAAGGGGTAGGTAACTGATTAATACTCAGGTATTTTGGTTCTATGGAATCCATATGATTGGTGAACTGAATCTTCTAGAAACATCTACACAGGTCCTCTCTGAGGTTGAGAGGTATAGACCACAAATTTAAATTTTAAATTTTGTGAATTTAAAGATTCTGGTAAGTTTTAAAAAAACAAGAAAAAGACAAAATAATGTTTTAAAATTGCGGTATATTTTAAATGCTTACATTGAATAAATTAATGCCTTCAAAGTACACGCAAATTCAATGCCTCTACTTATGGTCCAGTGGCCTCCTGCTGCCTCCTACCATTGGTCTTGCAATCATGTGACCCGCTAACCCTAACGTTTTGGGAAGTGGGGGAGGGGATGGTTAAATTAGAGTCTGTCTTTCCTCTAAACAAGTGGAAATGGAGCTGAATTTACTACAAATGGCCTCCCTCCCCTCATCCTCTCACTCACAGTGTTATTGTCTTCAAATATTCCAATTCTTTGACAAGGAGTCTCTCCTTGACCAAACTTCAGTCAGACTTCTCTGAGCCCTCTTCTCAACTAGTCCTTATTCTTCGCCTGTTGAGCCCAGGCAAAGCAAAAATTCAGCTAAGCCAGTTTAGCAAGAATCCCCTAACTCTTGGTATCTAATCAAGTCCCTCTTAATGATTTGACATCCCCTGAACCCCTCACCCTGCCCAGTGCCTATAAATCCCCAGCAGCCCTTATTTTATTTCTATTTGAGCTCAGTTTTATACTGAAGTATCTCTCCACTACTGCAATAGCTCAAATAAAATCTGTCTTGCCATTTTTTTTTAGAGACAGGAACTCACTCTGTTGCTTAAGGTAGAGTGCAATGGCATGATCATAGCTCACTGTGACTTCCAACTCCTGAGCTCAAGCCATCCTCCCACCTCAGCCTCCTGGGTAGCTAGGACCACAACTACACACCACTACACTCAGCTAATTTTTAAATTTTTTGTACAGATTGGTCTTACTATATTGCCCAGGCTGGTCTCAAACTTTTGGCCTCAAGTGGTCCTCCCACCTTGGCCCCTCAAAGTGCTGGGGTTATAGGAATGAGCCACTGTGCCCAGCCTGTCTTGCCATTTTTAACAAGCATCTGGTAGAATTTCTCTTTGACACCTTCTACTCTTCCTCTCTCAAAAACACAAGCTCACTTAAGACTGGAAAAAGCACATTAAATTCAGAAATGGGGTTGATAAAATAGGATGAAGTCATCATATTAGAGGTCAGTGAGAGTCCTGCTAGTTTTACCATCACGTGCTTAAGGTTAAAACACTGAACTGAATCAATGAGAAGGTGAAGGTTAGCCCTAAGAAAAACTGGATTCAATATCTTTTCTTCTGCTTATTGCCTGTTTTATCACATTCTATAGTATGCACCAAATACTAGGTTTAAGAGTTCATTGTATTCTGGTTGGCAGGCCCATAACACTGAATTATGGCATTTTGCCTACCTGCCAATTTTCTATGTTTAAGATTTTCTCTCTACCTTTGACCATCATCAAAGCTTATCAAAACTGTGTTTATTCCTTCAGATAACTACTTTTAAACCATCCCTATAAAATCAATACCAAGGGGTTAAAACTTTGCTAGAGGCCTAAGTTTTGCAAGGTACAGCTGTAGTTAAGAATTAACCAGCTTCTGCCCCATTGCCTGCTTCCCTGTAACTGCTTATTGCTTAAGAGTCTGGCCACAAGATGTATAACTTCCCTTAATTGTTTCTATAGATAACACCTCTATTGTGCAACCCAAGCCTGCCTTTTAAGATGTTTTCTAGACCCTACATTCCAATGGGCCCACTGAGGCTGACGGGATCAGTGATCCATACCTTGGAGTTGACTCAATCAGTCCTATGAGCCCTGCCGAGGATCTGACTCAACACAAGAACACAGTTTCTACATCTCTATGACTTCACCCTTCAACCCAATCAATCAGCAATGACAATTCCCTAGCCCCCTGCCCACCAAATTCTCCTTAGAATTTCCAGCCTAGAGCTTCTCGGATAGGTAGATTTGAGAAATTTTCCTGTCTCCTCCTTCAGCTCCCAGCAATGATTAAATTCTTTCTCTGCTGCAACCCCTGCTGTCTCAGTGCATTGGCTCTTTTCTGCACAGCAGGCAAAATGAACCAGCTCGGGTGATAACATTTTCATTTAAATATCCTGATGGGAAACAATCCTAAAACATAGTCACTCTAAAGAATGAAACATTCACAACAGTTTGATGTGTCATTCCTCTCAGTATTTGTGTTTTTAACAGGGAACATTGCTTCATGACTCCATAAAGGCATCTTAATTGTCTGCTAAGGCTGCTAAGAGCTGAAACTGTCTACCCTGATGCTAAGCTAGACAAGGAGAACTGAAACCTTACCGACTATCCACATTAGCATGTCTGTGCTACTCCTCTGTCCTCATCAGCATGACTTTATTTTTCCAAGAGTCTTCTTCCCAGGCACATGGCTTGATTGTTCATTACAGGAACTTCCCAAAAGACCTATGTCCTCTTCAATGGAAAACGTCAACCAGCAGTTTGCCCCTAAGATCCTTTGAATCCCTTGCTTTGGTGTTTCCATCAATCTTGGACTGTTGTGTTCTGATCTTTACCCAATCCTGGACCCTGTTTTTAAAGATCCACCTTAAATTACACTTCTAATTCTCAAAAAATTGTCTTTTATGTCCCCCACACTGAGATGATACCAAAGCTTTGTGAGGTGGTATTCACCATTACCAAGTTAAACAATAAACTCAGGTTTGTCTTATCAGCAGGTTGTGCTGGTGATATTTGGGGAACTTGCTTTTGACAGTTAAGCAATCATGCATTAAGAGGAGAGGTCTGTAGTTATACCTTAAAATCATCAGACACCACTTAAATGTGAAGATGGCCCTAGAATTATTTTTTCCAAATTGGATATTATAGAAAGGTACAAAGGTTGGGACCAGAAAATTCTTAGTTGTCAGGGTAGACCAAAACTCCATAACCAATCCACAAGATGCCAGAATTTCATCAGTCTTCAAAAATCCAAGAACTCACATGGGTCATTACAGTGTCCACATTATTTGAATGGAAGTGCAAATATGGTAACATTTCATTTTGAAAGAAGAGAAAGGGTATATATGAGCTACCATGAGTTTTCCAATATCTGTCTTTAAAGCCTGTAAGAGCGGATATGGAGCAAATTTAAAGAAATAACATTTGAGGGGAATTTTTGCGTATTCAACTTTATGGCAATTTTTAGAATTTCATATTCAAGAAACCACTAGAAAAAAAAAGAAGCCACTAGATGGCCCTAAAGCCCACCTTTATCAATACAGACAGCATTACAGATAAGCTGGCCAGAAGCAGAAGGAAAATAATCTAGCCATTTGCTCATGAGTAAAAACCAGAAAAAGCTAATTTATACAAAGGCATAATATCTATCCTGTGTTTATTTAATTATTTGAAAAACAAGTTTTATTCCTTTAGCATAGTAGCATTTTTCTTTCTGGGAGCATATAGGTGCATACCAATTTCTCTACAATGTGCATGGTTTTTGCAGGTACTAATGTACAAATGATTTGTTTTCCAATATTGACCGAATTATTAGAGCTTTAAGCAGGAATTCTATAGTAAAGAAATTCAATTTGTAAGAAATAGTGAAATTAAGTGAGGCTGCAACTGAGCCGAGTTGTTTGATCAGCATGTAGAACATAAGAAACAACACTACGCAGAATCTGCCAGAACTATGTGCCGGTACGGTGCACAGAGAGTGTCCTTGCGTCCTGTGGCCCACAAGACTCTCCCCAGCACTTCTACCCCTCATTGGTTCCTGCCAGCCTGTCTGCTGCCACTCAGGAACAAGAATTGTGGCTCTCTTGTTCACAGGTACTTCCTTATCACCTACTTTAATTGGTCATTAAATGTCCCTGGCATGATAACTCCAGACATAGCGTGCTCAACACATATTTACTCAAGAAGTTTTATACGTTACTTAGAAGTGCTACATGTTTTCTTATTTAGTGCTATACATCAAGTAGTTTATTCACATCAGAAATGCAAATGAAACAAAGGGACAAAGTTCCCCAATCATGTTGATGCAAAGTAAAGAGGAGGTATTAGGAGGAGTAGAGTGGAAGCGCGAATTCATCAGCAGTAGGAAGTAGAAGCCAGAGGTGTCCCTGAGGCCAGTGGGAAGTCTCCTGAGAAGTGGGAGACATCTTAGAGAAGATATTAGATTATCCACAGGCTGCGAAATGGGTATTCTAGCCAATCTGATGAAAATCTTTTAGGACCAAAAGACCCTAGCTGACCCAAAGTCATCACATAAGCATGTTAAAATAGAAACTGCATAGAGCAGTGGGCAGCTGAAACGCAAATGACAGAAAGCTCTGGGGAAATTGGCTCAGGAGTCTTGTGATGCTGAAGGAAATGAAAGGAGCCACAGGCAGAGGAGAAGGCAGCTGGGAAGTGCAGTGTCCTGAGGAGTAACCTTTGCAAGCGCGTCTGTGACATGAGACAGCCGCTGAACAGTCCCCGAATAAAGCCGATAAGGTCAAGAGTGAGCACTTCTTAATCAGTCACTGCTCCAGATTCTTTAGAGTGCAAATGCCTAGATTTTTCTGGTTAAAAAAAAAAAAAAGGTCCATTTCACGAGTGAGCAGCAAGTTAATAAGGGGAGAAAAATTATTCTGCCCTTTTCTGTTTTGTAGTTCCTATCACTCCTTCTCTTAGTAGGGTAATTCTTTATCTGAGAAGAGTGTATGTTTTCATTATCTGGTGAAAATATCTGGTTTTTTATTTATCAGCATGTTTTGTTTGTGTTTGTCATAATGTACCCAGAAATGAAAGAAACCACTCGAGTCCGTGTGATGGCTCATGGGCCTTCATTGCCCTAGAGGTGCACAAGGTTATTTAAAGGAGCATCATTCTTCTCCTGATGGGGCCAGACACCTGCAGGAATCTTTCCGTGGCACCAGTTCCTGATTTGCAAGGTCACTAACTAATATATCAAATAAAATGGATTCGCCCATCAAACATCTACTGAGTGCCTACTGTATGCTATAGGAATGGAAATAAAGCAAACATTTTCCCAGAGATCCCAACACATAGACATTCTCTTATATCTTCTCTATCAGAGCTATGTCATGGGCCACCCTGGCTGGAAGGTGGCTAGCATGAAGGGGCCCTGGGACAGGAATTAGGCTGGCCAGCCTACAGCATGGGACGCACTAATGCACCCCGCAGATCTCCACTGCTCCCACCCACGCAAGCAGTCGGGGGGCCTATGGCTATCGGCCTTTCAACACAGCTCACTGAGTGGGATGACGAGTCAGGGAGTTCATCACTCTGAGGATTTCCCTCTGTTTACATTTAGTCTTTCCGTGTTGAACTGGAAATTCAAAGAAGAGGAGTCACATGTCTCCTTAAATACATACACCCTTCCCCTCTCTGGAGCTCAGTATCTGTTTTAAACTGTGGGGAATTCAGTAACCCCAACTCTATTTACAGACAAGGAGACTGAAAACTCACCCCTTCACTGCGGTTCCCACTACCTGTTTACAAGAGAACTGAATCTCTCTCTCCCAGGGATCTTCCGCGGGAACTCCAATTATCCCTCAACATGCAGTTAAATCAGTAAATGGCATTCATTAGGCACCCATCATGTGCCAGGCACTGTATTAACCTCCTTTAATTTTCAAAAACAACCTGTGAGAGAGATATTCATACTGGCTATTTAACAATGAGGAGGCAAAGGCCCACAAAATTAAGTCACTTGTCCAAGGTCATATGGTGAGTATTCGGTGGAGCAGAGATTCAAGTCCAGACGGTCAGCTTCTTATTGGGCACTGGGCAGGGCTCTGTCACCTTTCCTCATATGGAGGGAAATTATATTCTCAGCTCTTCAGGCTACAGATGCTAGGCTCCTGCAACCAGCTCTAGGTCAGCTTAGAAAGATGCATGGTTAACATTGATAATTCAGAAATGTAAAGTAGTTAAAAATTTTAACCGTTCATTCATTCAATAAATATTTATGGAACCCCTGCTACGTACTAGGTACCACTCCAGGGTCTGGGAATTCAACTTGTAAGCAAGGCAGCATGGTCTCTCCCCAGACAGGTTACAGTTTCTAGGGAAGACAAGCAATTAAATAAAATTTGATGAGTGATATAATAGGAAAAATTTAAGGTCCTATAAAAGTACACTACAGGTGGGCATTCCTATTTTCAGGGTGGAGGTGGGGAGCTTCTCAGGGAGTGCCTCTAAGAAGAAGTGATATTTAAGCCCTTCAAAGTGTTGAAATTAGCCAAAGAAGCTGATGGGAAAGAATGTTCCAGGTGGAAGGGGTGTGTGTGTGTGCGCGTGTGTGTGTGTTTGTGTATGTGTGTGTGTTGGTGTACATCCAGAGTCAGAAAAATGTGGTTTGTTGGAGCATTGAAATGAATTTGCAAAGCACCTGGGGCAAAAGTTCAAGGAGACCAAAGAGTTGGGTGCAGTCATGAGGAGCTCTGTGACCTCAACTTATGGTCAAGTATTTTGTTTACGGATTTAGTTTTTTTGCAGTTAGAATCACAATGGCACTAGTAAAGAAACCATAATATAGCTCGTGTCATTTTTGTCCTTAATCAGCTTGTTAACTTCATGGTACATTGACCATTTAAAAATGAGATTTTTTTTCTCATTAACTTTAAAATGTTTGGAAATGAATTGTTTAATATTAGAAGGCATTTCTTATGCTTTATGGAGGAGAAAAATAGGTAAGTATCTATTTATATTCTGACAATGTGCTTTGGTTTTGGTTTTCTTTGTTTCAGGATTCCTGATAAAAGAGGTATGCCTTAGCTCTGCTAGTCTATTCAGAGGCCACTTTCAAGGGTGAGTTCCACAAAACAAATCAGAGTTCCTGCCGAAATATGAGATTCTAGACCTTATCTTCAGGCACTATGGGCACCTTATCTGTGCCCATAGTGTGAGTTGCACTGGAAGCCAGTGAACAAGCAATCATTGCTCTTCTAAATCCTGGATATAGAATATAGCAGGTCCCAACACATGGAAAGGTGCGGGAACCAGTAAAGGGGCAGAGCTGCCTGTTTGAGAAACCCTGAGAGAAAGAGGCATGATCCCTGAGTTGTTTGGGAACATGCTACCTAGAAAGTGGGGTGATCCCTGAGTTGTTTGGAAACATGCTATCTAGAAAGTGGGGTAATCCCTGAGCTGTTTGGGAACATGCTAACTAGAAAGTGGGTGATCCCTGAGTTGTTTGGGAACATGCTATCTAGAAAGTGGGGTGATCCCTGAGTTGTTTGGGAACATGCTATCTAGAAAGTGGGGTGATCCCTGAGTTGTTTGGGAACATGCTGTCTAGAAAGGGGGGTGAAGTAGTGCCCAGTCCTGGGGAGATGTGGAGCCAGCCCTGTGCAGCCAAGAGAAATGGCCCCACCCCAGTTGACCAGGGGCTCAGGGATCTCTGTTCACAGCTAGAATAGAGGCTGTCACAATCCTGGGGGATCCATTCTTTCGTTTATCCAGCAAATATGACTTAGGGACACAGCCATGAAAAAAAACAGAGCAAAAAATCCTACCTTCATGAAACTCATATTCTATATTCTAGAGCTACAGATAAAATTCAATAATATGTTAAAAAGAATTCATGAGCACATTGAGTTTATTCCAAGACTGCAATTTTGAATTTTGGTCTTATGTGAAAAAAATCAATAAAATAAAGAGAAAAATTACATGTCATCTCAATAGTTGCAGGAAAAAAAATTGGTAAAATTCAATGTACATTCATGATTTTAAATAACAAACACTCCTAGCAAACTTGGACTGCAAAGGAATTTTATTAACCTAATAAGGGTTATTTACAAAAAAACTTTTGATGAGTGTCATACTTAACAGTAAAATGTTGAAAGCTTTCTTTTTTAGGTCTGTAAAAAGACAAGTATTGTTTTTTACAATTATTGTCCTTTATAGAACATTAAAGGACACTGAAGGCCCTAGTCAGTGCAGTATGAAAAGACAAATCAATAAATAGCATAGCTATTGAAAATGAAGAAATAAACATCATTATTCACAGATAATATGATTATACAAGTGAAATAGGTGCATTATGCCTGTTGTAACATTAAATAAGAATGAAACCAGTCCTCCTTTGGAAGATTCAAAATAATATTGTGAAAGCTTTTATTCATTCATATATTTCAAAGTATCTTCCATAAAATAGATAATATTTTCAAAAAGATTTATAAGGTCCAATTTCGAGTGTGGTTCAACGGACTTCATTCTGCAAAATCAATTTTTACACATTACCAATTATTCATGTTAATGTATCATAATAATCTATTACTTTAGACACTGATGTATTCATTTTATTTGACAGTATAAAATAAAGCAACCTAAAATAAAACTTGCATTACCTTGGTGAAATGTTCTATTAATCTTTCAGTTTTGAAAATGAATGCCACAGGAGAATGTCAAACAATAGAAAATTCATTAGAGCAAAGAAAGAAAATTTAAAGTACTCCCCTAAGTGTTTAGATCCCTGCAACTGTCTTTGTGTGGATACTTTAAATTGGTTATTGAGTTACAATCATCCATTTGAGACAACAAAAATGGAGAAAATATAATTTTTTGATCCTAATTGCAGAGAATATTGTATCATATAAAGTTGTGAATGAAAACACCGACAGGACAGCACTTTTTTTCACTTTTGTTCACATCCACAAAGTTCGTATCAATGCCATGTGACTCATAATAGTCCATTACTAAGACTCTGTACCACAGAGACCTGCAGGATATTCTTTGGCAGGGCTGGTGTCATGGGCGTGTGACTTGTGCATTCACACTTGGATCCCAAGCATAGAAGGCCCTTGAACTTGGTTTTATGTTCTACTGTAGCTGACTTGAAATTCTTAATAATTTTTGAACAAAAGGCCCTGTAGTTTCATTGTATAGTGGGTACCACAAATTATGTAGCTGGTCCTCTTCCTTGATATGAAAACTGAACGGTAACTTGGCCAAACTTTGTGTCCCTCAGTTTCATAAAATTAAGGAAAATAGTTTTGACCATGGTCAAACATATACACAGAGCCAAATATTTTTTCCCTTCAACCATTTCCCTTTCTTCCTCATTGTTCCTTGGGCTTTTTCCTCCTTAACATTGACTATGGTCTGTAAACATGTAGGTCTAGCATTGAACTCTGTATTGTGTTTCATTCATCTATCCCTGTGCCACACACAATGTTTTAATTACTATAGCTTTATAATAAGGTTTGATATTTGATTGCACAAGATCCCATGTTGTTCTTTAGAAGTGTCTTGGTTATTTGTGGTCCTTTGCTATTCCACATAAATTTTAAAATCAACTTGTGATGTTGGGATTTTAGGAGCATTAACCAATTCCTTAGAATTAACATCATTGCAATATTGAAACTGTCTATCCATGAATGTGGTATATCTCTCCATTTCTTTAGGTCTTTTAATAAAGCTTTATAATTTTTTTACCATATCAGGCTTACATATCTTTCACTAGATTTTTTTCTTGGATACTATATATTTTGTTGTAATTTAAAATTGTACAAATATTTTTAAACATTTTTATTTTTAAATATTTGTTTATAGTTCATTTTTGAGGTAAAATATACATACAGTATAATAGGCAAATATAAGTGTACAATTTGTTGAGTTTTGACAAATGCAAACATCCATATAGCCCATACCTCTGTAGATGTAAAAATGTTTCACATAGTATAAATTTTTAAATAGGATTTTTAACTGATCATTGTTGGTGTATAAAAATGCAACTGGCTTTTTATTATATTTTGCTTTAGTAACCAACAATATCAAACTCTTATTTATTCTAAAAATATGTCATTAAACTCTTTTGAATTTTCTAGGTAGACATTTATACCATCTTTAAATAATGGCACTTTGTTCTGTTCCCTTCCAAGTCCTAATTCCTTTTATTTCTTTTTCTGGTATAACTACACCATCTAGGCCATTTAGTAGAATATTGAACAGATACCACAATATCACAACATGTTTACCTTTCTTGATATTAAACTTGAAATTTTTTGCCATTAACTATAATATGGCTATAAGATTTTAAAAATGCTATTTACCTGGTTAAGAATTTTGTCTTCTATTATCAGTTTGCTAAAGATGTTTTAAACCATTAGTAGATGTTGAATTTTATCTAATACTCTGTGTCTATCTAGATAGTCATATATTTTTTGTTCTTTAATATGTTAATGGAGTGTGAGAAGTTTAGCCAATTGTATAGTTTGAGGGGGCACAGTCCATATGCTGTCACTCCTTAGGACAATTGCAAGTGTAGGGGTTTCCTAAAACCACCCTCAGTTTCGATAATCCACAAGAAGGGCTCAGGGAACTCACTGAAAGTTGTTATACTCATGGTTAGAGTTTATTACAGGGAAAGAATACGTATTAAAATCAGTCAAAGAGAGAAGCACATAGGGCAGAGTCTAGAAAGCGTACCGAATGTAGAGCTTCTGTGTCCTTTCCCCTTGGAGTTATGGACACATTACTTTCCCAGTGTCGATGTGTGACAAAAATGCACAGAGTATTGCTATCCAGGGATGCCCACGTGAGCCTGGTGTCCTGACTTTTCACTGGAGCTCCATGATGTAGGCATGAGTGGTTGTCTACGTGGCTAATTTCAATCTCCAGTCTCCAGCCCCTCCAATCATGACCCAAAGCCCCTGTCCTAAATCACATTCTTGGTCTTTCTGGTGTAGCCAACCCCCATCCTAAATTATATTGTTAGACTATCCCGTGACCCAGGACCCCGAGGCAAACAAAGACACTTGCATCAAGGATGACATTGCAAGGACTTAGATTACCTCTCAGAAGCCAAGCACAGAGGCCAGACGTCCCTCTGGACAAGCTTAAATTCTTTACTACATATGAGACGAATAACATAATTTTACTTTCTAATATTAAATCAACTTTGTACTACTGAAATAAATCCAACTTGATTATAAATTATTTTCTCTTTTACGCATTATGTAATTTGGTTTCATAAAATTTTGTTGAGGATCTTTATATTCATGAAAGAGATTGGTCTGTTAATTTTCTATTTTATACTGTTCTTGTCTAGTTTTGGTATCAAGATTATGCTACCGTCATAAAATTAGTTTGAGGATGTTCCTTCTTTTTCTATAATCTAAACTTTTTTTGTAAAATTGGTATTATCATTTGTTAAATATTTGGTAGAACTTGTCAGAGATTGGTCTGTTAATTTTCTATTTTATACTGCTCTTGTCTAGTTTTGGTATCAAAATTATGCTACCCTCATAAAATGAGTTTGAGGATGCTCCTTCTTTTTCTATAATCTAAACTTTTTTGTAAAATTGGCATTATCATTTGTTAAACATTTGGTAGAACTTGTCTTTTAATAATTTGTTAGGATGTGTTAAAGAATGTTGAATTTTATCTAATGTTCTTTTCTTACATCTATTAAGATTAGCATATAATTTTTCTCTTTACAATGTTCATGTTATAAATTATACTAATAGGTTTTTGATGTTGAACCTTTTTCTATTTTATGGTTTTGCATGTTTCTGGATTTGAATTGCAAATATTTTTATGAAATAATGTTCATAAGTATAATTGATTTATATAATATTTATATTATATTTATATTATATCATATTTATATTACTCTTATTTTGTTATCAAAATTATATTAAATGTATAAAGAATATAATTTTTCCTTTTTTTCTATAGTATTTTATATAAAGTAAAGATGATCTGTTTCATAAAAGTTTTGTACTGCCATAACAAATCATTAATACTACAAACAATGTGGTTTAAAATACAAGGAATTTATTCTCTTACAGTTCATGAGGCTAGATGTCCAAAACCAATGTGTCATCAGGGTTTGTTCCTTCTGGAGGCTTTGAGGGAAAACCATTCCATGCTTCTCTACTAGTTTCTGACAGTTGCTGGCATACCATGGCATTTCTTGGCCTATGGTGACATAATTCCAATCTCTGACTCCATTGTCACATCACTCTCTTTCCTGTGTGTCACTCTGTGTCCTCTCCTCTTCATGTAAGTACACTAGTCATTGGATTTGAGATCCATCCTAAATCTAGGATGATTTCCTCTTGAGAAAATCCTTAATGAATTACATTCTGTAAAGATCTTATTTCCAGAAAGTTGACATAGGTAGGCATGACTTTTTAAGGGACACTATTCAATCTACCCCAATTGCCTGAAATACAAAAATATACCTGATGTAATTCTAAAGCATAAAAGAAAAAAAGTCATCCTAAATGAGACTTTTGAAATACATGGTACTTTGTCCTGGATCTGAGAAAATAAATTGTAGTTGAGGTGGAATTGTTTAAAAAGTACTCAATTGGGGGAAAAAATAGTGTAGAGTAGAGATAGCCAGAAATGGTGGCTTCTGGGGAGGAAAACTATTGATCAGATCATCCATTTAAACTGCTAGACAGTTTAATGTGCAAATGTAAATAAAATGAAGAACATCTCCATGGAATACGTTTAAATGTTTACTGAACATTTATTCAATATTGGCTGTTTTGTACTGTTACAACAAAATACTTGAGACTGGGAAATTTATGAAGAACAGAAATTTATTTCTCACAATTCTAGAGGTAGAGAAGTCCAAGATCAAAGCGCCTGTAGGTCAGTGTCTGGTGAGGGCCCAGTCTCTGCTTCCAAGAGGGCTCCTTGAGTGTTGCATCCCCTGGAGTGAGTAGGAACACTGTTCTCCACATGATATAATAAAAGAGCAGAAGACAGAGAACCCACTCTTGCAAGCCCTTTTTGTAGCAGCATTAATTCATTCATGAGGGCAGAGCCTAGACACCTCCCATTAAGCCTCACCTCCCAACACCACTGAATTGGGAAATACACTTCCAGCACATGAATTTGGAGGAGACAAAACATTCAAACTGAAGGAACCAGAGTGAGTGCAAAGAGGTTGTTGGTGTGCTACTGCAGCAGTCCAGGAAAAAGATTATATAGTTTGGAGGGAATTATGGACAAATTTGAGACATACTTAGAAAGAATTCAACATGAAAGGAGTTAGTGAGTTTGTATAAGGGTTATAACAGTAAGGCCTGTATAAAACATTTCTTCAAAATATGTGATTGAATGGCTGACTGGACATACCGACTGCCAGAGCATTTCAGTAAGAAGAAGTTTTAGATGAAAGAGAAAAAATGAACAGACAAACATAGATCGGATGTGGGTCTGAAGAAAGGGTGCCAGAGCCTTCAGGAGACCCCATGAAAAGAAGTTGCAGAGCTGAACAAGAAGGAGCAAGGAATCAGCAAAGATCAACCAGCAAGAGGTTGGAGTCCAGCAAGAAGGGTAGGTGGAGTGGTTTGTTTCTCTCTCCCTTGTATCTATGACAGTCAGTGGGTTCCTGAGCTGCTGGAGAAACTTTCTGCCCACATGAGCCCAGAGGCTGCTGCCACCAGTGAGCTGGGAAATTCTTGTGGACAGGGCACCAGTCTCCCAGCCCCCCAGGGGCACTTCCTGTACCCAAAGACATGAGCCAGGATGGTAGGTGCCATATTGCTTCTCCACTCACTGTGCACCTTTGTCCTCCCCAGGGGGCTTCAACTCCTCAGGTTTCATCCTGCTTGTTCCCACACAGACATTTCCCAATTCTGGCCCAGACTGCAGGAGCCACAAGGGTTCAGTGGGTCCCAGGTGATCTGCGTGACTCCAGAGCCTGGACACTCCGGGTGGACTGCCTCCCAAAGAGAGGGTCAGAGACAACCAGAGTTGAGTGCTAGGGTTCCTCTACCCAGACTGTTTTCCTCTCTTTCCCCTGCCTTCCCCACAGCTGCCAAGAGAGACAATTGAGCCATAATACCAAGGCTTCCACAGAGAATGGGGCTCAGGCCTGTCTTCTTGGGGTCCTACAACAGACTGAGGGGTGCTCAGACTCTGAGTTCCCTGCTCCTTGGCCCTGCCTACTGCTGCTTGCCCAGGGGCTTCATCAAAGCAGGGCACACCCCTAGACAGAGGGACATCAAACCTGCTTGGAAACCCTATGAGTGACGTGGGACTAGCACGCTTCTCCCTGGCATGGTCAGGGATTGATCTTGGTCTCAGGAGGCAAGGGAGCCCATGTGGGCAGATCTGGGAGGAGAGTCCATTGTAGGTCCTAGATGCAGTGTGTTCATGGGGTACCTGATCCCCCATGAGAGGGCCATGCTCTCAGGTCAGGCTGAGATCCTGGGTGGAGAACCCCCCCAGCCCACAGCACAGTCGTAGGGGAGCTCGGCTGGCTTGGGCTCCTGCCTACTGGCAGATGCCGAGGAAAACTGTGGCACAGAAGAGGGGGGAGAGGAGAGAGGCCCACTGCAGAATTCCAGCTATGCTATTAATATAAGCCTTTAGTAACCAAAACAGCATAGGACTGGCACAAGAATAGAGCCATAGGCTAGTGGATCAGAACAGACAACCCAGATATAAAACCATACTCATATTGCCATCTGATCTTTGACAAAGCAGACAAAACATACAATGGGAAAAATAATACCTATTCAATAAATGGTGCTGGGAAAATTGGATAGCCACACATAGATGACTGAAACAGGATCCGTACCTCTCACCACTCACAAAAATTAATTCATCATGGATAACAGACTTAAACCTAAGGCATCAAAGAATAAGAATTCTAGAAGAAGAGGTTGGAAAAATGTTGGATTAGGCAAAGAATTTATGAAGAAGACACCAAAGGCAATCACAGCAACAACAAAAATAAATAAATGGGACCTGATCAAATTAAAAAGCTCTGCACAGCCAAGGACACAATCAATAGAGCAAATAGACAACCTACAGAATGGAAGAAAATGTTTGCACGTTATACATCCAATAACGGGCTAATAACCAGAATCTACAAAGAACTCAAGCAAACCAGCAAGAAAACATCAAACAACCCCATTAAAAAGTGGGCAAAGACAGGAAGAGAACCTTTTCAAAAGAAGACAGACTAATGGCCAATAAATGTGAAATCAGGGAAATTCAAATTAAAAACACAATGAGATATCACCCAACTCCAATGAGAATGGTTTTTTACACAAAGTCCCAAAACAACAGATGGTGACGTGGATGTGGAGAGAAAGGGACATTTATACACTCTTGGTGGAACTGCAAACTAGTTCAACCTCTATGGAAAATAGTGTGGAGATACCTCAAAGAACTATAAGTAGACCTACCATTTGATCTTGTAATCCTACTACTGGGTATGTACCAAAAGGAAAAAAAGACATTTTATAAAAAAGGACACTTGCACCCAAATGTTTATAGCAGCACAATTGCAATTGCAAAGATGTGGAAACAACCCAAGTGCCCATCAGTATATGAGTGGGTTAATAAAATGTGGTATATGTATACCAGGGAATATTACTCAGCCATTAAAAATGGTGAATTAACACCTTTTTAAACAACCCGGTTGGAACTGGAGAACATCATTTTAAGTCAAATAAAGCAAGAATGGAAAAACAAACACCACATGTACTCACTATTAAATTGGAACTAAATGATCAATATTCATGTACATACAGCAATTCAATGGAAATCAAGCAGGTGGGAGGGGGAACAGGGGATGAGTAAATTCACACCTACTGGGTACAATGCACACTATCTGGGTGACAGACACACTTATAACTTTGACTCAAACTGTACCAAAGTAATCATGTAACAAAAATGTTTGTACCCCCGTAATATTCTGAAATTTTAAAAAAATTCAAACCATAGCATTGGATTTCTGCTGAAACTAGTAAATTTAATAACTTTTAAGAAGTGTAATAAACAATGGATTAGCACCAATAAGCATTTCACTAAAGTCAGCCCCAAACCCTTTTAGTCACAAATAATTTACAGGACTTATTGGCATGATTTAAGTTTAATCAGGTCTTGAGAAGTGAGTAGCTGTGTTCTAATTTTTAATATTAAAAGATGTAACTATATACCAATCACCTAGATTATTGCCTCTTATTCAGCATGTTTCTCTAGAAACATTTTTCTTGGATTTCATGAAAGTTCCTTCTGGAAGAAAAGGTAGACTAGAGAACAGACTTAGAACAATATATGCCAAATTATAAAGAGACAGAATAGAGCAGCATTTCAAAAACTTCTAATTATATTGAGCTTCCATCCAAGTAAATACTAAATCAGAAAACATACAGGTGTCCATTGGGAATGCTATAGAATGGAGTCTGTTGGGTCCCTTCTACCCCTAAGATTCTGCGATGTTCCTGAGTTATGGAGAATGGCACTGAGAATCTTAGCATGCACAAATGAAGAGGACTAAGGCAACATATCAACATGGCAACACCCCCTGTTGTGTGCTGTACATGAAAATACATGCTGCCCGTGCTGCTGCTGAGAAATTGGGTTATCGCTGTCCCTTCCCCTCCATTTCACTTCCCAAACAACAAAATATTTCATGTGCACCTGTGTGTTAAAGAAAATATTCTTTCTTTCTTTGGAAGAAATACTTAGCAAAAGTATAGTCCTATTATTTCTTAAAATTATAATGCTCTCATTTGTATTGAGTTATTTTTGCTCGAGCAGGTCAAAAGTCAACTTTCTTGTTGCAAAACTTTATTGCAATACAAAATTGGTGTCTGATTTTTCAAGTAATTCTTTTAGGTAATTTAAAAATATAAAAATAGCATAACATTAGGTGACTCGAATAGAGTTTTCATAAATTCACACTGTTGGGAGGCAATTTTCCTCATATTATCGGCAGACAATTTTTCATGGGTCTGTCAACATTCCAGCACATCTTAGAAAGGCACTGGTTGCCTTTGGTTATTTATTATCTCTTCAAGGATGTTTGTATATAAAAAAGCTTGACAGATAGCGTTTCCCTCTGAAGCAAAGGCTGTCCAGTATAATAAATATAATGTTTCTCTTTGGAGCAAAAAATAGGTATGCTTACTGGCCTTTTTCCTGTTGCCCTTTGGAAGCTATGATTTAGGGGACTGATACAAAATGCTAATGTTCTGGCTACTACTGTTGCTACAAATAATAAACTATCCTTTATCTCTGACCCAGGAGTCTTATGTCTTCTTCCAGCATCCATGAAACTATGGCAGGTTAATTAGCCTGAAAATAGGGTAAAAAATCTCAGGTCCTTTGCAGTTCTTGACAAATATCTGAAACTTTTATTTGATCACTAACAGAAGGAACTAAGAAAAGTCTGAATAAAGTGAGTGGTGACTTCGGGAAGCTCTTTTATCCATTTTGTCCAGTTCACATTGAGAGAAATGTTTCAATTATTTCTATCTTTTCAATACTGAAAGCCCTGGAAAAGATGTAGAAGGAAAGAAATTTATTGTAAAGGAGTAAAAGCCTTATTATAAATAGCTCTGCACTCAGAACCGTGAATTTTAGGACCTTGGATTCAAATTCTACCTCTGCTACTGGAGCCCTGGACAAGTCATTTAGCAGCTCAGAGGTCGGGTGATGTAATTTTTAAGGTCCCTTTCAAGTTCTAAAGGCCATGATCAAATACTCTGAAAGGTGTCATGACTCTGAAAAGAAATTTTGGCTACATAATTTTAGCTTTGTGAAAAGTTGTGCCCTAATTAGTTGCAGTTATGGCACCTAAGCTGTTAGAGTGCCTGTGTTGTGTATCAGACTTTGCTACTATACAATGCCAATCACTAGGAACCCTTTTGGTGATTTAAAAATAATCCATGCCTCCAATATGAAGCCAGGTACAGAGCGAGGTGAAAAACTGCCCAAGTAATCTAGCTGCAAGTATGAGATTTGGAAAAAAGATGTCTTCATTTCTGAAGGGTAGTATAGTTCAGTGGTTAAGAGTGCACATTCTAAAGCCAAACAGCAGGGCTTCCTAACTTTACTCTGCCTCTTATTAGCTGGCTAACCGTAGACGGATTACCTAACCTCTCTGTGCTTCAGTTTCCTCATCTCTAAAGTGGAGATAATTACCATACCTACCTCATATAAAGCATCAAGAATGGGCATGGTACAAAGTAATTGCTGGACCAATGTTAGTTATTTTCATGAGATCATGTCAGAGGAGATGAATAGCTCTAAATGTTAAGGGAAATAGGCGCAAATCAGTAATTGTACTGTGGTAGAACACTGATCCCCTGATTGCTTTCTCAGAAGCTGATTAGCCTAAGGGGATGAAGAGACACTTTCTACAATTGCATCTGTAGCTGGAGGGTAGGATGGGTGAGATCCCAATGCTACCCAAGTCTGATCTCTACCTTTCCTGCTTTCTCAGCCACCTTGAGTAAGTAAAGGCAAGGTTAAATATGGGTAACCGAGGACCAACAAAAAAACCCCTGTAGTGAGCTTTGGATGAATCGAAAAATTCAGCAAATGCCTTTCCTTTCCCATCTAAAACATTTATATTTTTAGAGTAGCTAAGGTAACAGAACTAATTGTAAAATCAGACACCAATTTCATATTGTTTCAATAAAATCTTGCAGCAAGAAAGCTGGCTTTTGACCTGCTCGAGCAAAAATAACTCAATGCACCTAAGAGCATTATAATTTTTAAAAATAATGGGACTACACTTTTCCTATTTCTTCCAAAAAAAAAAAAAGAGTTGTTTTCAGAGGAGTAGAGAGGGACTGCCACCCTCTTGTAGTTCTGTTGACTGTTGTGCCTTAGGGTCACACAGAATAAGGGACCACTTCACATACCTGACTACGACATGATAAAATAACAGTAGTGATAACTAGCATGGCAGTTTGCAAAGCTCGTTCATGTTTTCCATTTGAGCCTCACAGCAACACTGTGAGGGCATAAGGTAGGAAGAACACTTGATTTGAAGTCAGAATTCAATTGTTCAGTAATTCACCAAAAATGTACTAAGTTCCCACCGTGTACCCGGCACTGAGCTAGGTGATGGAGGACCCCTAGTGACCAAGACAGACGGTTCTGCCTCGCCTCTGCTCTGTGATTTTCTTGCTGTGTGATCTGAGGCTAGGCAATCAAACTCTCTGAGCTCATTGCTTATGCACAGGATTAATGCAAGCAACACATGGGAGACAGGAGGCAACAACTTTGCAAATCTTTAAACATTAGAAAAATGATGGCTCTTAGTATGAGCTTTGGAGGCACAGGATTAAGTGCTTTACATTGTGTTATTTCATTTAATCCTCACAGAAATAAATATCATGATCTACAATTCTTAGGAAAAGGAACCTGAGTAATTTGCACAGGGCTTGCAGTGGCGTGTGGTCTTGCTGAGACCTGAGTCAGATCTGATGGACTCCACATTCTATCCTCTTCCTCACTTCTGAACATGAACACCTCTGGGGGCCCTGCCCTTCATAAATATCCCTAATGAGGAGAGGGGAGAAGTGGGTTCTCCACAACTGCTAATGGAACGCTCAAATCAAGCCCTTTTTATTCAAAAAACCTCAATCTCCTGATAGCCTCAGCTTTTGGCTGTTAATCAAGCCTCATCATACCTGTTCTTAACCCTTTTTTGGCTAAAAACTTTAAGAGTGGGTAAGAATTGAGTGCCTATACATATGGGTGGGGCTGAGGGTTTCTGTAGTATTCTGATGATCTTTTCCTTTGGGTCTGTTATATTAGCAGTCTGAGTGGATAAAAATGCATACATAACCTCAAAGCTAATTCACATTCCAGCATACCTGCAGCAGAGCAGTAAAGAGTGAGTGTGATAATTTGTAAAGTTGTGAGTGTGTGTGTGTGTGTAAAGTCAATTATATATTTTCAGAAGCCAGAGGATTTTCTGAAACATTTCCTAGAACCTGGGATTTTTCTGAAACAAAGAATCAGGTGAGGTTATACATCCACTCTTATAAATTCAAAGACATCAAAACCATAGTACACAATATTTAAACTAATGATAATGGGAATGTTACACCTAAAACCACATGAGACAGTTATAACTATCAGCAAATAAATAATTTTGAATCACATCTTATGAGGAGGACTGACTCTAATATCAGCTCACAGAGTGAAAATCATATATAGTAAAAAAGTATGTGAAAGTACCTTTAACCACCCCAAAAGTATACTGATCATAGTGATTTTTTTTAAAACAAGTAATGCCTTTCATTTCCTTGTCAATCGCTACAAAATCTTTAAAACCATTCACATGTTCTTTCCATGGGTTTTGGAACTCCAGCAAATTGTTCCCTGGCTTGACTTCATCTACTATGCAAGTGACAGGATTGGTAATGCTGAGGAGGGCCCACTGATGGATATATAGTTAATTCAACACACTCGAAATGTACGCATGACATGACTTCATTTTACTCTTACATACTTTCATCATCAAACAAGAGAAGATGAAAAATAAGCCAATGCATGGAATTTAAAAACAACCATTATACAAACCTAAAGAGGAACAAGAAAACAAACATTTGGTGAAAGAAAGATATTAATGAATTAGAAAACGACATCAGTTCAATTAATAAATCCAAAAGCAGGCTTTTAAGATAACAAAATAAAATGGAAAAATTTCAAAAGCTTACCAATCAACTAGAATGTAAGCTCTATGAAGGCACAGTGCCTGGCCTGTAATAAGCACATCCTAAATATTGTTGAAATGAATGGATAAATTAAAAAAACACAAATAAGAGTAAGGGAACAAGAGGCAGTGAGATGTTTAAGGGTAAAGACTAACAGTGGTGCACATCACTTCTGCTCATATTTCAGGGGCCAAAGCTCAGTCAGTTGGCTCTCCTGGATGCAGTGAAGACTGGGAAAGGCCAACTTCCTGCTCCCAGGAAGAAAAAAAAATGATTTGTTTTCTCTGCAATAGACAAGGCTTGGATATTATCTTCTCTCCCTCTCACCTCTAAACACGTTGCTTGTCTATACCTCTGTTAAATCTCTACCACTCGTGCATCTTTTCATGGCTTATCATTCCCAATTCCGTGGTAAGGTCCAAGAGAAGAAAAATCATGTCATGTCTTAAACTTTTTGTCCTAAACAACACCCAGCATGGGCTTTGTGTGCTCAAAAATTCCTCACTCCAACAGAGTGCATTTCAATTTACAGAGTGTCTTCACAGATTTATCTCATTGTTGATTGCTGAAGTGGAAGACCGATATTTCTGACTTTATGATATACGAATGTTTGGATGAGCTGCAGAAGGTTGAACGAAGCAAATGTTTCCATTCCATCCAGTCCAGCCCTGCCAGGCCCACATAGACATAACCTTTTTCCTTCCTTTCTAAAATAAACTCAACTGGGTCATGCCACATTTTTCTTTTATTACTACTGGCATTTTATTTAAATGTTTGCATCCATATTCCCAAATGAGATGATATTTCCTTTTTTGTGCTATCTTCTCAATGTTTTGTATCAGGTTATCTTGTGAGGAATGAATAACTCTGAGCCGGCAAAGCCATGCACAGAAGGAGCCCCAGTCTCTGAGTGTCTGGAGGACAGCTGCCAGGAGAGCTGCCCAACCCAAGCTGGAATGTGACATGAGTGGAAAACAAATTTTATTGTGATAAGTCATTGAAATGTTGAGGCCCTTGTTATGGTAGCAAGCATTGCTTTTTCTGACTCATAAATTCTTGTCATCTCAGGTCCTGCCCTCATACTAGGTGATTTCTGTGTCCACATGGATGACCCTTCAAAAGCCTTGGCCTCATAGTTCTTCTTAACCTCATCAACCTTTGCAACTTCATTTCCTCTGTTGCCATTTAGCCACAGTCCTGCAGCTTGTCATCCCCTAGAGCTTCCCAGCCACACCTGATCTTCACCCTCCCCTGGTTCTCTTATCCACTTTTCTGTCAGGCCTTTCCTGCCTTCACTTCCTTCCTACCCACCTTATTCTCAATGGTCCGGGAGCACAATCATTCTTGGGCTAACCAGCACCCCAAACTCCCTTGACACGTGCCCTTCCATTGCACTAATGTGCAGAAACTCTAAACCTGAATCAGTCCTGGGGCCCCCTGGCTCTGCTCCAACACCTGCCCTGCTGAGCACTGCTAGGGGCAAAAAAAAAAAAAAAAAATTGCATAAACATGTTCACGTGCTGATTTCTTCAACTTGAAAGCCCTTTCCATTTCCCTATTCTTGTTCTCTTATTTCCCACAGTTATTTCAGATCTTCTCCGCTTTCTTTAAGCTCTTCCCCAATCTATCCTTTCCGCCTCACTCATCAAATGACTTCCTTTTCTATTTCACAGAAAAGCTGTGATCATCAAGCACGGATTCCCTCCACGCCCTATCCAGTCCACTGCATCCTGTTCTGTCCACACCCGTCCTCTTCTCCTTCCCTGTCCTCCTCCCTGCTGTCCATCCCTCCTGCCGCGTCATGCCCCTGCTGCTCTCCTGTGCCCTGTCGTGGCTAGACCTTCACTCTCTCCTCTACCAGCTTCTCCACCCTCGCATTTCAATATGCCCAAAGCTCCTGGACGTCACAGCCCTCTCTACATTCTGCTTCCTTCTGCATAGTCGAGGCTCTATCTTTTGTTTTCCATTCTTCCCATCTCAGCTTCCTGAAAGAGAAGCTTGCACTTTCTTATTTCTCATGCATTCCTCAACCCACTGCCATCTGTCTCCCTCTTCCACTTAGCTACTTGTGCCAAGGTCACTTGTTCCTAAGTCGAGTGAACGTTTCCAGGCTTTGTCATCATTGATCTCCCTGAAGTATTCGGCCCTGCTGGACACTGTCACTTCCTCATTTGGCTTCAGTGATCCCATCCTCCTCCTCTGGTTTTGCTCTCACCTCTTCGGCCCCTCCTTTTCTGGCTCCTGCTCTTCCAACTGCTTGAACATTACTGTTTCCCACTGTTCCATCCCCTTCTCTTCTCTTGCTGATTTATTTCACCCACTTGGATGTTAGGCTTGGATGCCTAACTAAATGCTGATGACCGAAATCTAAATCTCTGGCTCAGCTGTTTCTTCTGAACTCCAGGCATCTTCACTCATCTTTGTACTGATGTTTCTTCTTTGATGCCTTACAGGCTGCTCCAACTCTACGTGTCCAAAATGAAACTCGCTTTCTTCTCCCTCAAATACATTCCCCATCTTGGAGGAGGGCATCACCGTTTACTGCACCACCCATGCTATAAATCTTAAAGTCAGCCTTGGTGCTCTCTTCTGCCTTCCTCTATCTAACCAGGCACCAATCTTGTCCATCCCAGTAGTATCTTAACATCTCTCTCATAACCCCCCTCCATCTCCACTACTACTTCTCAGTTCAGGTCTTCATCATTTCTTCCTGGTTACTCGTATACTGCCCTAACTAGTCTGCCTCTTCCTCCTTACTGCAGCCAGGAAGCTCTTTCTAAATTACACATCTTTCGTATCACTCTACCTGCTAAAATCCTTCACAGGCTGACCCCACAGCTTTCAGAATAAGGTGGAAATGACTTGGGGTGGGGAACAGGACCCTTCACACCTGTTTTTCCAGATTCCTCTCTGTAGAGCCCCCACCCCCACCCATCTTCAACCACAGTCTGGTAAAAGCAAACTACTTGTGATTCGGTGGTTACAGCATGTTCTCACCAGCCTCTCAGCTGCTAACCCCGCCACTCCCTCCGACTGGAATCTCCTTCCTCCCACTCCACTTCACCTTACATACTCCTTCTTTAAGGCTTGTCTTGAGATATTATGTCCTTAGGAAGGCTTTTCTGGACATTTAGCACCAATACCCTTCTTTGTTCTCCTATAGGACCTTGTGCATATTTTTATTGTTGTCCTTAAGTGAGTCTGAAATGATTTGTCTAATTTTCAATCAATCATTAAGTCCTAAAAATTGTGTCTCTTTAATATCTTCAAAGTCCTGCCCTCCTCTTGCTACTAGGCCACTGGGAAAGCCCTATAGTTGGTTTCCCTGCTTCCCCTACTCCCCCACAACTGATCTCAGTGATCTCAACATTACCACCACGGAAATCTTTCAAATACAAATTGAATTAATATCCCTTCCCTGCTTCAAAAGGGTCTTTTAAGGAGGGTTTAAATCAGAACTAGTAGATGTTCAGAAAATGTTGGTTTAGGATGAGAATACATGAATGAGGTCAAAGATGGCTTCACCAAAGTGTGATTTTTGCTAGTTCTTTTAGGATTAGTAGACTATCGATTGATGGAAAATATTGGGGAGAACATTCTTTTTTTTTTTTTTTTTTTGAGACAAAGTCTTGCTCTGTTGCCCGGGCTAGAGTGCTGTGGCATCAGCCTAGCTCACTGCAACCTCAAATTCCTGGGCTCCAGTGATCCTCCTGCCTCAGCCTCCCGAGTAGCTGGGACTACAGGTGCACACCACCATGCCCCACTAATTTTTCTATTTTTAGTAGAGACGGGGTCTCATTCTTGCTCAGGCTGGTCTCAAACTCCTGAGCTCAAGTGATCCTCCCGCCTCGGCCTCCCAGAGTACTAAGATTACAGGCGTGAGCCACCACACCTAGCCGGAGAGAACATTCTTTAAGGCCAGATTGAAATGGGTTGTTTAGATAGAATTATAGGACTAAATGGTGGAGAAGTTGCCCGAAGTTGCTCTAAGGAGAATTTTTAATGCGATTCTAAAGAATCGCACCATCACATGTATTTTATACAAGACAAAATTTAGTTCTGCATCTGATTTCCCTACTCAAAACTAATATACCTTAAGAAAGTTAAATAAGAAATGAATGTTTATTAGGTGAAAGGCCATATGTAAGGTCTCAAAAGACTACAAACTCAATGTCACAGCAATGTCCGGTGAATCCGTGAGAGATATCAGGAGAGAAAGAGCTGAAGGGGCAGACAGATGTAATTTTAAGAGCCAATTATTTTAATATCCTATTATGAAAATAACTAAGATGTAGACTGACCTATAAAATTTTTTAAAAAGAAAACCCATAGTTACTGTAGTATTTGACCAAAGCCAGTAATTGTTTACTCAATATTTAAATGTATATTAATACTATTTGATAAAAGAAAAGTTTTAGACAAAAAAAAAATTAACAGTGTTTATTTGAGCAAAGAACGGTTTGCTAATTGGGCAGCCTTCAGAACCAGAAGGGGTTCAGAGAGCTCCACTCCACAACTTGGGCAGTATTTATGGACAGAAAAAGGTTGAAGAAAGTAGAAACAGGGAACAAAAAGCAGAGTGGTTGTTTCAGAGTGCCTTATAAAGGTTAAAGTAGAGGGGACTTCCTTGTAACACTAGCTAAAACTGGCCTGTTGGGTTATGTGGCTATTATTGCTCTCTCTTCTGATTTCCCAGAAGGTCAGAGAAGCAACTTAGTCCCAGCGTGGTGCTGTGGGGCTGTAGCATGAGCGACTCCATCTTCCTCTGGTCAGTTGGGCCTAGTGCAGGAGTTCAGTGCGAATCAATGGCCTCCTATAAATTGTATTTAACATATTACAGAAGGTGAAAAATATCTCTTCCTCATCCATTGCTAGGCTCATGGCTGAAGCACCTACAACAAAATACAGGTCAACAAGAAGGAAAGTACACAAAATTTTTTAATATGTTTTATGTGACACAGGAGCTGTTAGAAATGAAGACCCAAAGGAACAGGTAAGCATGTATACTTTTATGCTTAGGTTTGATGGAGAGGTGGATAATTGAGGAGAAGTCTGATGAGACGAAGGGAGGATGATGTAACAGTAATAAGCTGGGGGCATTTAGCAAGGCCTGGTTGTTCAGATCCTTCTGTGTCCCTGTGTCTTCAGAGATAAGGAAGTTCCTTTCCACTGGGTATAGGGAGGGCACCTCTCGAATGAGGGTTTTTTCTCAGGAAAGAAAGACAAGGGAAAAGTTGAGAGTGGTTTGTTTCTGCTGTTTTCTCAAATACAAAGGTGCCATATTTTGGCATAGCATGTTCTCAACCCTGTTACTATTCTAAAATAATCATATTCTCATGCAAATAATTTAACCAATAAGAATAGGCAGCAGCAACAACAATATTTTTTTAAAAAGAGTGCCATTATTTTAAAATTTTTTGTCTCCAGAGAAATTGACGGGTTGTTTAAGATTACACTCCGGTGTGTAGAAGCATGGTTGTCAAATTCAAATGTTCAGAGAAAGACTCTTTATTCTCTGTTTACCACAAAATAAATAGTTCTGCATTAGGGAAAGTTTCTGTTTAATGGTATGAATCATCTTTGACTGGTTAATAATTAAACTACTGATTTTTAACTTTTTAATCTACTTGAAGGCTGGGAAAGTTTGAATTAATGTAGTTTCTGTTCTTATTGTTAAAAGCTTTTGAAAACAATAGATTGAGAATAGGAATACCTGTATTAAATTCCCAGACCTACGATAATTGTAAATCTTCATGCTGGTGCATTATATCAATAAGTCAACAGATATGTTGTCTTGCCATTAAAAATTCTGAGAACTGAGAAATGCAAATCAAAACCACAATGAGATACCACCTAACCCCAGAGAGAATGGCCTGTATCAAAAAATCCCCAAATAACAAATGCTGGTGAGAATGCGGAGAGACAGGAATATTCTTACACTGCTGGTGGGACTGCAAATTAGTGCAGCCTTTGTGGAAAAAAATTTGGAGATACCTCAAACAGATAGAAATAGAAATACCATTCAACCCTGCAATAGCATTGTTGGGCATCTACCCAAAAGAGCATAAGTCATTCTATTATAAAGACATCTGCACCCGAATGTTTATTGCAGCACAATTCACTATTGCAAGGTCTTGGAAACAACCCAAGTGCCCGTCAATTCAGGAATGGATAATTAAAATTTGGTATATGCTCACAATGGAATATTACTCAATTCTAAGAAACGACAGTGAATTAGCACCATTTATGCTATCCTGGATTAAGCTTAAGCCTGTTATCCAAAGTGAGGCAACACAAGACCAGGAAAATGGGCTCCACATCTACTCACCATCAAATTGGTTCTGACTGATTAAAACCATGATGCTCAAATGGTGGTAGTACTCATCAGGGATGGGGGGGAGACCCACATCCTTGGGATATGGCGAGTATTGTGGAAGGGAAGGGAATACCTCTAACCCTTCTTAGGGAGAGGCAAAGAAATATAATGTAACCAAAATGTCAAAAAAAAAAATCTTTTATCGGGTGGTGGGCAGGTGGGAGGGAGGGGAAGAGTGTACACTTACATAATGGGTGTGACATGCACCTCCAGGGGGTTGACATGCTTGAAGCTCTAGCACAGTGGGGGGGCGGGCGGGGGGAGGGTTGGCAGGGGCAATATATGTAATCCTAACAATATTTGTACCCCCATAATATAATGAAATAAAAAAAAGAAAAAAAAAGTCTGAGAACTAATGAGACACATATTTTGCAAGCCTAAAGTTATATAATGATTTCTCAGGAACATATTAAATACTAGCTATCATGATTCCGAATGTGAGTTGTGACAACGTTATGGGATATTTTATGACACCTAAAGTGACACTTATGAGTAGGTGAAATGGAGGTACGATGTGATGGATTGAGTGTGATTATCTCCCCCCTTCCATTAGACTGACATTTACTGAAATGGCATCTGCCTTAGCAGTAACACAGAGAGGTAATCTCCACTGGTTATGTGTCATTTAAGAAATACTGGTGGCAGCAGCACTTTAAATTTAATGTTAGAAATCAAGCGAATGGTAAAACATAATGTTTTCAGACTATAATGGGATATATTATCAGACCCCAAACTGTGAGGTTCTAAAGAATACATTAGTCTAGGAGAAAAGAACTAAAACTTTTCTAGACAAGCACTACAATTATTATGAAAAAAGTAGTGATTTAATAAAATAAAAAGAAAAAGAGAGAGAGAAAGAAGATGTACGGAGAGGAAAAGAAACGGAGAGGGAGAGAGTGGAAGGAAGGAAGGAAAAAAGAAACATGGAAGGGCAAGAGAGACATTTTAAAAAAACAGACAACTTGGCACAAATTGAGTGGGACATTTTACCATGAGAATAAAAACAATCATAAGATAATAAACTGGAATAATATGTGAACATAAATTCTGTGGCTGCTGTCAAAATGATAATGCTGCTCTTATTTTCAGAAATATTTTTATTGAATACATTCAGTTAATTCTACCCAGCTGTCAGTAAGTACTTTTTGAAAGTTGCCAGAAAGTGAATGAAGGTGAACATCGAACATAGTGAATAAAATAATTTTAACACATCTGTGAGCATAAAGAAGAGCATGTGTACCAAGTGGCTTTGGTGTCTACTTTTTGGCACAGGTACTGAGGTGCTACCAGACCTGCTATGTGTAGCATGCGCTCTTGGAATTGCTTTTCCAACAGAAATGTTAGATGTGTGACAAATATCTTCAATCTTAAAGAGTCTTCCTAGCGGCTGATGGAGACTAGTGAACCAGGCTGCCATCTGTGATAAATTGATTTGGACAAGCTTAGGTAGTGATTTGGACCTTGATCTCACACTCAAAAGTTTCCCAATGCATTAACAAGCATTCTTAATTTTTCTATTACAAATAAGAAAGAATTGGTGTGGCTAGGTTGTCTGGGTGCCCAACAGCATGTGGTCTTTACCCTGATCACTGGTAGGGAGGGGACTGTGTGGCTGTGCTGAAAATACAGGCTTTGGGGGCCAGGGATGTGAGATCAGATCCCATCTTGGCTATGTTATATAACCTCCAGCCATTTTCCCATCTGAAAATGGGTCTGTTAATGCCTACCCACAGGGATGGCTTGCCTCTTTGCAGTTATATAGGCAAAGAACCTGGCACTGTACCAAGCACATGAAATACAGTCGCCAGGGCCGACAGCAGTCACTTTTGGCAGCTCTAATGTGTTGCTGCTCACATTTTCATGCACTGGCTATTTTTTTTTTAATGAAGCTAAAAATTGTAGGTTCTTTACCTAATACGAAGTGATAGCTGAATGCCTACTTCCAACAAAAGTTACAGTAATTCCAAAATTAGAATGTTATTAATAATAATAAATCAAAAGGAGTGGGCTTTACCCAAGAAGGACAGCCAAGTGCTAATTCTAAGACTAGAATCCAGCCAAACTTGAATTCTGGTCTTAATTTCCTACTTACTAGCCACATGACCTTGTGGGTAATTCATTTCTTTCAATTTTCTCATATGTAAGATGGGCAACAGTACTTACTTCAGTGTGGTGGTGTTTAGATTAAATGAAACAACATGTATGAATCCTGGCTCTGCCATCTACCAGCTGTATGGTTTGGGGCAAGTTTCTAAATCTCTCTGTGCTTCCATTTGCTCATAGGTCAGGTGGATTTCACAGTACCCTAACTCATAGGTTGTTAAGAGGACTACACAGGTTAGCTCACAGAATTCACTTATAGAACTCAGGCAAATCAGCAAGAGAAAAATCAAACAACTTCATTAAAAAGTGGTCAAAGAACATGAACAGAAACTTTTCAAAAGAAGACAGAATAATGGCCAACAAACATATGAAAAAATGCTCAACATCTCTAATCATCAGGGAAATGCAAATCAAAACCACAATGAGATATCACTTAAACTCCAGTGAGAATGGCTTTTACCAAAAATCCCCAAAACAATAAATGTTGGTGTGGATGTGGAGAGATAGGAACACTCCTACACTGCTGGTGGGACTGCAAACTAGTACAATCTCTGTGGAAAGCAATATGGAGATACCTCAAAGAGATACAAGCAGATCTACCACTTGATCTAGCAATCCCATTACTGGGCATCTACTCAAAGGAACAAAAGACATTCTATAAAAAAGACATCTGCACTAGAATGTTTATAGCAGCACAATTCACAATTGCAAAGATGTGGAAACAACCCAAGAGCCCATCAACACATGAGTAGATTAATAAACCGTGCTATGTATACCACGTAGTTCCACTCAGCCAAAAAAAATCAGTGGTGATCTAGCACCTGTTGTATTATCCTGTATAGAGCTGGAGCCCATTCTGCTAAGTGAAGTATCCCAAGAATGGAAAAACAAG
>VBSM01002616.1:22314089-22349451 GCA_008086735.1 Cheirogaleus medius | reverse complement strand
GTACTCACCATCAAATTGGTATTAACTGATCAACACTTACGTGCACACATAGTAAAAACATTCATCGGGTGTCTGGCAGATGCGGGGGAGGGGATGGGTATATACACACCTAATGGGTGCGGTGCACACCGTCTGGGGGATGGACACACTTGAAGCTCTGACATGCGTAGGGCAAAGGCAATATATGTAACCTAAACATTTGTACCCCTGTAAGATGCTGAAATAAAAATAAAATAAAATAAAATAAAGCAATGGCCGGCACACAGAAAGTACTCAATAAATGTTAGCGACTTGTTTTGCATTGTCACTTCTTTTTCATCAGTTTTATTGTTAATGGCTAGAAATTAGGTTGATGAGATGACAATGACACAGACGTGGAAAAATGCTGTAATATAGAGAGAGCATAATATGCCAAGAGGATCGACCTGCTCAATGCAGTGTGCTGGCCGCTCTCGATGGAAAGCAAACAGGGCTCGAAGTGGGGGACACCGACGGAGATGAGAGGGTTGCTCGACAGAGACGAGCCCCCGTGCGTCACTGACACTGAGCCAGCTGCCATCTGGGGTAGTCGTTGTCACCTTGCCTTCCACAGTTCACAGAGCACTTCCCACCCACCACCGCATGCTCACTCCCCAGCCTCCCCCCACAGTGGGCGAGTGTCCCGTGGAGCCATCATTCCCACGCCACACGTCCCATCCCACTCAGGTTTCTTCTTTTGCTTCAGTTTTCTCTGGTGGTGACATAAGTTTCTCCTCATACCAGGAACTAATTCAGAAGATACATTCCCATGGAAGTTGGTGGAACTTTCCACATATTGACAGGAGCACCGTTAATTGGCCTGTCAGACCGCACAGCCTCCACAGAGGTCATCTCCGTGTGAATAAACTGCCTCCCTGCTGTTTACTCACCGAAGGAGTCAGAATTCCTCTCCACAGAACTGTGTTCCAAAAACACCCTCTCCAAAGGTAAGAGACGGCTTATTAAACGTGCGTCAGGCCTACTGCCTCATACCTTTCAAGCCCAGCCTGATTCCTTTTAGGCACTTGACATGTGCTAATTGGCACTGCTCCCTTGGCAGGTGCTGAGAGGAGACAGGCATCAGGCATCTTGCTTCCCCGCACCTCAGCATGACATCTCTGCATAAGTACCAAATGGGATGCCTTAAACGAGTGGGAAATATATGCTAAATGGGCACTTAGATGTATTTAGACAGCGTATTTATCACTGAATAGGACAAAACTCTTCACATGCTCTTTTAGGGGATGAAGAAGAACGTCAGCAACTGTGGGCAAAGTAGAAAATGTGCCACACGGAAATCAACCATACTGTAGACAGCACACACCTGTCCCCCTTCTTGATTCAGTGTTTATCATCACAGGGGCCAGTCCCACAGCTCCTTCCTTCCTGGGCATTGATTCATTCATGCTTTCAATAAATGTTTATTTTATTTTTATGTTCTTTTTATTTCAGCATATTATGGGGGCACAAATGTTTAGGTTACAGATATTGCCTTTGCCCCACCCAAGTCAAATAATTTATGATGAAGACCCCAAAGGCAATGACAGCAACAACAAATATAAATAAATGGGAGCTGATCAAATTAAAAAGCTTCTGCACAGCCAAGGAAACTATCACGAGAGCAAACAGACAACCTACAAAATTACAGAAAATATTCTCAGGTTACACATCCAATAAAGAGCTGATAACTAGAATCTATATAGAACTCAGGAAGATCAGCAAGAAAAAATCAAACAACACCATTAAAAATTGGGCAAAAGACATGAACAGAAACTTTTCAAAAGAAGACAAACTAAAAGGCCAACAAACATATATGTTTATTAATTGCTGGGACAGGTTCTGTTCTCAGCACTGGGAAATACAACACCAAACAAAACAGAAAAAACATTCCTGCCCTCATGGAGCTTACACAGTAAGTAAAGTATATCGTAAGGCAGATGGCGTTGAATGTGATGGAGAAAAATAAAACAGGAAAGGGTGCTGGGGCAGTGGCCTTGGAGAGGGGTGTGGGATTTGACTTTAAGTAACCTAGTCGGAGGCCAGGTTGGGCAAAGACCTGAAGGAGGCCGAGCTAGCCAGGTGAGAACCAGGAAAGGGTATTTCAAGAAGAGGGGGAAGAAACGCAGAGCATCTGTGTTGCATGGCAACGTGCTTGGTGTACACAGAGGCAGGCGGAGCAAACAGAGTGAGTGTGCGGCAGAGCAGCGGGGTGTGAGACCGGAGACCTGGCGAGGTGGTAAGTGTTTGCAGAGCTTTGTCGGGACTCAACCATGGCTACACTTTAGAATCTCCTGTAGAGCTTTCAAAACAAGTGAATCCGAATCTCCAGGTAGAGCCCAGGCCTGGGAATGGTTTGGAAATCTCCACACGAGCCTCCAGTGAGTAATCAGGCGTTGGGAGACACTGAGACCTAAGGTTCTGAGCAGGGGAGGGATAGGAGCTGGCTGATGCTTCAGGGGGGTCGTGGTGGCTGCAGTGTTAAGGACAGACCCCAGGAGGGAAAGGGTGGATGCAGGCAGACCAGCCATGTTCTGTAGTGGTCCAGGGCAGGGATGCTGGTGGCTTGAACATGGGATGGGGTGGTGGTAAGGGCTCAGACTCCAGGTATATTTTGAAGGTAGAGCCAAGGGAATTTTCCTGCAGATTGGGTACAGGGTGTAAGAGCAAACGAGCAGTCGAAGATGACACCAAGGTTTGGGGCCTGAGCAACTGGAAGGATGGAATTGCCATTTGACCAAAGAAGAAAGACCACGAGAAAAACCCAGAAGGCATGTCTAGATCATATATAAACCCTTCACATGAAAATGCCCATAGATAGTAAACTCCTCAGTACCTGATACTATAAAAGGCTCGCATAGTTTTAAGAGAGAGTGCGTTGAGTGGGGCTGGAGGGCAAGTGTCTGTAGCTGAGAAGCTTTAAGGTCATTGGATAGCAAATAATAAACATGTGTTGCAAGCATTTTTAGAAATAAGTAGAGAAGATGAAGATGCAGCCAGGAAAAAGTTCCCATATATGCCTCTGCCTCCATCCCCTCTAAATCTTTTCCTGTGGGAAAAGTCTTCATTGCCTGGCAGCAATCCTGGAAACTGCCCCTAAATGCAAGAGCAGTATGGGATGCTTGCTACTGGTGGACAACACTCCCATTTCCCCATTGTGCAGTACTTAAAGCTCAATACCCTGAGTGACAAACAGCAGGGGAGTTCGCCAGCCACCTCCTCATTACAAGTGGAAAATCCCTGTAGAGCAACGCCTGAGTCTAGTTCTCTAGGAAAGCCTCAGCCCCTGTATGGAGCTGTATATGATTTGATTTTCAGAAACCCTGCCACATTCCTAAGATGCTTAGTGTTAACCAATTAAATAAGAAAAGAAATGTAATAACACATTTGTCATTCAAATCACTGCGTACTATAGTTAATTAAGTCGTTATGACAAATTATTTATCATAATCAATGATATAGTTTTTCAATTGAATCCTTATGTGAGTAAGATTTATTAACACACGTAGCTCCTGACAAACTTGGCCCAGGATCAAGCACTATATTTCCTCTGGGTTTTGGGAAAAAGTCAAAGTTATTATAAATCGTTGCTTAGGGGAGCTATTTGCTATTTTCTCTACTGATTTGAAGTAGGTCAGATTGAGAGCTGAAGGCTTCCCTGAGGTTGTAATTAAGTATGAATATTAAAAAAACTGAGAACAAATAAAAAAACAAACAACTTCTTTTAGGCTTTCACATCATAGACTTTTAATTGTGTTTTCACCTCAGGCAAGATACTTTCTTTGGAAAAAGGAATATAGTTGAAAAAATGGATTTTTTAAGCTATGCAATAGCTCTACAAGCCTAGACTTTGAGAAAGATTTGCTTAAGCACGAATGCTTCCGAGAAATACTTAACCAGGCAACATAGGGGCAAAATTGCACACAAATGCTCAGTAAGCAGCTTGAACTGTTGTGATTTAATTCTTCAGGTCAGTCTGATGGGTTTTTTTCCCTTGAAAATTACATCTTTCTGTCCCTTCCCACCCAAATCATTCACTCTTCTAAAACTGGCTTAGTCTAATCAATGTCTGAGCTAGAAAAGTAAATTTAATTACAGTGAGGCTTGGGTAAACATTAGCTCTAAGACATTTTTTGGTCTATGGAGTGATAACTGAATTAAGTAGGATTATTTCATCATTATCATATTAAGCTCACATTGTTACACAAGAGAAGCTAATATTTCTAACTCTTTTTAGCCTAGCAAAATATGCTATCAGCATTTACATGAGCCAATTTAGTGTGTTTCCTCCTTGAAGAGCTATGCAATGGGAATACATTGCAGCTACATTTTCAGTGCAGAGGGAGAGGAATGTGAAATGAGGAAGCGGCACACTGGACCCCATCCAAAGGCTCTAGTGATCAAACTACCTGAAGGCCTCATTATAAGGCAGTTCCTCGGACGCTGGCGCCCTTGTTTTCTGACAGCCATTGTAGCTGAATCCCCACGGACCCGGGCCAGGGCTCACTCACAGTCTTGCCTTCCATCGTGTCTGTTGTCAGCTGTGGAAAACAAACAGGATCTCTCTAACCATACAGTCTTCCTTGAAGCCTCTGCTTAGGCATTATTTCTTCCAGGAATCTTTTTCTTGACCTCCCTGTCTTTGGGCATTTCTGTATCAGGGCACTTGCCTCATGATAAAACTGTATTTCTGCTTTTCTTTGAAGCCTGGGAATAGCTTGATCATGGCTGACCTCTGGGTCACTTGCAGGGACAGGCACATATTAGGTATTTAATACCATTTGTTGAATTAATGAATGAATATAATTGAAAAGCTAAGACGCACAAATACCTACTACGTGCTAGGTGCTGGATCAAGAGATGGAAGACATATCTTCCAGAAGTTGAGGATCCGGGTCAGGAAGATGGGGAATGTCTAGAGAGGCCCAGGAATAAAGGTCAGCATTGGTGGAAGGCCAAAGCAGTGAGCTGCCAGGGTTAGGGGAGATCACTGCAAGGGAAGGCACAGAGTAGAATCTTAACAGCAGGGCCAGACCGCAAAAGGTAGCCAGCCTCAAGCCAGACACAAGAAGGCAGGAAGGCAAAGGAGATATGAAGAGCAAGGCCCTCTTGTGGAGCTGAAAAGTATTACAGTTCATTACAATGTAGATATTAAGAGACTGGGTTCTGGATCCAGACAAAACTGAGTTCAAATCCTGATTCCTAAATTTACTACAAGCTTTTTTGGTAAATCACTTAACATTCCTAAGCCTCAGTTCCTCCACCTGTAAAATGGACATGAAAATAATATCCTCCTCGTATCTATGAGACAAAATGCATAAAGCCCTTAGGATGGGGCTTACATATAAGAAATGTTATTAGTGTCATTATTCTCATTCCTCGTGGCATGACTAGGACACATTTAAGATGGCTTCATCCTAACTGTGATGGAGGTGAGTGTGAGTGTGGAGGACAAGTGTGAAATGTTTAGGTCCCTTTCTCCTCTAGATTAGATCAAGAACGATAACGTATCAGCAGTAGAATTTTAAGTAGGATCCCTCATTTCAGAGCATTTCAGCTATTTCTTAAAATATCAGCTTTCTGAAGGTAAGGATCCTAGCTAAGGTAACGTTCATGGCACCTATGGGATGGTTATCTAGTGTTCAAGCCCCTGTCACGTTAGCTCAGCTGGTTCAAGCCAGGTCTCAGCCAATTATCTTCCTATCTCACCTCCTATTGGCCATTGTAGTCACTGGTAGACAAATCAACTCTTAATTACTCTTGAATTACTTTAGGTTTATTTGTTTACTCTCTCGGTTGTACCATAATCTTCTTTAAGAGGAGAGAGTAGTTATTATACATCATTTATGGCTCCATAGTATCTAGCAATGCTCAATAATCTTCTCTTGGTTACTACCAGCCATTCATCACCATGAACCTTGATCCTATGACCCTTGATTCCATGACACTAACATCCTATGGACACTACAGAAGTCTCTAAAAGTATATTTGATACTCTGCTAACATATTACCTTGTAGAAAAGTTTAATCAAGTAAGCCAGTGAGGCTGCCCTGTGAAATAATTTAAAAATTATCTTGAGAAATCTAATTTTAAAATTAGCTGGAAAAATTTCCCATGGGGTCTGAATTGTCTGTACCACTTTTCTAGAGATTTAAAACAAATTCTCTGATACCTCCTCAAATAGAACTTTTTTACTCTGTAAATTTGGGTCATTTTTAATTAAAACATGTTGATATTAATTATTTATTCATTGACATAGTCTGATATGTATTTTATAATGGGAAAGCAGATATTTATTTTGCTGTTAAGTAATTTCATGTGTGAAGTGCAACCAGAGAAAAAAGCCAATAAACTGGAGGAAGCGTAGTCTACCAAACCCCTATCTTCTCAGGTAGATTTCCAAGTTTGCTACTTGTGACACATTGTGTTTTATAGGAAAAAAATCATGTCCACCTTTATTATGACTTGTGATCCCCTGATCTTCCATTCCTCTTCTCCCCAGACTTGCTGTGAGCATCAGTCACTCTTACATTTACAGAGAGTTTATTTATGATCTGTAAAGCCAATGGCTGTACAAAGTCATTTTATTGGTAGAGCACCTATACTATTACTGTGTAGAGCTTTTTAAAAAACGATTATCATGATAAAAAGAGCTAATCAGCAGGGTCACCTGGGATAATTATTTATCCTTTTGGAGCTTCTTGTCCCATCTGTAATATTTCCCACTTTTCAAGGCTACTGTGATGAGAATGACAATAAATAAACACTACCTCTCACGCGGTGAGCACTGTAGAGGGGAAGGGCATGCCTCTAACCATTGCCAGGGAGAGGCAAAGATATAAAATGTAACCAAAATGTTTGTACTCTCATAATTTCCTGAAATAATAAAAAAAAAAAAAAAACAGTACCTCTCACAGTGTGCCTAGTACTTAGTAGGTGTTTAATAAATTAAAGCCAGTATACATGCCATATGCACATTTTACAATTAAAAAGTGTCTATTTTTCCACATTCTCTTTATTCTGGTCCTTATTATAAAATGGCTCCCTTCCCTGGAATCTATCCATAAGTAACAATGGCACCTTAAACAGTCTTCTAAATTATTCAAGAGGTTATTATAAGAATCTTTATTTCTACTTTTTATATGTTACTATCCAATAATACTTGCAAGCGAAAACTATCCTCTTTCCATACAAACTTTTGTATTATAATACATAAAAAACACGGGTTTGGGGACTGGCTCTCAGGCAGGGAGAGATGAGAAAACCGTGATAAGAATCTCAGTGCTCTTTAAAAACTATTATTCTAATATATTGGAAAAGCAAAAGAGTTTGGTTATCTGTAGTTAAAATCTGCACTTAAATATCGTTGGAATACATCCTCACTTTCCTATGATCTAATCAAATTTGAAAGCTCCAAAGCTTTTGTTATGAACCTGATCTGTTGTAGCTGCCTTCAAACTAAAAATAGCTTAAAAAATGAAAGAATTTGGGATTTAGTCATCTCAAAGTAATGATTCCATTTTTCATACTTTAGAAAAATTTATAAATTACAGCCAACAATTCATGTTTCATTTAATGTCAGTGAATCAAACCTCTTTTGCTTTTGTAATATATTAGAATTTTTTAGAGGACTAAGATTCTTTTTATTAATAAATCAATTAGCAAATAAGAATATTGTATTTTGATATAGCCTCAAACACGACATTTGCTATGGTTCCATTTCAGGATGTGTTTCATCAAAATAGGCAGAATCAGAATTGCATAGCAAATTTTTAAACAATACGATGGGCAGGCCTTACCCCAAACTTCCTGAATCAGCATCTCCGGCTGAGGAGTAGGTAGAGGGCTAACTGCTGGGAACCCTTGTTTGTTTAACTCTCCCCTGAACGCCTACTGAGGAGCTTAGCTTGGGACCTACTGCTAGATCAGTTGGTAAGCCAGATGACACTGGAAGGTGGCGGTAAGCAAGCAGCATCTGTGGCAAAGGAAAAGCCAATGGCATGGCAGGATGCTTAGGCTGTATCCTGTTTCAACAGTGCTTAGCAGGATGATCCAAAATCAAATGTCTTCTCAGAACTTGGACTGCCAGTGTGTCTTCCTGTCCCTCTTATGTTTCCACCCCCATAAGTTTCACCTACGTCCCTTCTGATGGGCATCTTGGGAAAATGTTTATTTATAAAAATAAAAACCATTTTTCCGTGCAAATCATTCAAGCAATTAAAGCTAAAAATGAATATATTTAAATGTTTTCTAGGCCAAACAGTGAGGACTAATGCAGAAGTTGACTATAAATAAGAAAATCTTTTAGGTCTTTCTTTCAGATTATAAATCTTCAAAGTGCATATAAAAATTTAACTCACAATCAATTATGGAATATATTATCATAAGCATACAGGAAACAGTAGACCTCTTCATTACGGTAAAAAAATACTCCAAGTCTGGCAAAATTTCACTTCTATGATCTTGGCTTGATTTCTCCAGTGAGTCTCCCCCTGTCACCACTAGGTAATAAAAAATATGAAGTGGCTTTGAAGAATAACTCAGTCACATAAATCCAGATTATTACTTGGAAGGAAAATTATATAAAAGTTTTGAGTGAGACAAATTTATGAAGCACAAATTAATTTTGTTCCTATGTTTAAAATACATGTGATCAGGCTCCTACCAAAAAATTGATACCCCCAAGAAATTAAAAATTCTACATCACAGCATTCAATCCTATGCTTTTTTTATCACCATGCGTTCCTATTTTTGCTCAGAACATGGCTTTGCTTTTCAGTATTCAGGATTTTTTTTTCTATTTTCCTTTTGTTTTGGTGATAAGTATCTTAGTTTCTATCTCAGCTCATCCTATTTTTTTCACCAATGAGTGAGTATTAGGACCTGCCAAGATTAGGCTCTACTAGCCCCACACTCCTAGCACTGTCTGTATTTCCCTGCCAAATGCAACACTTATTTCCCAGGATCAAGGATTTGAGGGCTGGAAAGACCTTAGGCATCCCATCCAGAAAAGATTCAATTCAGGGATCCTCTTTCCAACTTCCTTGTCAGGGGATGGTCCTAGCTCTATTACACTTCCAAAGTCAGAGTATTTACGGCCGGCCCCTTGTGGCAGCCCCTTCCATTCCCAGAGAACTTTTGTAGTTCAAGAGTTATTCTTTGTGTCCAGCCTAGCTGTGTGATCCTAAACAAATCACAGCATCTCTTGAGTCTGGGTTTCTCCAAATATGAAGAAAGAGGTGACGATTTCCAAGGTCATACAAATCACAGAATTCTTCCTAATTATTTAAATGGTTAACCAGAATAAGATGTTTACTTGTAACATCTTTGGCTCTGAAGGATATTGTCTAAAGGGTGAAGTCAGCGTTTAAGAGGCAGGAGTAGTAAGTTTAACATCATGCAATAAGGAATTTTCAGTGCTCCTGAGAAGTAGTTTTTGCATCCTAGTCCCTAAAGAGACACTTCCTGGCCACTTGTTCCTTAACCCCCTGCTGCCCAGTCTGCCACTGAAAGTCTAATATGGCACTCAGGGAGCTCTCACCATGTGTCCATTATTATTAATATTATTACTGACTCCACAGAAAACCACCATTGCAAAGTCAGTGGTTGATCTTCCGTCCTCAGTTACTTCTCTGCAATATGCCACTGTTGCCTACTCTCATCCTCTAAACATTCTCTTTTCCCTTAGCCCCAGTTACAAAAATCCTTGATTCTCCTTTGCCTCTTTTTGATCACGTTTTTGTCTGAATCCTTGGTTCCTTCTCCATGCCCATCCTGTTAAAGACAGCCATTCCTGTGGACCTCTTATCTTTGCCAGGGAAGATGCTGAACCCTAGCTTTCCTTCTATCTCTGTCACTAATTCACTATTCATCCTTAGACAACAGACAATCCTTTTGGGGCCCTATTCATCCCTGAGAAATGGGAAGGAACGGGACTCAGTGATCAGGAACACCCTTTGAGCTATACGATGCTATGCGAGGCTATCTTAATCCCATTCCTGCACTCCATCAGTATGTGGTAAAGTTTCGGAAAGCCAGTGTAAGTCTGTGATGGAGCTAAGACCACCAGGAAATCATCAATTCCAGTATGGGCCATTGGGTTTGAAACCTTCATTTGACAGCTGAGGAAACATATGTTCAGAGAGGGTACATGATTACCTCATGGCAGAGACAGAGATAATAAGGAGGTCTCCTGGGCTCTCACTTCTTGCAAAATCAGAGTTTAAGTTTAACCGGTTTTCCAAACCCATTTAAAATGCATAATGATATCAGAATAAAATGTGATATAGGAGGTGCAAATTGGTCTAGAATACATTAAAGCCGTTCCCCCCCCTTTAAAAATAAATTCTATACTATAAGAATTTTGGAGAGAGATTTGCTATAGGTGGTGCTTTATATAAAATATCATAATCTGATCACATAAAACATCTTAGATTTATGTTTTAAATACCCAAATAAAACAAAACATCAAGTCACACATTACATATATTTACATTAATTCAAATGTCCAAAGCACAATACAGTAGAGTCTATTTAATAGTTCACATAATTTAAGATTTACATATACACAAGCATATGAACAAATATTAATGTGCTAGAACAAAGATTTAAGAAGTCACTCAGACATTTGGGTATAGACACCTACATATTTATGGCAACAAATAACGATGACTTCAGACTTTCAATGAGATCTTTTGTACAAGGATACAGCATGGAAAGAAGACAGGTGAACACATGTATTTTCCTTGCACTATTTATCTAACACCATATATGATGTGGCATTATCCAGGAGATTTTATCAGCATAGTCTGTTTACTCTTGTCTGAAATAGTGATTTTGGCTGAATAATTCCCAAATCCAACTTCACTTTATACTTTGCTGCTTGACTCTTTCTTCCATATCTTTTAAAAATGAAATGGGACACTAGTGCTTTTCTTTAAAATAACTCAACTTTGGTCCTAAGAAGTTAGCAAAGTCTATTTTTAAAGAACACTAATACATGAAGTTTATGTTTTTCTTTTAAGAATTTTGAATAAAGGGATACTGCCAGTCATATCACCTCCGGGCCAGCTTTGAAAAGATCCGTGGTGCTAAAGGCTAAGATATTGTTATCCAGAACTTAAACTTTGGAAAACAACACCATTTTTCTCTGGCACACTTGCTACCAAAGTGCTTTACCTCATTTCCTATCAAGGATTTTAAGAGACCATTTGATTGTCTTTCAAAAACCAAAACAACACAATTTCTGTCCTGCTGTTTATTTTGCAGACCACACACGAAGTTAAATACTAAGAGATTAAATTATGACATCATACAAATACAGGCACAAAATTAAGTGGACGCCACAAAGGGTGTGTCTGAAAACACTGAATTGACTGAATCTGAGTCAGATTTCCCCCTTGAGGACTTTAAGATGCCCTCCGCTATAACCGTCTCGCTGGGAAAGAGCCTGACTTTCCCATTCTGCCCCGCTGCAGTATCCTTCAGGGGTTCCAAAAACACCACTCTTTTACCTGCACCTGCCTTCCGTTCATCAGCGGAGGCATCACTAGCAGGACCGGGACTTAGAATAGATGAATGGGCATTGCTTTGGTTTAGCATATTTTTCTGTCTCTTGGATTTACACTTGCAGGGACATGGAGTCAGATAGAGGTACAAAAGTACCAAAATGATACTGGCCACACAGGCAGCAAGAGTGGTAAAAGCTGTGTTAAATGCCTCATGAGCATGGGATCTGCTAACAGTGAAATTGCTCACATTTATTGTGACATCCACAGTTTCATTTAACAGGCGTTGCCTATTCATTGCAATACAAGAATACACTCCAGCATCCTCAAAACGAGGGTTTTCTATAACCAGAGTTCCATTGTGAAACACGTGAAAGTTTTCCATCTCTTTGTCTGGCTCCAGCAGTCTGTTATCTGGACCCACCCAGATGAAATCAGTATTTGCATTATCAGTCTTGCTGTCACAGTGGACAATCAGTCTTTCCCCTACCTGAGCCTCATGAATAAAGCCAAGTGCACGGAAGGAACCATTGATGATGCTGTCAGAGCAATTCATAAAGCTATCTTGGAGCAGCAGCACCTGATGGGAGTGCTTGGAGTCAGACCACAGGCGACAGGTGTAATCATTCTTAAAATCCATCACTGAGCTAAAGTGCCTACGATACCAAAAGACCAACAATGAGTACAGGGAACAGTCACAGATAAATGGGTTTCCGTGAAGGTAGATGCCTCTCAGCTGTTTCCCTGGCACTAAATTTATATGGTGCATTGGCATGGAAGGAATCCGGTTATAAGAAACATCTAAAAACATCAGTTCTGCCAGCTTGAACCTTCCAACATACAAATCCAAAGGAAACTGAGTGAGAAAGTTTCCACTTAGGTAGAGTTTTTGCAATTGGGAGAGCCCTCCAAATGCTGAAGGATCGAGATAGGAAATGTGATTGTTGTAAAGTAGGAGCACTTCCAGAACCTTCAACTCTTGGAACACTGCATTTTTCACTGTCTTCAGCTTATTGGATGATAAGTCCAGACACTTCAAATTTGGAGTTGTGGAAAAACTGCCTGTGGAGATGCTAGTAATGTTGTTATGACGAATAATTAGGGTGTTCAGCTTTACAAAAGACACTGGAATCCACTCCGCATCCAGAAGCCCAATTCTGTTATAACTCAGATCCAGTCTCTTAATCAGTCTGAAAAGGTTCCCAGGCACCTTGGACAGGTTTTTGTTGGTGCAGCTGACAATGTCCGTGGCACAGATGCAAGCGGTGGGGCACACCCCCGAGGCGCCAGGGCTCACAGTCACCGTGATCACCAACAAACACAGCAGCTTCCTGCAGCCGGGTCTGGCAGCTCCAGGCAGGGTGGGCAGTGTGTGTAAGCGAAAAGACATTATGGTCGCCTCTGAGTCTCTTCCTGGTGTCTTTTCCACCAGCTCAGCCTCCCACCAGGGAACCTGGTAAACAATCAATATTTAAGAGGGGATAAAATGCATAAGTTAACCACCACTAGTTAACCCTTAAGAGCATACCTTTCTTTCTAATAACTTCTGAAATGGGTTTTATTTCACACTGGGGAACTCTGTGTTTCCTCTTTACTGTTAAATGCATTTTCCCCCAGGGTTATGATTCCTGCTTATAGACAGACATTTACCGTCACATTCTATCAATACAACTGTCTCACCATCAGAAACTCCATTTTTTTTAAAAGGTGCATCCTGTGTTGTTGTTTTTAACTCCCTCCAACAGACACAAAAATACACAAACGCATCCTATAAACAATTCAGCGGAAATACTTAGCAAGCCACCCGGCCAGAAAACTACTCACGGAGCTGGGAAGCCTCTCGAGCTCGGGGGATAGGCCGCCGACGTGGTGTCTCCTGAAGGTCTGCGCGTCTGTCGGTCCGTGTCTGTCACTCCTGCACCTTCCGACTTCCTTTCCCTCCTGCCCCCGGCGGGCGGCAGCCTCTCGCCGGCTCTCAACTTTGGGGAGTTTCAAGCAGCCGCGGCGGCAGCAGCAAACCGGGCGCAGCCAAGCTCTCCGCTGGCTCCGGTTGGTTCTCCCGGGCTCTTCTCATTGCACGGCTGAAGGTACCGCCTCGGCGCTCCGGCCGCCGTGTGCCCGCGCGGGCGCCCCGCTCGCGGAGCCGGGTCCGAGGGGCGGGGGCGCGGGCGGCGGGCCGGCCCCGCCTCTGCGCGCTCGGGAGGCTGCAGGACCCGGGTTCCCGCGCGCCCAGGGTCGGGGAGTCGGTGCCGCCCCTCCGCGTCCTCCCTCCTGCGGGAGCCAGCTCCGAGGGCGCGGGAACCGGCCAGCTGGGCGCGTGGCGAGGGGCGCGCGGCGCGGGAGGGGGCGGCGGCGCAGCCAATCCGAGAGGCGGCCGGCGCCCCCCTCAGGCCACCCCGCGGCCCCGCCGCCGCCTCCTGCTTCCCGCTCCAGCTGCCCTGGGGACCTGGAGAACCTCCGCGCCAACGGCGGCGGGGGCGGGGGCGGGGGCGGGGGTCCACACCCAAGGCCCAGACTCGCGTCCCCGGGTAAGGACGCACCCATCCACTGTCCTGCCAACTGTCCGTTCGTCCAGCCCAAAGCAGGGCAGTGGTGGGTCGGGGAAGGTTAAGGGGGAGACGCCCAGCCCCAGAGGGAGGAGTCGCAGCCTTGGGGACCCACTTTGTCGCGGCCGCGCAGGTCGCGTCTCTCCCCCAACCCTGTTCACTCAGTCCTCCGACCTCAGAGCTTTGCTTCGGGGCGAGGGCCAAGGGGGCTTTCTGGAAGCTAAGTGCAGTTGACTTTCAAGGTTTACAAAATAAACACAGAAGCAGCTTTACGTCCCCGCCCACATTTGGGGAGGAGGTCGGGGAGGAAGGGAAGTCTGGCACGTTTCCTCTGGTGCGACATGGATCTCAGCTTGAGGGAAGGTACCAGGAAGGCGCAGCGGGGACACCCCTCACCTCCCTGGGAAAGTTCCATCTCTTTCCTAACTCAGAAGGCGGCGTCAGGGATAGTGCCCAATTTGAGGAGGAGGAGGGCAGCAGAAAAGAAAGCTAGGAGCTGACCTTCTGGCTGGAATGCAAATATAAGGGTATTAACCTAAATAATAACAATAATCCTAGAGCCAGATCCTTTTTCTTTCTTTTCTTTTTTGGCGAGTGTGTTCGTGGCTCGCGCCGTCCAGGGACCTTAGAAGTGGGCAGGCTCCCCACTCCGGAGCGCTGTGGTCCAGCGGGCACAGAAGGTGCGAGCTGGACAAGGCCGTTCGAAAATGAGGTAGAGGGCATGAGGCTGATGAGCTTTTCGATTAAAAATCCATTTTTGTTTAATTCCGAGATAAGTTTTAACGATGGGATTTGACTGAGCCAAATGGCCCATTTGGCCATTATATGCGGATTAAAAGAAAGAAATTACTGCCCTGGCAAAAGATGCTAACCGCAGCAGAAAGAATAGCAGACCAAATGGAGAAAACAGGGCAGAGCTGTTAACTTGTAATATTACTTAAAAAAATAAAAACTGTGACAATAACCACCGCCTTTTTCCCCTCCCATATCCCTTCACACTTAAGCAATCTTGGATTTAGTGAAAGTTGGTCCCTACATTGTCCCCGAGTCATTGCTGTGGTAGCACAGATCTGTCAGACCAGTGTCTAATTTAAGTAGAATTGTATGCATTGTTAATTTTGTCAGCCTGATTGTTGAATAAAGCTGGAATAGCAGTGATAAATCAAGACATTTTCAAGTGAGGACAACTTGATTCAGTTTCATGAAAAGTTAAATTTTCGCATAGGAATACAGGCATTCCCCCTGTGAGCTTCCAAGGGAGAGGCAAAGACTGACATTTTGTAAGATTATGCCACACTTCCTGGGGTTCTAAAAAATCTTGGTCACTAGGTCTTAATTTTTATGGAGTTGGAATAGTTAACACACATAAATAGAATTAAAATTACTCAGAAGAATACTTTTAAAATGACTAATAAATGACCAGGTTTTTGCAGTATTTTGCTAAGACCCTATTCAAAGAAAACCATGAAGGCAGAAGAAAGAACTATATTTAATACAAAGATAGTCTAAGAAGAATAAGTGAGTTTTAAAAAATGGAAATGGGAAGGTTATGTTTTTATAGCTGCAGGCAAGTCTTATAAACATTACGCAGAGATTACACAACATAAATAAGCTAAATGCACTCAAAATCCACAGACAAGGCTATTTATCCATTTGAAGACCTGATTTGGGGGTTTTAATACATTTGTGGAGGGGAAGAAAGTTGTGAAAGGGTTGGTTTTACTAGCTGGGAAAAGAGACAGGTAAGAGTTGACCTTAATGGTGTGATATAATAAGGTAAGATGTGACCTTATTTTGTGGAGGGTAAACATTTTTATCTTTCTAGCATTCCTTCACCTCTTTACCTTCTTCTAATAGATCTGTTCTTTCTACTAGAAGGTAAATACCACGAGTGCAGCAATTTTATCTGTCTTGGACACTACTCTATTCTCAGCTTCTAGAACCCTGGCTGATACATCAATACATTTTTAATGAATGAGGAACCTATTCAAGGTGGTTAAGTTATGGGTTACTCCACTTGAATCTGCTGGTTGCTATCCTATTTCTTTACACCTCAAAAGTCTGTCTGAAAGACATAGGGAAACAAAGGGAAAGAAGAGCCCTGCAAACATCATTTGAGTCCTGGATCCAGTAGTATCTGAAGGCCACTGGACACTTTTATTTCCTTGTTAATTATACTTTCCACCTCCCTCATCTTTTTTTTTTTTTTTTTGCTTAAATTATTCTGAGTTGTGCTTATGTCACTTGTGACTGACAGAATCCCAATACATATAATGATGGAAATAATAAATATGCACTGAGCCATTATTATGTGCCAGACGCATACGTTATTTTATTTACTGCTCACTACAACCCTGTGACTTTATATAATTCTATAACCCAAATGGTAAACAACTGTGTTCCAAATTATTTGGAAATGAAATGGGATGCAATTATCTCAAGGTTCTATTTGAAGGATTTAGATTAAACAGAAGAGAGATGTTTCTGCCAGTGTGGATCCAACCTAGAATGGGTTGCCAAGACAGATGGTTGAGTTGCCTTCTCAGGAGTTTAAAATAGGACAGATATTCTTCTGGTCTCTTCCACATGACATAATCTATTGGTATTTTTGACCATTCGATAATGGCTCCAAGGGATAGTAGAAAGTGACTTGACAGTTGAGATAATTCTGAATCTAGTGTGCTGATCTGGATGTGGTCATGTGAGTGTCTGGCTGGGTTTGGAAATAACTTCTGCCTCTAGGCAAGCGATTTGAGGAAATGAAATCTCAGGGGTTCTTCTAGCCTTGTGATTTCCAGATTTTCTCAGGTTGTAATCAAAGACTTAAGGAATTAGAAATATAAGAAATTGTTATAGCACTAGTTTGATGATTCTAGAGTCATTTTTACTAATAACACTATAATAGCACTTTATATCTTATGAAGGGCTTTCAAACTCTTTCTCATTTGATTCTAGCATGCTTCCTGTAATCAGGTGTAATTTGAACACTGGTAGGCATCTACTGTGCCCTTTTTATAACCTGAGGAGGCACATTGGATGTTCTTTGGAGATGGAGTTCATGGGGGTTGCTAGCTCTACAGGCAAACAGGAGTTTCCTGTAGAGGTGTCCTCACTCTGGTGGGCAGCACTCTTAATAGGGTTTTTATAATGCGAGGTAAGCCTTAGCCCACAGGAAGCACATAGCTTTGCCCAGCAACTCTAGAAGTGCACTCAGCTCCTATAGCAGCCTGTTCTCTTGGCCTACTCCAGTTGATTTTTATAAATTGCCCGAGATTTGTTATAGGACCAGGTCTCTCACCCAATCCTATGTCGCTCACAATATGGAGACCTATTTTCAGAGCAGGTTCAAACTCTGGCTCCTGTGCTCTCTGAACTCCCAGTGTGCACATGGTGTTTGTTTCTCTGGATGCCCCCTTTACTTGACTAGAAATGGGGTGGGGGTTACTTGGGGAAGTGCTACATGTCCTCCCAGGAAGAGCTTACAAGGGGCAACTCTAAGCAATCCCCACTCACCCATCTGATCATTATCTCTTATCTTCATTGACATAGGCTAGATGATTTTTTGTTTTTGTTTTTAATTCAGTTGAGATAAAATTCACAGAACATAAAATTCACCATTATTTCAAAATGCATAATACATTGATTTTTCAGTTTACTCACAATATTGTGCAACCATCACCACTAATTATGGGATACAGACTCTCCTTGACTTATGATGGTATTGCATCCCAATAAGCTCATCATAAATGGGAAATATTGTAAGTCGAAGATGCATTTAACACACTTAACCTACTGAACATCATAGTTTAGGCTACCCTACCTTAAATGTGCTCAAAACATTTATATTAGCCTATAGTTGGGCAAAATCATCTGGCATAAAGCCTATTTTATAATAAAGTGTTGAATATCTCATGTAATTTATTGAATACTGCACATACGATTGTATGGGTACTCAAAGTACAGTTTCTACTGAATGTGCAACTTTTACACCATTGTGAAGTTGAAAAGTCTTAAGTTTTCAACTTAGGAACCATCATAAGATGAACTGAACCATTATAAGTTGGGGGCCGTCTGTATTTTCATCACCCCAAAAGAGCCCCATACCCAGCACTTCCATTCCCCTCTTCCCAGCCCCAGGCAACTACTAATCTCCTTTCTATCTCTATGGATTTGCCCATTCTGGACTTTCTGTATAAATGAAATCATATAATATGTGTCTGGCTTCTTTCACTTATCATACTGTTTTCAACGTTTGGGTGGAGTTTTTTAGCTAAGGGGGTTGCAGAACTGGTTGAAAGCCCTGCATAGTTAGTTTAGCCAAAGTCCCATTTACCCTGAGTCTTCGATTATAAAAGCATTAAACCTCTCTGTGATTACAGAAACCTACCAGCATTATGAGGCAAGGAGATCTAAGATCTCATTTTTAGCAAAATCTTTTACCCTGTTTAAAAACCCCAAGAGTTAATTGAGGATATAACAATTGATTAGTTCTAAAGTTCCTTTCAACTTCAAAAAACTAACCTGATTTTCTCATAACAATGTGTCCTCTGTTGCCCAGGTCCCAGCAACACAGACTATTAAAAAACTAATTAGTGCAACTCTGTGTTTATTTTCTTCATCTGCCAGTTAGCACTACGCCGGGCAGACACAAGCTCCTCCTCCTCTTTCTCTCTGATGAATAATGCCAGTCCCATGGCTTCTTCAGGAAAAGTAACTTAAGGCAAGTTCTCTATAGTTGAGAAATCGCTTTAATCTATCAAGTATTCTATTATGATTGGGTATCACATGTTCATTGTAGCATTGTTTCTAACAGAAAAAATGAGCACAAGGATGTGGGTAAATAAACTAGTATACGTCCATCTGGTGTCATACTATATTGTCATTAAAAAACAATGTGGCAGAGGACTATCTGTTGACATAGCAAAAAATTACAAAATGGTATGATTCCAATTTTTGTAAAGAAAAAGAAAAGGAAAAGAAAAAATACTTATGTGAATTATATGGTACCTGTAGAAGATCATCTGAAAGAGGATATACCTACGCCATAAACAGTAGTTTTAACATATTTCTTCTCTTTCCTTATTAGTATATTCTATTATTCTACAATGCTTCTGTGATACGAAAAAGTACCATGAAGACTTATAATTGTTTAAAGTCATGTGCATCAATGTTTCTGCTTAATTATGATTCCTACTTCATTATCAGCTACTGTAGTTTCAGAGAGCAAAACTGTCTTCTGGCTTCTCAGGTAGGAAGTGACTCTGACTTTCCCCGTTTTGTACAATAATTGCCATCCTGTCATTTATTTGGCAAATATTGACTAAGCACCTACTGTGTGCCAGGCACTATTCTATTACTCTGATCATTACAGCAATATACATAAATGCTAGGATAGCCACACAAGCCTGACTGAAATGAGGCACTTAGTAGGCACTTACATATTTCTTATTGGCCAGTTGTCCATATTGCCAGGTTTGGGGCTCAACATTTTTGGTTGGGATCAACTCTCAACAGCCATGAATCTTTCTCTCCCAAGGCACATTCTTAGACCAGTCTTGATGAAGGTGCCATGGTCCCCCCTGCCCATGCCACCTTTTGTTTTTCAATGAGAAACAAAAATAAAAATAACAACTAAAAACATTTTTCTCCGAATTAGTACTATAGGTACTTATTGTAGAAACATTGAAAGGTATAGGAAAAAGATAAAGAATCAGAGAATGCCATTCATAATCTCACTGGTAAATGGCAGTTTCTACTCAAGGAATAATTCCATTGCAGTGAGAAACCTGAGAGGTTTGCAAAAGGATGATTTTTTTCTTTGCCATAATTATGTAATGAGAGAAACAAGCATATCTTTTTCTTTAAATCCTCAGCCTTAGGAATGAAATAAGCAGATAAAAATTTGCTTTAAATTTAAATTTGCTTTAAAAAACTCAGTGTGTTAAAACCATGCACCTAGCATTGTGATCGTATATGGAAGGTGCTCTAATTTGGGGTCCCCAATCCATGGTGAGTTGTATAATTATTTCATTATACATTAACAATGTAATAATAATAGAAATAAAGTGCACAATAAATGTAATGCGCTTGAATCATCCCCAAACCACCACCTCCCCACCACGGTCCATGGAAAAATTGTCTTCCATGAAAACAGTCCCTGGTGCCAAAAAGGTTGAGGACTGCTCCTTTCATTTTGTTCATTGTTAGCCTGAAGAGATCATCTCATTGACTTTCTAAATGCTATTATATCCCTCAAAACTGAGGTTAATTTTATCTCTCTGATAAATACAGATAATATTTAACCAACCCAGTTTAGAGAACTATATGAAGCATTCAGATTCCTGTTTTATGTCCTTTAAAAAATTCGATTTCCTGTAGGAGTAATTAATTTATCATAGCTGTATAAAGATGGATTTAATTATTCAAAATAGTATCTAGTTTGAAGGAACCATTACTCACCCACAAACATTAACACAAAAGAAAATAAAACTGAGAAAGAAAAGAATAAACTGTCTCTACTATGCAACCAACACTATTGCAAATACTTATTCAATTATTTTGAGCAAATACATGGCCCTCTACGGTGGATACTTTATGAGTAATTTGCTCTGGTAATTTGACCTTTCAGTTTGTGATAGTGAAAAGAAACATCACGTTACTATAAGAGAAGAACCTCTGGAAAGATCCAAGAAAGTGGTCTTGATAATAAGAACTACCAGTTATTGTGTCCTCACCATATGCCAGGCTTCTCATTTAATTCCTACAAAGGGCGTAAGAGATGGCCATTAACATCCTCATTTGCTAATGAGGACCATGGGGCTTAGTTGGTTTTTATAACTTGCCCAAGATTCGTGGTGGAACCAGATCTGTCACCGAAGTCTTGTCTTGGTCTAATTTCATACTTAACAATTTAACTCTAATGCTTCCCATTGAGGGAGTAGCCGGGTCAGCCATCATTTAAATTCCATTCAGCAAATATTGTTAGTCCTGGCCACGCTCCCAGAGCCATGATATGGTTGCTCTCCTCTAGGAATTTGTGGTGTTATTAGAAGTAACTATAAGATATGACAGCATAGAATTCAATTCCAAATTGGATAGAATTAAGAGCCAAAATATGTACAGAAAATGTGCACCAGAAAATATGTACTTTGGACTTCAAAAATTCCAAATACATGAAGAACTTTAGATCTTGCTCATTTTGTTGATAAAGTATCTGATGCAACAAAGTGAATTGTATGCAAAATAAAAATAGAATCTGGGGGAAACTGTTAAATGGTCAGAGATGAAAATTACCTCTCAGATTTAAGCAATGATAACATGAACCCTATGGCTCATCTTATCCATGGCATTAACAACACAGAATTATAAGCAAGGAAAGTAGTATCTTTCTCCTGGCACATACCAAGGATCTGAAACACCCTCTAATTAAATGCCAAATGACAATGTGTAATAAAAAAAAAAAGAGCAATGTAGTACATAGAGCAATGAATTAAGAATCAAATCCCTGGGTTTTGGTCCCAGAATGTCCATTTATTAACTATGTGACCTTAGGTAAGTAACTCAACCTTTCAGATTCTCAGCTTCCCCATTTGTGAAATGGAAATGCAGTACCAATTATATACACTGTTTAATTTCCCAAGGTCAACTGAGATGAGACATGTGAAAAGGGCTTTGATGTAAAAGAGTATTGCCTTATTGCCCTTGTGCCTTGGACATGGTCTGACACAGCACAGATGTTTAACAAATGTTTGCTGAACGTAATGGCTAGGTTTATGTACAAAATAAATAGAGCTGGAGAGGTGTCTCACCACAACGATGTTTGTACTAATTATGTGGCTCCCTCGAGCTGGGCTGTGCCAGAGTACAGCAGGTCCTCATTTGGCCCAGCTCTGCCTTACTCTCGGTGGTAGTCTCTGGCGGCTGCTGCAGACTGGAATGAGCCCACTGGTCTGCGTGCCTGGGCTTCTCAAAGCCCCAGGGAACTCAAAGGTAGTGTGTACTGGGGAAACCACAGTGGAGACCTTTAGTCAGGAGTGATGGTCAGCAGTCTCAAAACACACTGGAGAGTACCCAAAAGGGTTTTGAACAATAAGGAAATCCAAATAAAGCAAATAATAATAATAATAATCACTCTCTCCAGAGAACAGTTTTGACATGCTGTTATTTGCCTCTTGTATTGTGATAAAAGTACATGGTCAGAAACCAACACAGGTTTCCTTGGCAGCTATTGTGTAGAAGAGGTCAGGTGCAAATCTGAACACGTTGCTGGAGGATGAGTCTGCTCACTGACATTTCCTACTTCGTGGAAACAGCAGGATGATGGAAAACATTCTTATTGTGGCAGTTATCCACATTTATGTCAAAGTAGAATTTTCCATTCACTCAATATTTATTAAAACTATTGGACATCTAAATTCCTCTTTTCAAAATTCCCTTTGTTGGGAAAGCACTGAGAACCTTGGCTCCTTGACTGTATTTTTGTGTATGCATGTAAGCCAATTTCTATAATATCCTTGGCTCTATCTTTAGAAAGATAATATGCATTGACCCAATGAGCATTAAAATATTTGTTTGTAGGGTGTGCCTGGAGGAAGCTGGATGTTAGCTCTACAGAGAGGGCCACCTGGATAACGTTAACATAAGCCCAAGTTGGCAGGTGCAGAAACTTGATATTTTGGGTGTCCCAAAGTTAATTTGATACGTGGAGAATGACTTAAAATATAAACCAAAAGAATACCTACCTATCAATTTATAGCAAAAAATCAAGTGGATCAGAACTTGATGTTGATGCAAATCAAAACCACAATGAGATATCTCCTAACCCCAGTGAGATTGGCCTTTATCAAAAAAATCCCAAAACAACAAATGTTGGTGAGGATGTGGAGAGATAGGAACAGTCTTACACTGGTGGTGGGACTGCAAATTAGTGCAACCTCTGTGGAAAAGAATTTGGAGATAGCTCAAAGAGCTAAAAATAGAAATAATATTTGATCCAGCAACAGCACTATTAGGTATCTACCTAAAGGAACAAAAGACATTCTATAATAAAGACATGTGCACCCGAATGTTGATGGCAGCACAATTCACTATTGCAAAGATGTGGAAACAACCCAAGTGCCCGTCAATCCATGAGTGGATTAATAAAATATGGTATATATATAATGGAATACTACTCAATTATAAAAAATGACAGTGATCTAGCACCTCTGATATTTTCCTGGTTAGAGCTTGAGCCCATCCTCTGAAGTGAGGTATCACAAGAATGGAAGAATAGGGTCCACATGTACTCGCCATCAAATCGGCACTAACTGATCAACACTAAGGTGCTCACACAGTAGTAATATTCTTTAGGGATTGGGATGTTGGGGATGGGTAAACTCACAACTAATGGACATGGTGAGCATTGTAGAGGGGAAAGGACATGCCTCAAATCAAGGTTTGGGTGTGGCAAAGTCATAACATGTAACCAAAATGTTTGTACCCCCATAATATCCTGAAAAAAAAAAAAAGAACTTGATGTTGGCCTAGTTGTATTCTCTGGCTGTAAGAAAACTTTGGGAAGCCAAGTTTATAATCATAAATATGTTTGATGAGTGTGAAATAATAAAGAAGAGTAGTTTGCTTGATGAGTTTAATGTTTGGTGGTATCAAGCTATTGTACATGGTGAAACCAGCAACACAAGAGAGATATGTCTGCCAATAAGACCACATACTCAGATTGGCTGGATATGATACTGTCATCCCTGGACAGAAGGCACCAAGCAGTTAATCAGTGAAGTCTTAATATAAAAGAAATACAACTGCATCATGATTCTGCCCTAATCAGAAAATTGCCCTTTCTATTAAAGACAATCTCTCCCCTCTTCCTTTATCACTACAATAACAGTCTGCAAAGGCAGAACAGCGTCATAAATATGGTAGAATTATGATCATGCACAGGAGAGCAAATGGACAAAGACCATAGAACTCATATCAGAAGGACATTATCAGAAAGCTGAGGAACCTGGAGAGAAAAGCTGGAGAGAAAAGGCAGTCCTGGGAAGTAAGTCAGTTATAATTGTTTTTTTTAAGTCTGGGAAGCTCTCCTGTTTCTATATTCCTGAAGAATTGTACAAGACAGGTGTTAATTTTTCCTTAAGTGTTTGGAAAAATCATTGGTAAGCTATCTGGGCCAGAGGTTTTCTTCTTTAAAATAAAGCACTCAATTTTTTAATATGTATTTTTAATTTTTTAATAATATTTTTAATAATTATTGATATTTTCTATCTTGTCTTCTGTCAGCTTTGACAAATTGTATTTTTCAAAGTTTGTATATTTCATCCAAATTACCAGCATACAATTGTTTTTAGCATCCTTTTATTATCTTTTTTTATGTTTGTGCGATTCAACCTTTTCATTGCTATTGTTGCAAATTTGCTTTCTCTACTTTTTATCAATCTTATTTAGATTTTATTAATTTTGTTAATCTTCTCAAACAAATAACTTTGGCTTTGCTGATTTTCTTTGATTTTTGCTTTTATCTTTATCCTTTGTTTTCATATGTTTCATTACTATTCTCTACTTTCTTAAAATCAACACTGAAACATTGATTTTTAGCCTTTTTTTCCCTAATACATGAATTTAAGGCTATATATTTCCTTCTAAGCACCATTTTAGTTTTTCCCATAATTTTGCAATGTAATATTTTATTATTCAGTTTAAAATACTAATTCCTGTTTTTTTCTTTTTTATCCCATGGAGTATTTGAATATATTGTTTAATTTTTCAGCACTTTTTTTTTCTATTCTTGCTATTAATCTTTAGCTTAATTGCATGGTGGTAGAAGACATTCTGAAAGATTTCAATATTTTGAAATTGTTGAGACATTTTTAATATTACAATGTATTGGTTTTAATAAATGTTCCTTGTACACTTGAAGTAAAAAGGCCATTAGTAGGTGCAATTTTACATACATGGCATTAGATCAGGTATGCTAATTGTGCTGTTTATATCTTCTGTATCCTTACTGATATTTTATTTTTTTACTTGTTCTGCCAGCTATTTGAGAGAGATATGCCTCTCATGTGATTGTTGATTTATACATTTTTTCTTGTCATTCTATCCAGTTTATGTTTAATTGATTTTGAAGATATATTATTAGATACATAGAGGTTTAGGATTATAATATTTTCCTATTGGATTGACTTATTTGTAATTATGAACTGCTCTCATTATCTTTAATAATGTTTCTTGCCCTTAAGTTCACTTCATATGATATTAGTATAGCTAGGCAGCTTCGGGTGGAGCGTTAGTGTTTTCATGGTTATTCTTTTTATATTAAATATTTCTTTGTTACTATTTTATTTCAGAATATTACAGGGGTACAAACGTTTTGGTTACATAAATTACTTTTGTATAGTTTGAGTCAAAATTATAAGTGTATCCATCACCCAGAGAGTGTACATTGTACCTGTTAGGTGTGAATTTACCTATCTCCTCCTCTCCCCTCCTGCTTGATTTCTACTGACTGTTATAACCATATGTACACGTGAGTATTGATCATTTGCTTCCAATTTAATAGTGAGTACATGTGGTGTTTGCTTTTCTGTTCTTGTGATACTTCACTAAGGAGGATGGTCTCCAGTTCGAGCCAGGTTGTTACAGAAGGTATTAGTTCACCATTTTTTTAGTGGCTGAGTAATACTTTCTGGTATACATATACCACATTTTATTAACCCACTCATGTATGGATAGGCACTTGGGTTGTTTCCACATCTTTGCAATTGTGAATTGTGCTCCTATAAACATTCGAGTGCAAGTGTCTTTTCTATAAAATGTCTTTTTTTCCTCTGGGCAAATACCCAGTAGTACAATTGCTGGATCAAATGGTAGGTCTAATTTAGTTCTCTGAGGTATCTTCATTCTACTTTCCATAGAGGTTGAATTAGTTTGCAGTCCCACCAACAATGTATAAGTATTCCTTTCTCTCTACATCTGTTTCTCTCTCACTGTCTGTTGTTTTAGGACTTTTTGATAAAAACCATACTTGCTGTAGTTAGATGATATTTCATTGTGGTTTTTATTTGCATTCCCTAATAATTAGACATATTGAGCATTTTTTCATATGTTTCTTGACCATTAGTCTATCTTCTTTTGAAAAACTTCTGTTCATGTTTTTTACTCACTTTTCAATGGGGTTGTTCGATGTTTTCTTGCTGATGTGCTTGAGTTCTTTGTAGATTCCGGTTATTAGCCTTTATTAGATGTATAGCATGCAAATATTTTCTCCCATTCTATAGGTTGTCTATTCACTCTGTTGATTGTTCCCTGGATGTGCAGAAGCATTTTAATCTAATTAGGTTCCATTTACTTATTTTTGTTGTTGTGATTGCCTTTGGAGTCTTCTTCATAAATTCTTTGCCTAGGCTGATATCTAGAAGAGTTTTTCTAACCTCTTCTTCTAGAATTCTTATAGTTTCATGCCTTAGGTTTAAGTCTGTTATCCATCATGAATTAATTTTTGTGACTGGTGAGAGGTATAGATCCTGCTTCAGTCTTCTACATGTGGCTATCCAATTTTCCCAGCACCATGTATTGAATAGGGATTCTTATCCCCAGTATATGTTCTTATCTGAGTTGTCAAAGATCAGATGGCAATATGAGTGTGGTTAAATATAAATCTGGGTTGTCTGTTCTGATCCATTAGCCTATGGCTCTGGTCTTGTGCTATTACCATGCTGTTTTGGTTACTATAGCCTTGTATTAATAATACAGATTGAAGTCTGATAAAGTGATGGGTTCCAATTTGTTCTTTTTGCTTAATGTTGCTTTGGCTATTTTGGGGTCTTTTCTGGTTCCATACAAAGTGTAGAATTATTTTTTCTAGATCTTCAAAAATGATGTTGGTATTTTAATAGGAATTGCATTGAATCTGTAAATCATTTTGGGTAATATAGACATTTTAACAATATTCATTCTACAGATAAGAGCATGATATGTTTTTCCATTTGTTTACATCCTCTGCGATTTCCTTCCTCAATGTTTAGTTCTCCCTATAGAGGTATTTCCCTCCTTGATTAAATATATCCCTAGGTATTTTATTTTCTTTGTTGTTATTCTGAAAGTTATTAAGTCTTTGATTTGATTCTCACCTTGACTATTGTTGGTATGTAGGAATGCTACTGATTTGTTTATATTGATTTTGTAACCTGAGAATTTGCTGAATTTATTTATCAATTACAGGAGTCTCATGGCAGAGTTTGGGGTTCTCTAGATATAAGATCATATTGTCAGCAAAGAGTGATAGTTGCCTTCATCTTTCCCCATTTGAATACACTTGATTTCCTTCTGGTGCCTGATTGCTCTGGCTAGGACTTCCAGCATTATGTTGAACAGAATTGGTGACAATGGGCAACCTTGTCTGGTTCCAGTTCTAAGCGGGAATACTTTTAATTTTTTCCTATTCAATATGATGTTGGCTGTCATATAAGGGTTTGTCATATAAGGCTTTTATAATATTGAGGTATGTTCTGTCTATGCCTATTTAGTTAAGAGTTCTTACCATAAAAGGGTGCTGAAATTTATCAAATGCTTTTTCTGTGTCTATTGAGTTATATTTATGTGGTCAATCACATTTTTGGATTTGAATCACATTTATAGATTTGAACCATCCCTGAGTTTCTGAGATGAAGCCCACTTGATCATGATATTATTTATTTATTTTTTGATGTGCTGCTGAATTCAGTTTGCTAGGGTTTTATTGAGAATTTTTTCATCTATATTCATAAGGGATATTGGTCTGTAGTTTTCTTTTTTTGTTGTGTCCTTTTCTGGCTTTTGATATCAAGGTGATATTGGCTTCATAGAATGAGTTAGGGAGGATTCCTTCCTTCTCTATGTTATGAAATAATTTCTGCAGGATATGTGCCAGTTCTTCCTTTTGGGTCTGATAAAATTTGGCTGTGAAACCATCTGGTCTGGGACATTTTTTTTGTTGGGAGATTTTTTATTACTGTTTCAATTTTGTTACCTGACAGTGGTTTGTTTGTTCAGGAGTTCTATTTCTTCCTGATTGAGCCTAGGGAGGTTGTATGTCTAAGAATTTGTCTATTTCCTCAATGATTTCAAATGTATGTGCATAGAGATTTTTATAGTATTCAGAGATGATATTTTATATTTCTGTGGTATTAGTTGTAATATCTCCTTTTTCATTTCTGATTGATCTTATATTGGTACTTTCTTTTTTGTTTCTGGTTAATCCAGTGAGAGGCCTATTGATTTTATTCATCTTTCCAAAGAACCAACTTTTCATTTCATTAATTTTCTATATAATTCTTTTGTTTTCAATTTCACTTAGTTTTGCTCTGACCTTAGTTATTTCCTTTCTTCTGATGGGTTTGGGATTGGTTTGCTCTCCCTTTTTCAATTCATTATATTGTTTGTTTGTGATTTTTCTGTCTTTTGGAAGTAGGCATTTATGGTATGAATCTTCCTCTTCTGACTGCTTTTGCTGAATCTTGGGTTACCTCTGACCTGCTGTTTTCACCTGTTCCCAACTGTGTATAGTGAGTTAGGTCCCCTAGCTTACTCTTGGTGATGGTGGGTGGTACTTGTGGGTACAAATTAGCTGCTCCCTGTTTGCTTGAGTTGAGAGGCACTATGCTTGTTATGGGGTTGTTCCCCTGTCATTGATTGATGTTTTCATGGAAGATCCAGCTGCTGTGCCCATGATAAGCTCTGGTCCCCCAGGTAGGGCATACAAATACGCCAAGCTTTAGGAGTGACCCTGTAGCTCCCAGGGGCTTTCTTGATCTCCACTATCACTGAGGTGGGGGGAGGAGCAAGATAGTTCACAGCTAGGCTTTGCAAAACCTCATTGGGGCTCAGAAGTTATTTTTCCTGCCACTAGGGAGAGCTGCTGGTAGGAGGGTCAGGACAAGCTTTCCAAACTGGAAAAGCTGTTCATGGGGGAGGGGCCTAAGCACTTGTATGCTAAGGCCCCAGGCTGGGTTCTTTCCACAAGTAGCACAATTTTTCTGTGGAGAGGGGTAGGCACTCCTCAACTGGCCACTCCTTGGACCCCCACACACCCTGTAAAATAAAGTCAGTAAATGCTGTAAAGGGCATGCAAATTGACCTCCCTTTCGGTAGGAGGTACTTGCCAGAAGGAATAAGGTGCAGTGTTGTTTTTGGGTCTGTGGCTGGCTCCAGTCCCTCAGGAGAAGCACTGGAATGCTCCAGGTGGTGGTTGGGAACCTGGAACTTCCAGGTGAGTCCCTATTCTCTGCCACAGCAGAGGTAGATGGGGGAATGCAGCTGGATGGGGCTGGGTTGGGTGAGCTTGCCCTCAGGATCTACAAAAGCTGGCAAGGTAGCCGTTTTGGCAGGGGTCAAAGGTCTGCTCCCAGCTTCTGGGCAGAGCCGCCAGGAAGGGACTGAAGTGTCCCCACTCAACCAGGAAGTCTGCTTGTGGAGGCAGGTCCGTCTAAGAGTCACAAATTAGCATTGTGCAGTGGGCCTCGCTCCTCCCCCAACCTCTGCTCCACAGTCTCCCTCTGGCGTCTGCTGGCAGGCGGCAGGAGCTCAAGCCAGCTGAGCTCCCCCACAACTGTGCTACCAGCCAGAAGGTTCCCTGCCAGGATCTCGGCCTGAGCTGAGAGTGCAGGCCTCCCATGGGGAAAGGGGTGTCCCATGAGCATGCTGCAGCTAGGAACAACACTGGACTCTCCCCCGAGATCTGCCCATGTAGGATCCCTTGCCTCCTGAGACCAAGAAGATCAATCTGTGACCATACCAGGGAAAAGCATGCTGGTCCTGAATCACCCATGGGGTTTCCAAGCAGGATCAAGGCCCCTCTGCCTAGGGGTGTGCCTGCCCTGCTCTGACCCAGCCGCTGGGCAAGCAGCAGCAGAGAGGGTCAGCAGTTAGGGAGCTCACAGTCTGAGCACCCCTCAGTCCACTGCAGGACCCCAAGAGGAAAGGACTGAGCCCCACTCTCTGTGGAAGCCTGGGTGTGGTGGCTCAGTTGTCTTTCTTTGCAGCAATGCAGGGGGCAGGGAGAGGGGAGGAAAACAGTCTGTATGGAGGAGTGCTAATACTCTGGTTGTCTCCCCATCCCTCTCTCCAGGGACAGTCTGCCCAGAACGTCTGGAGTCACACAGATCACCCAGGACCCGCTGGATCCCTGTGGCTCCTGCAGTCTGGGCTGGAGTTGGGAAATGTCTGTGTGGGAACATGAGCAAGATGAAACCTGAGGAGTTGAAGTCCCCTGGGGAGGACAAAGGCGCCAGGTGGGTGGAGAAGCAATATGGTGCCTGCCATCTTGTTGTGGAAAGTGCCCCGGGGGGCTGGGAGCCTGGTGCCGGTGCCCTGTCCACAAGAAGCTCCCAGTCCACTGGCAGCAGCAGCCTCTGGGCTCGTGTGGGCAGAAAGTCACCCCAGCAGCTCAGGAACCTACCGACTGTCAGAGATGCAAGGGAGAGAGAAACAAACCGTCCCAACTACCCTTCTCGCTGAACTCCAGGCATCTCCGGGGTTGATCTTTGTTGATACCTTGTTCCTTCTTGTTCTGTTCCACAACTTTTTCCTGTGGAGTCCCCCGAGGGCTCTGGCACCCTTCCTTCAGACCTACATCCGATCTATGTTTGCCTATCTGTTCATTTTTTTCTCTTTTATCTAAAACTTCTCCTTCTTTCTAAGATGCTCTGGCAGCTGTTCTGGCAGTGGTTGGTGTCTCCGGGCAGCCATTTTGCCACCAAAACCTTTGTCATGATTATTTAAAGGATAGAGTTGGGTTGTTTTTGTTTTTTATCTAATCTGACAGCCTTTCCCTTAATATTTAGTTCATTTATATTCACTGTAATTACTGATATAATTGGGTTTATTGCTACCATCTTATTTTTCATTTTCTATTGGGCTTCTTTCTTTTATATTTCTTTCTTGTTATTTTCTGTCCCTTGTTTCAATCTTCCTTGCCTCTTCTAGGTTACTCAAAACTTTTTTATTATTCAGTGCTTTCATTCTAATAACCTACAAATTATACCTTTTTTAAAATTCTGATAGTAATTATCCTAGAGATTGAAACAAATATCCTTGACTTATTGCAGAAATATACAAATTATTATTTTTACCAATCTTCTGGTCCTGTTAGACCTTTAAATGATTTACCCCTCCTGATTTTGTTCTTCTTGCCATGCATATTACTTTTGTATGTATTTTATACAAATGACATTACAAATACTGCTTTGTACAATCAATAGTAATTTACAAATATCCCTATGTTTACCCTCTCCAAGGTTTTTACTCCTTTCTGCATTTCCATACTTCTGTCTGGGATTATTTTCCATCTGCCTGAAGAACATCCTTTAGTTTTTGTGAAAACATCTTTATTCCACCTTCATTTGTTGAATGATATTATTACAAGATATAGTTCTAGGTTGCCAATTATTTTGTTTAAGCACTTAAAGTTGACAATTTTGTCTTCTAGCATCTATAATCTCTGTTGATGTCAACTTTGAATCTTACTATTGCTTATTTGAAGATAATGTCTTTTTTTCTTCTAGCTGCTTTTATGATTTTTCTCTTTATCTTTGATTTTCAACAGTTTGACTATGTCGTGGTTATCTGTAGTTTTTTATTGTTTATCTTGCTTCTTGAATGTATGTATTGATGTCTTTGTCTTTGGAAAATTCTTGTCCATTGTCTCTTTGAATATTGTTTCTCCTATATTCTCTCTCTCCTTTTTGGAACTCCAATGATATATATTAAATAGGTGAAATATTTCACATGTATCATGTGCTTGCTATTGTTTCCACCCTTTTTTCTATTTGTGCTTCACTGGTCCAGCTCATTATTCACTAATTATTCTGTGTACAATCTGCTGTATAACTTATTCATTTGGGTTCCTAATTTCAGAGATTTTTCAGACATTTAGAGTTCTAAAATGCCCATTTGATTTTTAAATAGATTCTAACTTTCTAGTGAAATTCTCCTTTTTATTCATCACTTCACTATATTCTTTTAAATCTTAATCGTAAATATTTTACATTTATTTTCTGGCAACTTCAATTTTTGGCCCTTCTGTGTATCAGACAGACTTGAGAAGCTTAGCTTCTTGCTCTATCTCAGGCCCTTTTTATTTTATGTTTATGTCCCTAGTCAGGAGGCATTTATACAAACACTATACTTAATGACTCAATTTAATAAAATGCTTACAATAAGTAGGTTTTCCTTGTTTATGAACCAAATTTTATCTCAGCAAGAGCACATCTTCATCTTGGGGGACCGGAGCCAGTGTCTCGGCATTCCTGAGCAGTATGCTAGTGCTCCAGCTTGCTGGGCTCCTGGAAGACCCATTTCTACAGCATCACACCCCACCATTAGTCAAACTTTTAGAATTTTAGGAATACCCTAGTGTCCCTGCTATTTAGAGATTACCTGTGTCTTATATTGGGCATTGAACAAACATGATCTGATAATATAAAGATTATCTGAGCTAATTAGGCTAACTTTGATGTCACAGATTATTCATCTTTAAAATTGATGTTGCTTTATCTTTAGGACTAAAGGATTAATTTTTTATCTTCTCTGCCAATATATGTGCATATTAATAAGTAGTAATGTAATATGTATAGCTGTTCATATAAATTGATTCATCTATATTTGTTTAACTTTCTCTCTATCTTGTCCTCTTACGCTCATTGAGGGCAGAGACAGTTTTGCTTGTATCTTGTCACTCTCTATAGCACCTAGCACAATACCTTGTGTAAACATAGCCTGGGCTCAGCAAGTCTGTGGATTGGATTCAATTGCAAAATCTATCCATTGATTTAAGAGAAACCAATATTTAAAAATGAGACTCTTCATTAAAAGAGTCTAACAGATATTACTTGCTTTGTGTAATAATTATCTGCTTTGGAGACACAATTTCTTTTTAATGAATGCTTTATTTAGCTTCTGTTATATATATTAGAAAATAAACTTGGAACATAGCCACTATGCAAGTTATCTGTGCTAGTCTAAAATATATTTGAGATAGAATTTGATTAACTAATTACCAAAAATAGATATGTAAGTTTGTGTAAGATAACTTTAATAGCAAGGTCAGGTGACAATATTGATTTTTCAATAAAGTACTGAATGTACTCAGTCAAATTCAAACACTTGCTGAATGGTATTTTGCAGATTTCAAAGAGTATTATTATTTAGCTCCTCGGTTGATCCCCTTAATAACTTGATGGATTAGGCAAAAAAGGCAAAGAAACAGAGGATCATGGAGGCGAGGGACTTGCCCACATTCACATTTATGTTGGCAGAGTCAGGACCTGAACTGAAGTCCCCTGATGCCTAGTTCAATCCTCTGACTTTCTGTATCCACTAAAAATGCCTAGAATAACTCATATGTCTATAAAGATAAATCTACCTGTAGAAAATACAGCCCTCAAAATACACAGTTTAATTACAACTTCTTTAATGATCACCCTCTTCCCAGATTTTAAAGAATCAAAACACACATGAGCATCTGCCTAGAGCAAACACAGTGAGTTTCCTCACGACTGGAAGCTCCCATGAAAGCCACACCTAAGTAGGGAAGGGAAAGCAAAGCTGATAATATTTTGTTTGTTTTAGTCACTCTGCTTAGTTTTTGTTTCCAGGCATTGGACTGTACTTAGTTTTCAGAGCCAGAAATTACCACTGTTTATGTATCTAAATTTATTAATACGCTACTTTTGGAAAGTTCTAGGTACAATAGATTCCAAGAGTATTTTAGGAACTTCTTAGTGGCAAAGTCTAAATTGTGGTTCAGTGAAGAGCCAACAAACACAAACTCCAAAGAGCAACTGGTAAAATAAACTTTTGGAGGATGTGAGACTCTTCTGTTCTTCTAGTAGGAGGCACAGAATAAGTGCATGCTGAAGTGAATTAAATGAATGCATGAAAAGTACCTCAGTCCCTAGCTCTATCGCCACAGTTTACCCAAAGATTCTTTGTGATGGCTGTGCCACCATTAGAACAGCAGTTTCTTTTCTGTGAAATTTACAGTAGAAAGAAAGAAAGGATGGAGAACCAGAAACCAAATTTTTATCCATGTTGCATACATTATCATACTTGGTTTTGTGCCATAGCAAACAGCATCCTGCCGTCTCCAAGTGAGGCTTGCCCCATGCCACACCCTGAGAAGGGAGCATTGGGTGTGGGGTGGTAGCTGACATGCTTTGGGACATTTGTGCCACCTCCCCAGCTCCCATGTCTGAGAACTGCTATTCATAGGCTCTACTGGGAAGAACAGTCCGAAGTGGCCCTGCCACTGCCCCATGTCCACCTTGCCCCACGCTGGTTAGACCAAGGGCAGACCTGTGGACCACAACAGTCAGACTCCCTTGTGATGCTGAGCCACATTACAGAAACTACAGTCAGCAGCTGTGGACTGCAGCCGAGAGCTCCCATCCAGCGCAGGCTGAGGTTGGAGGCTTGCAAGCCAAAGTCAAGTACAGCCAACTTAAGAGCAAGATTATAAATTATCACAGGAAGCCAAAGTCTATGGTGAGAAAAAATTAGATACGCTTTTAAAAAGAAAGAGGAGAGTCAAAAGAAAAAGGGTCAAAAACAAAAGAGAGAAATAAAGAAACAGAAAACAGAGACCTACTGACTTGAGTTTCTGATTCCAGCTTTGGCCACTATGAAGTCCAGTTGGACTTTGTCTCCTGCTCATGGATGCCTGTAAAATTGCTGGCTTTATCTTTGAAGTTAACTCCTCTTTTTAATTTGAGTCAATTCGAATGAGATTTGATTCCTAGCAACCAATTGTCTCTGACTAATGGACTTCTCCCTTCTCTCCTGGGCACGCGGTGCTTGGTTTGGCCCTTCTCCGTCCTGTCAGGAAAGAAAGGGATCTGAAAAACTTTCACACTATCAAATCCTGAGTTTGCTGACTTTTCCGGTGACATTTTAGAAGAGTACAGCAGTGAGAAGGCCATATGAGACGCTAAGGAGTAACAATTCCCAATACCATTTTGGGCATCAGTTGTGATCTATTTCAGGAGGAGCATAAGAGCACCTTCTATTATCAGTAGCAGATTATTTATTCTGCCTAAAGGAATACTTACAGCTTGCGTATTACTCTTTTCCTGCCCACCCCACACCCCGCATACGCCATGTACAGTGTAAACTCTTGTATCACTGGTACATGCCTTGAAAACAAGGATCATGTCTCCACTGTTGCAACGGTGTCCCACAGTTAAAGCATTCATTTGAATGGGTACCTGTCCTACCGTGTTTCCCCGAAAATAAGACAGGGTCTTATATTTATTTTTCCT
>VBSM01002616.1:22263167-22307011 GCA_008086735.1 Cheirogaleus medius | reverse complement strand
TCTCTGTCCTCATCTGTTCCCTACCTTTCCTGGGAAAAGTTTAAAAGAAAAAAAAAATTAATCGCATCAGAGCACGTTTCTTTTCTTTTTCCTCCAACTTCTTTTCTTTCTCAGTCTCTGCCTGTCATCCAGGGGAACTGCTTCCCTGGGCCCTGGGCAAACACACTCCAGGACCCTGCCTCCACAGCCTTCCCTCTGTGGCACCCTCCCCCCACCCCTTGTTTCTTTCTGCGCTGGGGTGTGTGCCCAGTAACCTCGGAAGATTGCTGCAGACTGCTCCCCCTCCATCCCAGTGGCTAGGCCTGCCTCAGGCACAGGAAGCTCTGGTCACACGGAGCTGCAGAGCTTAATTAACAAGAGAATCAGACAGTAAAGCGCACATAAAGCAAGAGCAAGTGCAATTGAGAGTGTTTGAAAAGCTCTAAATTTTAGCACAACCCAATAAAGTACTCAAGCAGCGTGATTTTCATTAGGATGTTGTTCCATTAAACATAGGGCAATTAAGAGTTCTAGCTGGATGTCTGGCTTGATGACATTTCCATTTTGAAAGCTGAGTCAAATAGAAATATGGTGATAGGTGGTAAGTTTCTTAAGCTCAAGTCTGTCCTTTGCTTCATATCCATGTTAATTTTTCCTGTAAGCTTTTAACTTTTCAGAGTTAGCTAGAACTTTAAACCTTTTTCTCTTATGACCATCTTAAGTTTTTACCTTTTAACTCATCAGATACTTATTGCTACCACCATGTCTCTGCTCTGTATATTCCTTTGAAGGCCAGGCATGGTGAAGCTACTCGGATCTTCTAATTCCAGGCATTCATCTCATTTCCTTTTTCTTTCTTATAGTGTTTCTTAACTTATGATTCTTAAACTAACTTTGGAATCATCTGGTGCTTACTTACATTAAATTTAGCATCAAGGTTGATTATTTAGTCAATCATTGGAAGGATGTGTTAGATGCCAACTATATACCAGGAAAGTTCTGAGTGTTGAGAAAATCGTGGTGAATAAAAATGCTGTGGCCCTTGCCAGTTGACCAGATGGGCAATAATCAACTGATCATATAATAAATATATAACTGAAACTGTGATAAGTGAGATAAAGGAAAAATGTGGTTAATAAGTTAAAACCTAACCTCCAGTGGTCAGTTTTATCAGTTGGGATTCTGTCTGTGGAAGCTTATTTCATCCTATAAAAAATCAAAAATTGATGAAAATAAAATAAATTATGTTTTACAAACACATTAATTACAAAGAACTGTAATGTCTATATTTCATTTTCTGCCCCACACTCCTTCCCCTTTCTTGTGGTCACAAAGCCCACTCCAGTTGTCGGAGATGGTCACGTGATCCAAAAGAGGTGAATTTGAATTCTTCTCCAGGATTTTTCTAGGTGGGGCTGCAGGAAAGTTTTTCCCTTGTTGGCATGGAGTGGAGTGGATGTGAGTCCAGGCTGCTCTTGTCCACGAACATGCTCCTTTCCCCCAACTTTTCTCTTGTACTTCTGAACGCAGACAGAATGAAGCCAGCACGCAGGGAGAGGCAGGGATGAGAGACTAATACTGAGAATCCCAAAGTTGGAGCTTCTAGCTTGAGACATACCTCAGGTCAGTCCTCCATGGCTTTTTCCATGGTTGGGATACATAGGAGACTTTAACCCCCTATTCCCAACTTAAATGAGTTTGAGTCCATTTCGGTCACTTGCTAATAATAAGTGCATGTTAATACAGAAAACAAGCATTTAATGCTGTAAATATTTCTTAGAGTGGATTACTACATGTGGCTGGACTACCTGGGCATCTATTAAAATGAATCCACTGAGGTTCTGGTTTTCTTGGTTAGTCTCCTTGAAGTAATTCTTCATGACACCAAGTACCCTGATTCTTGGTTTAGAGTTGGAGGTGGGGGTGTCAGCCTTGATATTCTTCATTGTTGATTCATGTTCGTTGAAGATTCTACCAAAGTTCTGATGGGTGAATGCCCGGGCCAAGCACCGTAAGTCAAGATGCGCCGTGCTGTGTCGGTGCCAAAAGGCTGGGAATCTTGGTGGGATCAAAGTCTCACCCATCTCCACTGACTATTGTATTGCCTTTGGGGGCAGGTCTATGTGACAAGGACAGCATATTCTCCACCACAGGAAGAAGGAGGCTCTCTCTCTTCTCCTCTTCACAGGACACAGGGAGGGAACTGATAGATGGCAGCCCTAAGGACACAAATTGAAGAAGATAAATTGGAGTGAACTAGTTGGGATTTTGCCAATATTCCCAGGAGAAGCAGAGGGTGTCATGCATTGAAGTTAGAGCATGAGCAAGGACCATGGCATGGCCCCTGACAGCAGCTTGGGCAGAGAGACCAGATTCCAGCAGGTGGCAGCAGTGGCAGCAGCGGCCTCTTCCTCCCCTGACTGCAGCAGAGGTGGCAGGGGACCACCATGCAGACAGGGCTGGCAGTGAAAGAATGCCGTGCCTCAGAGATGAAAGGAAGCAGAGCCTGGAGATTCGGGCTCAGATGCTGGAGTCACCACCCCTGGGTTAGCCTCCCACCCATTAGCCAGTGCCACAAGGATCTATCTATTCAGATACAGTGTCCCCCCAGGAGGAAATTGGTGAAAAATTATGTTTTCACTTTCCAAGCTGCTCTTTTACATCCAAGTGAGACTCCTAAACCAGAAAAATCAGGGCCCTTACCACCAATTACAAGCTGGGTGTCCTTCGGAAAGACATTTACACTTCCTGAACCTCGGTTTTCTCCTATGTAAAATAGGGATAGAAATAATAATTACTTTCTAGGATTGTTGGGGGACAGAATGACAGTAGGAGAAAATGCAATGCCCTGCCTCGTGCCAGCGAGCACCCCGTGAATGCTAGGCAGAGGCACGTCCAGCAGCCGGGCTGGTGGGAAGGTTACCGTCCAGGAGTGTAGCACTTGTCGACTTTCATGGTGACAAGGAATTCAAGGTGGGCGTGGCAAGTAAGCATTGCTCTCTCCAGTTTGAGAACCCTGAGATCTGCTGCTATGGTGGGCTGTGGATGGGGGAAAGAGGCAAAAAGCAGGGAGAGTAACCTAAACGCTGCTGAGCTCCTCAGGAACTGATTCGCAAACTGCCCATACACTCACACAAGGACCTAGATGTGCCGGCTCAACACGCTTAGTGGAAGGTAAAATATGGGGCTGACAAGGAACAACAGCTCTTTCCCAAGGACTTCCTCTCCCAGAATCTTTTGTACCCTGCATATTCCTGTTGCTCCCTTTCTGTCTGGAAGCAACGTAATTCCCAAATGTGCATCAGATTGCCTTTTTGCTCCACATCTTTGCCAAGCCAGTATGATCAACTTTTTACTTTTTCTTAATCTGATCAATTAAATTGTAGTTTAATTTCCAGTTGCCTGACCATTTCCTGATGCTGGTGACACTGAGCATCTTAACACCTATTTATTGGCCATTTGCATTTTCTCTTAGGTTTCCATTACTTGACGTTTACAACAGAATGGAATCATTTTTAGAATCAATCTGAGCCCAGCATTCATTACAGCCATTCATTATTTTGTTTTCTTTTCTTCTTTAAACTTCATGCCTCTGATCAATCTATTTAATTGTAGAAATATGTAATATTTCAGGGCACACATAGACTTTTTGTCTTCCTTGGGCAGATTCCTGACAATAGGTAGAATTCTTTCATTTTTAGATTCATCATGATTCAGATATTGAAATGAAAACCAAAATAAACTATCCAGTTTGCCTTTAATCTCAATTTGAAATCATTGTAAGATGAATGAAAATCACCTACTTGATAGTACTTTATGTTTTTACACTTTCTAAAGAACAGACTTGGAGAAAGGATTCTGTAAAAAAGAAGTTTCAGGAAGTTTTGAGTACTAGATTTATGATTTAAATGTTCCCGTGTGCATCCTTCTCCCAATCTCTTAGCTACTTTCAGCAAATCATTTCCCTTTTCTTTCTCCATAAATGTGGCTATATCAGTGATTCTCAACACTGCCTACACATTAGAATTTCTTGAAAAAATTTTTAAAATGCTGTTTTTAAAACTTTTTTTAAAAACTTAAAAAAATTATATACCCTAAAGAGAGTTAAACCAGAATCTCTGGGGGTGGGATCTAGGCATCAGTATTTTTTTTTTTAAGTGTCTCAGGTGATTTCCATATGCAACCAAGAATGAGAATCACTGAACATGATGATATTTGATATTCCTTCTGGCAAACATCTCTGTGATTCTAAAACATATTGAAATTTGGGCAGTATATCAAACTCTTCAGTGATTTTTAACCTAGTAAAATGGAGGCTGCATTTTCCCAGACACTGCATTAGAGTTTAGAAATGGCCTAACTGGTTGGTTGGCTTGGAGAATGTTTGTTAGTGGCCAAAATCACTTTTATTTTCCCTCTCCTTCTATGGTGTTCATATCTCTAAATGAAACATTATTGTGGGCTTTTGTTGAGCTGAAAAGTAGACGAACAGAGAGGGGAAAATGATTGGACAATTGGTCACATAAATCACTAATCCAGAAGAGAGCCAGCAAACACTTCTTCTGTCCCCACTTTGAGGTTAAAAAACAAAAACATTGTGTTTAGTGGGTATAAAGTGAGCTTTTGCAGATGTGGTTGTCAACAAAGGAGAAAGTACAATAGGGTTACAATAAGACCCACTTCAATAAACACTTCAATAGCCATTCAACCAATCAATTATGAATTGCAAACATTCACCCAGGAAGTGTTTGGTGATAATTTGTAGTTGACAAGCACAACATGTCCAACATAGGATCTGGCTCAAATTTACTAAGAAAATATGATCTTTCTGCTGCACAAAGGACTTAGAATATTATTAGGGAGACAAAACCCTTAATGCACAAAGATACTCCATAATATCCTTCTTAATTGCACGGTAGAGACCATAGTACAAGAGAAGCAGCCTCACCTTGAATTTCAAGTGAGAGATGTTTTGAGATCCAACTGTGTCACTATTCAGGAACATAATCAATGAGAGGTATGAGGTTCCTTGAGGAGCTGCTTTGATCATGAAAACATGAGCTTCTTTTTTCAATCAACCTAGCATTTTCTTTCAGGCAATTATTGATCAGGATCTTCTCTGCTGAGTCAATAACCAACACATACAGAGGTTGGTCCTATGTGAAGTTTGATTTCCCAGGCCCCAGATGCAGGGAAACATGAGGTCACAGCACCAAAGGTTTGAGCTTTTCAGTTCAAAAACCATATGCAAGCTGGGCGCAGCAGCTCATGCCTGTAACCCTAGCACTCCGGGAGGCCGAGGTGGGAGGATTGCTTAAGGTCAAGAGTTTGAGGCCAGCCTGAGCAAGAGTGAAAGTCTGTCTCTACTAAAAATAGAAAATTAGCCAGGCGTGGTGGTGTGCACCTGTAGTTCCAGCTACTGGGAGGCTGAGGCAGGAGGATTGCTTGAGCCCAGGAGTTTGAGGTTGCAGTGAGCTAAGATGATACCACTACACTCTATCTAGGGTGATTGAGTGAGACCCTGTCTCAAAAAAAAAAAAAAAAAGACAAAAAACAAACAAACAAAAGAACCACCCCCCCACAAAAAACCATATGCAGCATAAAAGAATATGCTGGTGTTCTTTGAAATTTGATTCATATAACTTCAAGTCTCAAAAAGAAATACATTTCTCCTCCCACTGAATTCAATTGCTTTAGAAGTGGTCTGATTTTTTAAAAAATTGATTTTTGGTGGAACTGAAGAATCCATTTAACATTTGGGTTGTCTTAATAATAGAAGCCCAGGGATGCTATGGACCTCATGTTTTGAGGGCCTGTGTGCAAAGCCACAAAAACACAAAGTTGAGGACAGCATCACCCTGTCCCAGGAGAGCTCACTTTCTAGGGGAACCAACACCTGTATTAAAGAGTGTTATGGAAGACTGCATTTAAATACTTCAAAATATGTCTGCCATCATTTTATGATAGGAGGAACATCTCCATGGTTTTCACTGATTCCCACAAGAAATAAATGCGTATTAGATTTTTATGAATATTTTGTTTATTTATATATTTTTAAGTTGTAGTAGAGTACACATAACACAAAATTTACCATCTTAACGATTCTAAAGTGTACAGTTCAGGGACCTTAAGTACATTCACATTTTTGTGCTACGTCACCACCATCCATCCACAGAACTCTTTTCATCTTGCAAAACTGGAATTCTCACACATTAAACAATAGCTCCCCATTCCCTCCCCACCAGCCACTGGCAACCCCATTCCACCTTCTGTCTCTATGAATTTGACTCCTCTAAATACCCCACATAAATGGAATCATTCTGTATTTTTCCTTTTGTGATTGACTTATTTCACTCAGCATAATGTCCTCAGGGTAGTTTTTTTTTTTTTAAAGAGCTAATATTGCCAAGTGTCTCGTAAACAACCAACTGTACTTGTTCTAGCTGAGGTGTCTCCGGTTATTTACAGATCTTATTAGAAAGTCGCTTCTTCTGGTGGTAAAAGATGCTGATTAGATGTCATTTTGTACATAGTTGAAGGAAATCGGCATCCTTCATGGATTGTCTGGACCCATCCATACGCTGTCTGAGCAAGCGAAGGCACCAGCACCGCCCCTTGTAACTGTTGTTGAGGGTCGTGCGGCTCTTGCACAATGAGGCCCGGAGAGAAGGCAGCAGGCCTGACTCAGAGCTGCCGCCAGCCCCCGGCCCACACAGGCTCTGCGCTAGATTACGGATGTGCACTACCATCTGGTATGTGGGTTTCGCAGTAAGAATGGGAGAATCAAGCTCTCCATGTCACGTGTTGCTATTATTTTATTTAACACTTGTTATATGGCCAACACTGCACCGAGCACAGCATAAAACCTGGAATTGTTCGATACACTCTCTGTCTATGATCCAAGGGATGCTTCTGCCAAACTTGCTTCGGGAGTTTCCTCCCAATCCATTCAAAAACAGCTTTATTTCCTAAAACCCTCCAAATACAGGGTCGTGATTGTTTAAAGACTAAAAATCTGTGCTTTCAATTTTTTTTTTTATTTTAAGTAAGTGCCGTTTCAATAAGAGTCTCTAGGCAAATTTCTCTATACTTCATGAAGTTTCTATCTTAGAGGAAAATATATCTCTCCACATTCCACGCTGTTAGTGCAGGAAATGAAGCAACTATTTCCATTCACTATTTCCTTGTCTGTTTCTGTTTAACAAAGCAGTGATTTTTAGCTGAAGGTTTATTCGTGATTTTAATCACAATCTATATGTTGGACCTTAGTAAATAGAAATTTGAGTGTTTTTCCACAGGAAAGCTGCTTTCAAGGTACATTATTTTACTATAATACCTTCCAATATTGTAATCTTTTAACAAAAATTTTGTAAGTGGTCACATTATGTGCAAATGTTCATAATAGACGTAATATCTGCCTTTTAAAAGCCTCCCCGGTTCTTCCCTGGGCTCCAGGGAGTACTGGGATTGTTCAAGCGCCTCCTGCAGCTAGTAGGCTGGTTCCATTTCTACAGTAAAGCGCCCCAGCCTGCTGCGAGGATAACAGCTTCTTAGGCGTGTGAGCCTTCGCACGTACTGCTGCCCTGCCGCGTGCAAAAGCAAACGGAATTTCCTTTCCCTCCCTCTTAACGGATACTCCTCCCCTCTTGGTAGGTTTGCCTTTATAAGCTATTATCAAAAACTGGCTCATAGAACTGGCTGTCTTTAAAAACATACGCTGTTCCCTCCCAATTATTTGGTGATGTTTTATTCGTTCCATAAAGGAATGCTGGGCATTGGGTTAGGTCTCTGGCATGTACTAAGATGCATCAGACAGAGTCCTTATTCTAAAGGAGGAGGCAAGAGGATTTATACTCAATTACTATAATACTGTCCAAGTCATAGTATCGGAGAAGGCTATGGGAATTCAGAAGATGGTCAAATCTTTGAATTTAGGAGCCACAGGTGAGGAATGAAAACACGTACCTTTTCTTGAACATGTACTGTGTATTAGGCACTGTGTTGGCAGGTTACACACATAGTTCAATTGCCACCACCACAATATGATTTGGCATTTTTACTCCCAATTTGGCAATGAAGAGAACAAGTGTTGCTCAGGTCGGACTGCTCAGTTTCCGTGCTTTTTACTGCACCATGCCATGCTGATGAGGTATCCTGCTTCAAACACTATTTCCCTGTTCCACTTCCCACTGCTGCCTCCCAAAAGGAGGAGAAAGATTGGCTTCAGACAGTCAGCTTTTGAACTGCCTTGTAGTTTGCATGTGGGACATGTGTACAGAGAAACATATATGTGCAAGGGATAGCCAAAAGTGTGATTTTTTTTTTAAAGAATGTCGTTTTGAGAATCACATAATTTATTTAGAGGCACACACTGGTGAAGCCCTTTGCATAAGTTTTTCTTCCTCCTGTGATTCCAATTAGGAAAGGGGAAAAAGTAGGTTTGGGACTTTGGTAATTTAGTGAAGATTTCCATAGTGAGGTGCACACGTCTGCAGAGATTCAGACTCTGCACACCTTCCTGAGTGCCCACTTTGCAACCTCACCTTAGAGGCTTCTCTCTTGCCATTTGATCTTCATAGCAAAGCTGGGAGTTGGTGCTAACCTTTCCCATTTGACGCATGAGGAAACTGAGGCCCAAATAGATAGTGATAGAGTTTAGATTCAAACCCAGGCCATCTGCTTCCAAGTCTAGTGTATGACTTAGAAACAGATGTGTTTGAAATCTGGGAAGAGGCTTTTCAGCTAATTAAAATCTGGCCCATCAAAGCTGGAAATGCAGCTTTCTCCACATGCTGGTCTGTCACCTTAGCACCCCAGCAAGTGACAGAGAACATTAGCCCTGGGACAGACCTATGGCTGGCTCATAACACATGTGCACACACCTTAATTCTATCTCGAAATTAGGTTGCCATGGTATAGAGGAGGCTGCCTCCCTGCTACTTCTGCTATTGCTTTATCTGTAGAGCTTTCCCAAGAAAAAGCTATGCCAGGAATAGCTGTAGGTTGCTGGCACCAACCCATCCAGCTGGAGCAGGGGTGGAGGGATTGCCAGAGACTGCCACCAAAGTGCAGGGCTCAGGGTAAACCGTGAAGGGTCAGTTAACGCCAGTGTCTGGCTTTCTATTGTGATCATCTTACTCCATGACACAGCACATTTTTAGGAAATTCTATTCTCATGTTTTCTGCTGTCCATTACGCAAGGTTTAATAATATAGTCTGGAAATACAGGTGGGAAGAAGGTTTGGGAAGTTAAACTATGTGCAAATTAAGACTATAACTTGTGTTTTAATCCAAAGCTGATATATTTTTCAAAAATAATAAAGAAAAAACACAGCAAATTAAGTAAATTCTAGTGGAGTTCACTACAGTCTGAGTAAAACCCGATGTTACCAGTTTATCTAAGTCTATAAAAGGGTATATATCAAAGCCTGGCACATAGATTACCAATGAATGTATAATTGAATAAATGGATGGTGGTTTTAGGACCTTGCCAAAACCGAGGGTGACAGCCTTCTTTGGATTAGGCCTCATTTTGAATCTCTATAATAGCGATGGGGGAATTCCAGGCACAAGAATTAGAGAACAGTGGAAAACTTGTTCTACTGTTCCTTTATTCTCTGCCCAAACCCACATTATACCACCTTTGCATGACCTCTACACTGGATTCCAACCTCTGCTGGTGTGGTTTCTTTCCCCCTCCTCTCCCTGCCTCTCCTCCGATGTCTGGGGACTATCTGGACCCTCCATTTTGTACTTTTCTGGGGACAAACACAGAAGGTTTTGTCTTAAAGGTGTAGCCACTCTCACGAGGTACCACTGGAAACTGCTTCCAACAAGAAAGGTGCTGGGAATGCTTCAGCGCCTCCTCCCCTCCCCCTTCCCCTCTCCTCTCCTCCCCTTCCTCTTCCTCCTTGTCTTCTTCCTCCTCTCTTTAGTCTAGAAATGTTTTAACTTAGAAAGTAATTTGTTACTCTGATGTTTTAAAAAAATGTGGTATGGATTGAATCTCCTTATCCATCTTAGAGATCAAGTTCTGTGTACATCTAATGTACAACCATTTATTCTCTAAGTGGTATGATGATATGACTATTATTTATAGCAGATTGGAGACATTGTTTAAGTTTTACAAATCTTCCATCTTCATATGTTCCTTTTATGTGTAAATCCTTTTATGTGGACAATGAAAAATAATTGTATACAACAGTGTGAACTGCTATGCTAGGCTTTGATCCAAAGAAATTGTATAGATTGGTTTTTGGCAGCTAAGAGCACTTTAGCTTTTGTTTCACATGAATGAAACTGTGTTCCTTTAAATCAGCTCACTAGAAATGTAAATTAGGTAGACTAAAGAAAAATTTAAATATGTTAATATAAAGTATACAGAACAAGAAAATATTCCTGAATCAATTGTTTCATGATTTCTATTAGCATATAACTTAAGTGGTTTGTTTCAAAATATAACAGTATTTTCTCAATATGTTTCTATTTTAAAATGAACTTTAGTGTTAAAAATATTGTGTTGGATCTACATGGTGCCAAGTAACCAGAAAACAAATGCAAAATTCTGTCATGTAAATATTTGCAGACATACCCTCAGTGTGATGAGCTTTGGCTACAAAAAAGTTGTTGATAAGCTCTGTCCTCACCAATCATTGTTCCTTTTAGAGAGGCACACAGTCTGTCAAAGCACCTGAATTATTTCTAGTCTGCAAATAAACTTAATGGAGCAAACTCTTTTTTAGGTCACAATTTGGAAAAGGTGACATTTTTATTACGGAAAGAGTAAAGATCTTTTTGAAATCTTCTTTTTTAAAAAGAAAAAATAGATTGGCCCAAATTTAAGTTTTTTTCTGGTTCCAAAATTATATAATTTATTTTATTTTGAGATTTTAATTTTTAAAATGCACAATCAGATTAAAAAAATGAGTCTTATCTTTGTCATATAAATTTCATACTAAACATAGTAGCTAGCATACAACTTTATAATAGTTCACTACTGATATGCTATAGGATTTTAATAGGTAGTTAGATCATTTGAGCCAAATTGTCTGTTAATCTGTTTCATAAATGATAATTATTCATTTATTGAAAATATCAAAGTTGTGAGGTTCTGGACTGTGTCAACCATAAGTGTTTGTAAAATTGTAATCTTACAAAACAGCAGTATTGGTACTAGCATAAGGATAGTTAATACAGATCAGTGGAATAGAATTGAGAGGCTAGAAATGAATCAACATGTCTATAGCCAACTGATTTTTGACAAGGATGCAAAAATATTCAATGAGGAAAGAATAGTCTTTTCAACAAATGATGTTGGGACAACTGGATAACCACGTGCATTTAAAAGAATGAAGTTGGATCCTTACCTCATACTATATACAAAAATTAACCCCAAATGGATCAAAAATCTAACCTTAGGAGTTAAAACTATAAAACTCATAGAAGAAAATATAGGAGTATTTGTGGCCTTAGATTTGGCAACAGATTTTTAGGTATGACAACAAAAGCAGAAGCAACAATAACAAAGTAGATAGATTGGACTTCATCAAAACTAAAAGCTTTTGTGCTTCAAAGGACACTATCAAAGAAGTGAAAAGATAGCACAGAGAATGGGAAAAAATATTTGCAAATCATATATCTTGTAAGAGACTTCCATCTAGAATATATGTGAACTACAACTCAATAATAAAAAAATAAATAGCCCAATTAAAAAATAGAAAAAGAATATGAATAGACATTTTCTCTGAGGAAGATATACAAATGGCCAATAAGCACATAAAAAGTGTTCAATGTTATTAGTCATCAGAGAAATGCAAATCAAAACCACAATGAGGTACCACGTCATACCCTCAAAGATAGCTAAAATCAAAAATTCAGATAATAAATTTGGCAAGGATGTGGAGAAATTGGAATCCTCATACACTGCTAGTGGGAATGTAAAATGGTGCAGCCACTTTGGAAAACAATCTGACAGTCTCTCAAGCAGTTAAACAAGAAGTAACCATATGGCCCAGCAAATTCTACTTCTAGGTATATACTCAAGAGAAATGAAAACATATGTCCACACAAAACCTTGTAGGTGAATGGTTATAGCAATATTATTTATAATAGCCAAAAGGTGGAAACACCCCAAATGTCCATCAACCAATGAATGGATTAAGAAAATGTAGTATATCCATACAGGAGAACATTTTGTGGTCATAAAAAAAGAATGAAGTGTGATACATGCTACAACATGGGTGAAGCTTGAAAACATTATACTAAGTGGAAGAAGCCACTCACAAAATACCATATATCGTATGATTCAATTTATATGAAATGCTTATAACAGGCAAATCTATAAAGAAAGAAAGTAGATTCGCGGCTGCCTGGCATGGGGAAAATGGGAGTTTGGAAGGGGAACTTAGCTAAAAGGTGTAGGGTTTCTTTTAGAGGTAATAAAAATGTTCTAAAATTGTGGTGATGGTGTCACATATCTGTGAATATACCAAAAACCACCGAATTATACATTTTAAATGGATAAATTTATGTTATGAGAATTATTTCTTGATAAAGCTGTTAAAAATGGGTAAAAACAGTCTTATTCTTTAAACACTAGGGAAGAACCTATCATGGTGCTCCCTCATGCAGGGTGGTTTACAGATGAGACTTTGGCAAAAGGCAGGGCTTCTCCCCTAGTTGTGCATGTTTCTTTTCATGCCTACACAAGTATGAATGGGTACTCATTGCCATGTAGGATAGAATCTACTCTAAAAGCACTGACTGTGTTGGAACCAAACCACTTCAGATCTTATAAAAATTAAAAGTAAAATGAAGCCCAAAGTAAACTGAGTTTTTTAATTAGTTAAAAATATTGGAGGTTTTCTTCTTTTAAGAAATCTCCTTTGCAATGTTTCTTCAATGGCTAGATACAATTATGCATATTTAACATGTTCTAATACATTTTTTAGTGAAAATAATAATTTAATCTAATTAAATGTCCAAAGAGAATTTTTTAGATGCTGACTTTAAACTGGTTACCTTGCCTTCAGAAATTTCTGCTGCAGTAGAAAAGTGGTTAAGAACTTACCTTTCTTCATCTGTAAAATGGGCATAATTATAGTCCTCATGAAGTAAGAAAAAACATTATTTGGAATAATAAAATAGACAGAGTTAGTATATAGCAATCATTCTAAATGCTTATCATCATTATTATTTTGAATTAGGCATTCATCAGTTGGCCTAAGAAACATTCTGTTGGAGGAACATATATTATATATTATATAATACAATCTAGTCACTCATTCGGGCCCTCTTTTTCCTTTTTTAAGCACCACAGCAGATTTACCATTGCCTTCCCTGTTTACACCACAGAAAATCTGCTTCACTTGTAATTGCAGCCATCATGATGTTTCCCTGAAGATGGGCAGAAAGCCGACTGGATCCACACATGCCCTTCAGTCCAGGACTTTGCATTCCAGGTTGTCTGGGTGTGACTTAACATCATAATTGCTCAAACTGTGTTTTGTTAAGTGCGGAAAATAAATGTCTTCCTTATGTCCCCAGCAATAGAAAATCATTAAACATCTGCGGCTGCTTAATCTTGTAGTCAAGATATGTAGTATGGAATACTACATTGATAGAGCCTCTTAAACCTTTCAGTTTCTCAACACCTACCATTTGTTTTTAGAAAATGAACATTTTCACCAAGGTATTGAGCAGCTTCTCTGTAGGCTGTAAGTAAGTCCTTTAAATCTGGAAAATGAGAGTTTGGAGATGGGTACAAACCTTGGCAGTTGGATGTAAGTGATTTACAAGTCTATCTTGCTGCCATTTGTAGATCTTGGCTGTACAGTGCAAATCTTGTCAAAAATCTGTTCAGTGATTAAAGATTTATTACGTGCTCTCCAATGTTCTATCCATTTCTGAGAACTCACAGAATTGGTCACTGACCTCTTGGAGATTATAATCCCCTAAATCAAAAACAAATGCCATGAGCTCATTTTCTTTCGTCACTTTCTCATTATAGTGGAGATCTCTGAGTTTCATGGGAAACATACCATAGAATGTGGAAAGTGGAACGCAGAAAATAAGGTTATTAGATTAGAATAAAGAATTTATCATTTGCTGATTATAGAAATTCTGCTCTCTAGAGTAATTGCACGGTTATGTCACAGCCAACATTATTTGACCAAATACAGAGCTTGTTGGTTTTCCACAAAACAAGGTACTCTCTTTATAGTAGACACATTAAAGATATCCATATTCAGTTACAACTAGTGGTCAAAAAATCTTTCCTATGATTTTTATTATATAAAAAATGCTTTCATGTTACTGAACACTAAAAATTGTTCTATAAGATATAACAAACATTACTTGAGCTCTAGAATAGTTCCTTCTAAACAGTGTGTGAACACAGCCTCATATAAATCCAAGTCTGCCCAAGCATGTATTTTACTCATGCGGAGGTAAAAAAAAGATGCTTAATTTTTTATCACATCAATTATCTATGGAGATCAGAGATTGCACAAGCATTACCCTTTAAAGATCTTATTTGATCTACAGTTAAGATACATATACTTTCATAAAACCAACAAAACAATGTACCAATATTCTATAGTAAGTCCACCAGGATATCGAAAAAATTAATAACAATTCCCATTCCCCTTCCTTAATATATTTTATATTTAAGTAAAAACTTGGAGGATTTGAGAAGGCAAGAAAAAAGCTGAGTATATGTAGTTGTTAAGATGACTGTTCTTAACACAGGTGATAAAGCCAGTGCCTCATGGGTGTCCTCCCTTTTCTTTCTATCGTATTTTCATTTTACAAAATCAGGATCATGCTGATCCATAATTGAATTCTCTCTTTTATTAAAATTTTCATTGTAACTTGGCCCTTGTCCCATGTTATTAAATGTTCTCTGAAAATATTTTAGTGGCTACAAGATAATTATATTTTATTAATTATCATTTTTTATTTAGCCAACAACTACTGTTAGAAATCTCATTGTTTCCATTTTGGGCTACTATAAATAACAGTGCAGGCTGGGCACGGTGGCTCACACCTATAATCCTAGCACTCTGGGAGGCCGAGGTGGGAGGATCGCTCGAGGTCAGGAGTTCAAGACCAGCCTGAACAAGAGTGAGACCCCGTCTCTACTAAAAATAGAAAGAAATTAGCCAGACAACTAAAAATATATAGAAAAAATTAGCCTGGCATGGTGGCTCATGCCTGTAGTCCCAGCTACTCGGGAGGCTGAGGCAGGAGGATTGATTGAGCCCAGGAGTTTGAGGTTGCTGTGAGCTAGGCTGACGCCACCGCACTCTAGCCTGGGCAACGGAGTGAGACTCTGTCTCAAAAAAATAAAAATAAAAATAAATAAAATAAAATAAATTAAAAAAACCCAATGCAGTGAACATCTTTTTACATACATTTTTAACAACTTCTTTGATGTAATTGGCATACAATAAACTACAGATAAAGCATTTACTTATTAAGTTTTCACACATGTATACACTCACACGGCTATCACTGCAATCGAAATAATGAACATACCTGTTATACCAAAAAGTTCTCTCATGCCCCTTGGTAGTCCCCCCTTGCTTCTCACCCCCATATCCACAAATCATTGAGCTGCTTTTTACCACTATAGATTAGTTGAGTTTTTTAGAATTTTATATAATGGAATCATATAATATGTACTCTTTTTATCTGGCTTATTTCATTCGACATAATTATTCTGGGATTCATGCACATTATTTTATATGTTGTTTTATATGTTTTATCAAGAGTTCATTCCTTTTTATTGCTGAATTCTATTCCATTGTATGGATATACCATTCACCTCTTGATGAACATCTGGGTTGTTTCAGTCTTTAGCTATTACAAATAAAGCTCCTATAAACATTTATCTACAAGTCTTTGTGTAGACATATGCTTTTATTACCCTCCGGCATATAACTAGGAGTAGAATGGCTAGGTCATGTGGGAGTTGTACAATTCACTTTTTAAGAAACTCATCAGCAGTGTAAAGAATTCCAGTTGCTTCACATGCTTATCAGCACTTCTTATGACCAGTCTTTAATTTTAGACATTCTAATAGGGTGTGGTAATATCACAGTGTGATTTTAATTTTCGTTTTGCTAATGGCTAATTATATTATGCAACATTCTGTGCTCTTATTTGCCATATGTACTTGTCTTTGGTGATCTGTCTGTCCAAAGCTGTTTCCTCTTTTTTTAAAATTGCATTTTTTAATGATTGAGTTTTGGGAGTTCTTTACATATTCACAATACAAGTTCTTTATCAGGTAAGTTAATGTGCAAAAATTTTCTTCCCTCTGTGTCTTGACTTTTTAGTCTTTTAATAGTGACTTAAATAGGAGATATTCTTGATTTTGGTGAAGTCCAAATTATCAGGGTTTATTGATTGTATGGGGAATATTTTTGGTGTCATATCTGAGAAACCTTTGCCTAACTCAAGTTCATAAAAGATTTCTCCTATATTTTTTTAGAAGTTTTATAGTTCTATGTTTTACATTTAGGCCAATGATCCATTTTTTTTTACACTGCCCAAGTTCCCTTTTTTGTTCTTTTACTGTGTATATGGGTTGCCAATTATTCCATTACCATTTGTTGAAAAAAACTAACCTTTTCCTACTAAATTTTCTTAGTATGCAGGTCTTACACAAGTTTTGTCAGACTTATCCCTAAGTATTTCATATTTTTAAATTTTCTTCGTACCTCTGAAAAAATTGATTGACCATATATGTGTGGATCTGGACTTTCTGGTCTCACAATTCTGTTCCATTAATTCATTTGTCTGTCTTGATGGCAACAACATGCTGTGTTGATTATTTGCTTTACAATACATCTTAATTTGGGGTATTAGCCCCTCATTTTTGTTCTTTTGCTTTTTTTGGCTATTCTAGGTCATTTGAATTTCTGTATGAAGTTTATAATCAGCTAGTCAATTTTGACCAAAAAAAAGCCTGCTGGGATCTTGATTGAGATTGTGTTCAATCTATACATCAATTTGAGGATAATTGACATTTTAATAATATTAAGTCTTCTGCTCCATTAACATAGTATATTTTCCACCTATTTAGATCTCTAATTTCTTTCAACAGTGTTTTGTAGTTCTCAGTATGCAAGTTTTACACAGGTTTTGTCAGATTTGTCCCTAAGTATTTCATATTTTTTAATGCTATTTTAAATGGAATTGCATTTTTTTATTTTAATTTGATTATTCATTGCTAGTATATAGAAACAGCATTAAATTTATACTTTGGTCTTGTATTCCACAACTTTGCTAAACTCATTCATTAGCTCTAATAGTATTTTTTAAATAAATTTCATAGGATTTTCTACATAGATAATTATGTCATCTGCAAGTAAAGACAATTTTATTTCTTTCTTTCCAATGTTTTCAAAAATTCTTTCAACAATGATATTTCTTTTTCTTTTCTTTTCTTATTGCAATGGTTGAACCTCTAAGATAATGTAGAATAGAAGTGATAAGAGTAGATATTCTTGCCTTGTTTTTAATCTTACAGGGAAAACATTCAGTCTCTCTCTTTCATTATTAGGTATGAACATAAGTTTTTTTGTGAAAACCTTTTGTGGGTTTTTTTTTTCAGATTGAGAACTTTCTCTTCTATTCCTAATTTACTCTGAGTTTTTATAAGGAATGCAAGTTGGATTTTGTCAAATATTAATACTTTCTCTGTATCTATTGAAATGATCACATTTTTCATTTTAGTCTGTTAATATGGTAAAATGTATTGATTGGTTATCTAATGTTAAAACTAGTTTGCATTCCTGGGATAAAACCCACTTATTATGAAGTATTACTTTATTTATGTAATGTTGGATTCAATTTGCTAAACTTTTGTTAAGTGCTTTTGCATTAAGTTTCATCAGGGATATTGGTGTATAGATTTCTTTTATTGTAATGTCTTTGGTTTTGGTATCAGGATAATGCTGGCCTGCCAGACTGAGTTAGGAAGTATTCACTCTTTAGAATACTCTAAAAATTGCATAAGAATTAGTATTATTATATTTTCCTTAAGTATTTGGGCATATTTACTGGAGAAACCATTTGAGACTAAAGTTTTCTTTGTGGAAAGATTTTAACTTCAAATTTGATTTATTTAATAGATATAGGATTATTTAGGTTATTTATTTCTTATAAAATGAGCTTTCATAGTTTGTGTCTTTCAAGGAATTCCTCCATATCATCTAAGTTGTCAAACTTATTGGCAGAAAGTTCTTCATTATCTTCCCTTATTATTCTTTGTACTCTCTGTCGAGTCCATACTGCTCTTAGCTCTCTCATTCTTGGTCTTGGTAACTTGTTTCTTCTCTTTTTTTTCTTCATTTGTTTGGCTAGAGTTTTATTAATTTAACTGATTTTTCTCAAAGAACTAGTTTTTGGTTTTCTTCATTTTCTTTATTGTTTTTCTGGTTTTTATTGTATTGGTTTTCATTCTTTATTATTTCATTTCTTCTGCTGACTTTGGCTTTTATTTGCTCTTTATTTTCTAATACTTAAGGTAAAAGCTGAGGTCATTGATTTGAGATGCTTTTCTTAAATATAATCATTTTAATGTTATAAACTATCCTTTGAGAGCTGCATCCCATGAATTTTGTTATGTTTTGGTTGCATTTACATTCAGATTGAAATGCTTTATAATCTCCATTCAGTTTCTTCTATTACCCAAGGGATATTTAGAAGTGTGTTATTTAGTTTCCAAATATTTGGGGGCTTTCTACTTATCTTTCAGCTATTAATTCCAATTTAGTTCCATTGTGGTAAAAGAACATACTTTATAAGACAACCTTTAAAATTTATTTAGATATGTTTTATGGCTTAGAATATTATCTGTCTTGGTAAATGTTCCAGATGTATTTGAAAAGAATGTGGATTCTGCTCTTATTAGGTCGAGTGTTCTATAAGTTACAATTAGGTTTAACTGATTGATATTGTTGTTCAAGTCTCCTGCATACTTACTGATTTTCTGTCTATATGGTTCAATTATTGAGAGAATGCACATTCATTTTTGTGTTACAATACCTCTTTATGCTTCATCAGTGCTTAGTAAGAGAACAATGCTGTGAAAGTCATCTGGAATATCTTGTAATCATCGATGCATAAGAGTGTTATTTATTAATAAAAAGAACACAAAAACAGTACTTAGAAAAGTTGTTCTATAAATTTAGATGTTGAAATGAAAAGATCAAATTGTTGGCTGATTATGCTAGTTTCAGTCAGATCAATTTATGAAATAATATAGTGGCATAAACACTGTGGTCCAAATACTGATGATAATAATTTGGCAATTTCAACTTACGTTTTTTCTTAATTGTAGAAATGTTTCCTCAAAAAATTTTACCAGGAACTTATATACATATAACAGATGCAAGTGTTTAAAGGTACAAAAGGGGAAAAGGGACTATCCTGGATTCCAACTGCTCAACCTCACTCTGGGCCTCCCTCTTTTCCCAGAGGCAATCCCTGAGGTACCTCAGCTGAAGCCTTAAGGTACCATAGAGAACACTGAAAATCATAGATCTAGAAGATTTAGACCTAGGAAGAAAAGAAAGATCCCATTCCAAATACTTACTGAAAGTAGTATAGTAAATAGATTTTAACTCTTATGCAACAATATGGATTGGCAAACTACCTAGAAAACTGTTTGAGGAAATTTTTGAAGTTGATTCCTGTCTCAGTAGTAAAAGAGCACATTCAGTTTTGGGGGGTTTTTCGTTTTTTTTTTTTTTTTTTCGAGACAGAGTTTCTCTCTGTTGCCCAGGCTAGAGCACAGTGGCATTATCGTAGCTCACTGCAACCTCAAACTCCTGTGCTCAAGCAATCCTCCTGCCTCAGCTTCTGAGTAGCTGGGACTACAGTCATGCGCTACCATGCCCAGCTAATTTTTCTATGTTAGTAGAGACAGGGTCTCGCTCTTGCTTATGCTGGTCTCCAACTCCTGAGCTTAAGCAATTTTCCCACCTCAGCCTCCGAAAGTGCTAGGATTCCACTCACCAGACACTTTACCTGGCCAACACATTCAGTTATTAATGTTTGCCAAGGATGCAGGTGGGGAAATGCAAAAGCACATGTCATGCATTCAATATTCCTGGCCTTGAGATACAGACAAACCTGATGTTCAAATATGGCTTTACATGATATCTGCTGAATTGGATTATCTGTTTGATAAATTAGGAAAACTATGCAATGGGGTTACTGAGGCTTTTCCATGTTGAAATCAACAAGGAATGCTTAGTAGGATAGAAATCTTTATAAGGACACAAAAAGTGAGGAAGTGCAGAAAGCCATCTTAGAATTTCCTTTGGAGCACAATAATTCTGGTGGTCTGCAAAATATCAAAATCTCTGGGATACAGAAAAAGCAGTGCTAAGGGGGAATTTTATAGCACTAAATGGCTACATCAAAAAGGCAAAAAGATCATAAATTAACAACCTTGAGATAACATTATATCTCAAGGAACTAGAAAAATAAGAACAAACCCAGAACTAGCAGAAGGCAAGAAATATTAAGATCAGAGCAGACCTTTAATATAAAAGAAATATTAAATTTCAGTTAAATGAAATTGAAACCAAAAAAAGTACAAAGAATCAATGAAACAAAGAGTTGGTTCTTTGAGAAGATAAAGAAAATCAATATCAAAAAATCAATAAAAAAAAAGAAAATCAATAGACCACTAGCTAGATTAACCAAGAAGAGAGGATTCAAATAAACTCAATCAAAAATGAAAAAGGAGACATTATAACTGATACCACAGAAATACAAAAGATCTTCTGAGACTATTATGAATACCTCTATGCACACAAACTAGAAAATCTAGAGGAAATTCATAAATTCCTGTAAACACACAACCTCCCAAACTTGAATCAGGAAAAAATAGAAATCCTGAACAGACCAATAACAAGTAGCAAGATTGAATCAGTAATCAAAAATCTCCGAGTTTAAAAAACCCAGGACTAAGTGGATTCACGGCTGAATTTCACCAGACCTACAAAGAAGGACTGGTACCAATCCTACTGAAACTGTTCCAAAAGATTGAGAAGAAGGAACCCTCCCTAATTTATCCTACAAAGACAGTCTCACCCTGATACCAAAGGCAGAAAAAGACACAGCAACAACAACAAAAAACTACATATCAATATCCTTGATGGACATAGATTCAAAAATCCTCAACAAAATACTAGCAAACTGAATCCAAAAGTACATCACCATGATCAAATGGGATTCATCCCAGGGATGCAAGGATGGTTCAACATTCACAAATCAATAAATGTAATTCATCACATAAACTGAATTAAAAATAAAAGCCATATGATTATCTCAATAGATGCAGAAAAAGCATTCAACAAAATCTAACATCACTTCATGATGAAAACTCTCAACAAACTAGGCATAGAAGGAAGATATTCCAAAATAATAAAAGCCATATATAACAAAGCCACAGCCAATATCATACCAAATGGAGAAAAGTTGAAAGCATTCCCCCTAAGAACTGGAACAAGACAAGGATTCCCACTTTCACCACTTCTAATCAACATAGTACTGGAAGTCTTATGAGCAATTAGACAAGAGAAAGAAATAAAGGGCATGCAAATTAGAAAAGAGGAAGTCATACTATCTCTGTTTGCCAATGACATGATCTTATATCTAGAAAACCCTAAAAACTCCACTAAAAGACTTCTAGAATTAATAAATGAATTCAGTAAAGTCTCAGGTACAAAATCAACATACACAAATCAGTAGCATTTCTATACACGAATAACAACCTAGCTGAGAATCAAATCAAGAACCGAGTCCTATTTACAATATCTGCAAAAAAAAAAAACCCTAAAATACCTTGGAATATACTTAACCAAAGAGGTGAAAGATCTCTACAAGGAGGACTACAAAACACTGATGAAATAAATCATAGGTGATATAAACAAATGGAAAAACATCCCATGCTCATGGATTAGAAGAATCAACATTACTAAAATGTCCATATTGCCCAAAATGATTTACAGATTCAATGCAATTCCGATCAACATATCAATGTTATATTTCACTGATCTAGAAAAAATAATTCTGTGCCTCATTTGGAACCAAAAAAAGAGTCTGAATATCCAAAGCAATCTTAAGCAAAAAGAGCAAATCTGGAGGCATCATACCACCTGACTTCAAATTATACTACAAGGAGATAGTAACCAAAACAGTATGGTGCTGGTATGAAAGTGAACACATAAATCTATGAACAGAATAGAGAACCCAGAAATAAAGCCATATACCTACAAACAACTGATCTTTGAAAAAGCAGACAAACATACACTGGGAAAAGAATGCCCTATCCAATAAATGGTGCAGGGAAAATTGTATAGCTTCATGCAGGAGAATGAAATTGGATCCCTATCTCTTACCATACACAAAAATTAACTTAAGATGTATTAAAGACTTAAATGTAAGACCTAAAACCATAAAAATATTAAAATAAAACCTAGGGAAAACTATTCTCAACATTGGCCTAGGTAAAGAATTTATGACTAAAACCCCAAAAGCAAATACATGGAAGACAAAAATACTAATAAAGGGACTTAAACTAAAAAGCTTCTGCACAGCAAAAGAAATAATCAACAGACTAAATATACAGCCTACAGAAAGGTAGAAAATATTCACAAGACATACATCTGATGAAGGACTAATATCCAGAATCTATAAAGAACTCAAACAAATCATCAAGAAAAAAGCAAATAACCCCATTAAAAAGTGGGCAGAAGACATGAATATTTTTTTAAAAAAAGAGAAGCAGATGGCCAACAAACATATGAAAAATGTTCAATGTCACTAGTCCTTATGGAAATGTAAATTAAAACCATAATGACCTTAGCCCTGTCAGAATGACCATTATTAAAAAGCCCAAAAACAATAGATGCTGGCATGGATGCAGTGAAAAGGGAATGCGTATACACTGTTGGTGGGAATATAAGTTAGTACAACCTCTGTGGAAAACAGCCGATTTCTCAAAGAACTAAAAGCAGAACTATTATTCCATCTAGCAATCCCACTATCAGGGATCTACCCAAAGGAAAAGAAGTTATTTTATTAAAAAGACAGCTGCACTCCTATGTTTATTACAGCATAATTCACAATTGCAAAGATATGGAACCAACATAAGTTCCCCTCAAGTGTTAATTGGATAAAGAAAATGTGGATAGTGAGGTAACCCAGGAACAAAAAAACAAACACATGTTCTCACTCATAAGAGAGAGCTAAACAGTGGATATGCATGGTCATACACAGGGACATAATGGACGTTGGAGACTCCAAAAGGGGAGGGTGGGAAGAAGATGCAGGATGAAAAATTACCTATTGAGTACAATGTACACCATTCAGGTGATGAGTACACTAAAAGCCTAGACTTCTCCACTATACAATTCATCCATGTAACAAAAACCATTTGTACCCCCTAAATCTATTTTTAAAAAGGATCCTGCTGGTCTGATAAGGGAATTCTAAAGTAGACATGTGCTGTTCCTTTCCCCAGTGTTCTGCCATCTTTATGCTCAGCTACTCCTTTTCTTTCACTGCTCCTGCCATAACAAACTAACTCTCTTTGCCTAAAAGCCTTCTGCTTTCTCTTTTCTTTATGTATGTCTATCTTGCTGCTACATTCCTTTCTGTTCGTTTCAAGTTCAAACTCCCAGCGGAGAGTGGTAGATCAACCCTCCAGAGTGCAGTGTCCCCTTGGATAGAATTCTCATGCCAGATCACTTTAATACCACTGGGAAACCTAAAGAGAGCTCCTGAGCTCAGATGACCATTCCTCGTCCAATCACCTATGACTACGGTGGCAGAATTACAATGTACAAAGTATGTAGAAGGGACCAGATATCTGGCAGAAACCCCAAGGAATCCCAGCAGGGGCAGTGTGCCTGGTAGGTATGGAACATGGCCTGTTCATTATAGCCATGTGCATTGATTGGACTTGCTTAGCATCAAATGGAGAGACCAGTACAGTGTATATTGATTGGACTTGCTTGGTACCAAGTGGAAAACAAATTTCCCTATAATGAGCAAAAGCAGTAGTTTTCAAACTGTGCTTAGCAGAAAGTCTTGAGTTCTTCCCAAAGGAGAGACTTAGTAGGACTTGGAGCTTCCTATAACATTTTTTAACCAGAGCAGTTTCGTATTATTCACTTTTATATATTGGATTTTGAAATAAAATTTCATTTGAAGATAACATTCCATTACTCAAAAAATAGTTTGAGAGCCATTGTGTTATAGGAGCAGAAAAACTTTTGTTTGGATAACTTTTTTAAGTAGTGAGGTTTTATTTTCAAAGAGTAACCGTTAATAAGACATAAAGTGAAATACAAAATCACTTAATATATTTTACCCAGTTTTTCATAAAAAGCTTCTGAGAAGCGTGAACAAGAAAATTGAATAAGATTATTTCACAACATCATATTCTTCATCACAATTGTTTCTGTGCCTTGGATGTTATCATAGAAAATTGTTTAATTATGATTATCAATATATGTTTGATCAGTAGGATCAACATTTTGATAGCAATGATCAGATAATAAATTTGTAAGGGTTAAAATAACATGTTATTAGAGCTATTATGTTTGATTTTGTTTACAGTTACAGAATACTGCCACATCAGGGGAAAAGTCATATTAATTAGCTATTTACAATTAACTATGATAATTGAGATGCATCAAGCAATTGCATACATTACTTAAATGTTAGGTCATGCATAATTGTATTTTATAACATTCAAGTGTTTATAATAATCATATTCAGTATGCCTAGTCATCTTTCATGAACAGTTTTTAAAAACTGAAGACATCTTGATGGTAACATTGCAATTTTCCCGGTGTTTTTTATTTTTTAATTAAAAAAATAACTGGCTGCCAGTACTCATTTTAATAAAGAGTAAATTGCCTCTTCCCTTTTCATGAACTCTCTTATTTGCATGTGAACTTCTTCTAAACAAGTTGGTTGAGATGGATCCTTGATTTATTTAGGTGGATGTGCATAAACATAGTTATGGGGAAAAATAACAACCCCATAAAAATGATATACTAATTAATTTTTACTTCTATGTGTACTTAAGTTTGGCAGTCTGGATCTTTGGTCTAGTTTATCTAAACTAAAAATAAAGTCCTAATGTTATTATTTTTTCTAATATTATTTTAATAGGACTATTCCCTCTGAAACAAATGCCCCTGTATAAATGTCCCAATTCAATGGAGAAATTAAATGGCTTGTACTTTGATTTATAATTCAAACCTGAGTACAGTCTTTATATTATCAGGAAAGCAATCCATTATACCCAGAATGGTCTAGGTGAAGTTGTTAGGCTGAGGATCAGGCTCTGTCTGACAATGAATTCAATTTAACCATTGTATTGTGTGTAAGTTAATTTCCAGTTGACCCTAACTAAACTCCAAACCCTACCCAACTACCCTAGAATCTGTGTTGTCAGCTAGAAGAGAGATTGGAGGGGACACTATATACATGACTCAACCCAAAAGCATCACTGTCACTGGAATAAAACCCAAAGCATGACCTTCTGAGGCTAAGGAATAATATCCTCGTGAAGTTGAATAATAACATCACTACCAAAGGAAAATCAACATCGAACTGGGACATGATCAACATCTATGGAATTTAAAAGTTAGGAGCTCTTTTTGTTAAAGATTATCATTAGAAATACATTGGAGATCGAGCCTGGGCAACATAGCAAGACTCCATTTCTACAAAAACTTTTAAAAATTAGCTGGACATGGTGGCATGCACCTGTAGTCCCAGCTACTTAGGACGCTGAGGTGGGAGGATCACTTGAGCTGAGGAGTTTGAGGTTACAGTGAGCACTCCAGCCTGGGTAACAGAGCAAGACCCTATCTCTTAAAAAAAAAGAAAGAAAGAAAAGAAAAGAAAGGGAAAGGACAGGAAAAGAAAAGAAAAGGAAAAGAGAACAGAAAAAAAAGAAAAGAAAAGAGAAGAGAAAAGGAAAAGAAAAGAAAAGAAATATAGTACATGGTGGGGGGGTGAAAATATGACAATATGGTAATCCATAACACTGATGGTAGAGAGTTCAAGATACTGTTCTACTTTTATGTATGATTACAAATTTTTCATATTTAAAGTTTTAAAAAACTGTATGTAAGGTAATTCTCCCCTATTTCTTAAAAGTAGCCTTTAGAGAATATTTTCTTTACATGTAGTTCCATAAAATAATACAAAGTTGATTTAAATCACTGAGACATAAATATTATATCCTGACTCCTCATTTCCATATATTTATAAAACTGTGCAACAAGTTTTGGAATTCAATTCTTAATAAACTAAACTAAATGAGGCAACATGAAGTCAGCAAACACATTTTCCAAGTTCTCAAGGTCCATGATTTCTGTGGCAGTTATCGTACTTAGAGATTAAAGAAAATTCTATTCCTTTGCTAGAAGGATTTGCTCTGGTGGACCCTCTGATGTGGCATTCCTTGTGCAGGGAGCTGAAAAAAACAGAAAAAAAAATGGATACATTCCTGGACCAAAGGTAGTCACATAATTTTTAGTCCAATAATAATAGCTTAAATTTAATTATGGGAGTGAAGGAAGGCAGGGGCAGTGGGTACACCAAGGCAGTGGGATTTGAAAGAACCGGGGTTTTAGGTTCAAGCCTGATAACCTGATACTCACTGAAACATGTTCAGAGTTTGCACTAATAAAATCCTTTTGTATATTAAGTAAATTACAGCTTGAACTATGTTCAGTATCACAGTACAAGTGTAAATTATATCCAGTATATTGCTTGTCAAGACAAAGGAAACGAAGGAATTCTGTTGGTGACTTTTAAGATACAATTTCCAACAACCAGGGCCCCTCTTATGGACTGAATGTTTGTGTCTCCCCGCCCCCCCCAAAAAAAACTATGTATTGAAATCCTAATCCCCAATACAATGGTATTAGGAAGTGGAATCTTTGGGAGGTCATTTAAGCTCTACCCTCATGAATGGGATTAGTGCCCTTACAAAAGAGATGCCCAAGAGCTCTCTCACTCTCTTCCTGCCATGTGGGGAAGCAATGAGAAGATGGCAATTCGCAACCCAGAAGATGACCCTCACCAGAATCCCCCAACACTGGCACCCTGATCTCAGACTTTCAGCCTCCAAAACTGTGAGAAAGAAATCTCTGTTGTTTGCAAGACACCCCGTCTATGACACTTTGTTAAAGTGGCCCTAACCAAGACAGTCCTTGACAGCTTTATGATGTGAATAATCAATCCAGGAATGAGAGCATCTTCAAAAGCTCACAATATATTCTATCACTTGACATGCAATTTGTGTCACACCCAGAGAATTAATACAGGGGATATTTTAAGTTTACTTTGTAGATATGATTATGTGTTTGTTTTCCCTTATCAACATGGATCTCTTTTCTTCCTTCCTTCCTTTCTTCCTTCCTTCATTATTTTATTTTTAATTCAGTGAAATGTAGAGGAGACATCCCTTATTAATATTTGAAACAAACAAATAAAAAATATATGTATCTGGCAAGAAAATTGAAAATTCAAACAGGGCAAAAACCTACAAAATAGAAATTACAAGCCACCTCTCCCCTCCTAAATTAACCCCTTCCTATCCAATCCTCAAAGGTAACTGCTATTTAACAATGTCTTATGATTCATTCAGGACACAAAAGGGTACATATATGCATACACATGTGTTCATGTATCTTCTTCAGTCGATTTCCTTTCTTTTCTAGTCTATAGAATAGAGATCAAACCACATACACCTCTTCACTCATTTTTTTAACTTATTGCCAAATGTTGAAATCCATTCCATGTACATATTTACATTATCTTTTAGGCATCAGTATTTGCACCTGTGGATTTACCTTTATTTTGTTTCACTGATTCTCTACTGATAGGAATTGGTCATTTACAGTTTTTTGCCATTACAAATGAATTTGTCTGTGTTCATAGATCTCCCACCAGTATATTTGTATAGTAAATTTCATACAATGGGCTTGTTCCTTCAAAAGATAGATGCAATTAAGATTTTTATAAATAAGGACAAATTGCTCTCTAGGAGGGTTTTCAAATGTATACGTCCACCAATAGGGTACAAGAGCCTTTTTCTTTCATTCTTTCACTATTGAATACCATTTGTTCAACTTCCTTTTTTTATTTTTATTTTATTTTTTTGCCAAGTTGATAGATATCTCCTGTTTTGCTATTCCTTTCTTTTATTATAAACATCTTTCATGTGTTTATTGGCCATTTGTATTTTTATACTATAAATTATATGATTATACCTTTTGCCCATTTTTCTGCTGATTTGCTTACCTTTTAACTTATTTGAATGAGCTCTTTGTAAATCAAGAAAATTAGCCTATCCATATATCAAAAGTTTCTAATGATTGAAATAAATTATTTTCTTCCCTTCATCTTAACAGATGGAATTCTTAAGCCCTTTTATACAAAGAATTTCAGCCTGATCCCATTTGAAAATGAGATTTAGGAGATGAAAAGCCAAACTGGCACCTACTTTAAAGGATAAGTGAATAGTAAGAAGGCAGCAGGATGTACCCAAGAGAAATTTCAGTGATCATAGCTGGGAAAGAAACCAAATATGCATGCCTTTATAATCTGCACAAAACTTGCACACCAGTACTCAAAACGCTGACTCCTTCATGGAGCTCTTCAATATCTTTCATAATCCTGAATCTTCCAAATTTTAAGTCATGCTATTGACAAATTTTAAGTTCCATTTTGAGCATCTCAACATCACTGTGAAATGGTATTAAGCAAATCTTTAAGTTTAAATGATACCAACATATACTAGAAGATAAGTCACAGTCCACAAAGAGAAGGATGATATAAAAAGGCCATATGAGTAGGGTCACTGGCCTTGGATTCTATATGTGCCTGTCACTCCCTTGCCACGTAACCTTGGGTAACTCTCAAGTTCTCTGTGGCTCAGTTTTTTCATCTATGAAATGAAAATAATAATAAATTTTCTACATATCCAATAAGTTGTTTGGCTAACTGAAAGAACTCATAGTAAAGCATTTTGCAAACCATGTAACACTCTCAAATATTACTTTAATTGTTGGAAAGTAATATATCTGTAGATTAATTTCAGCAACGTCCTGTTGGCTCTCTGATTGTTCTTCCACTTCTGAAAGATTTGGTGCTGATTATAAAATCTAATATGAAAATTTCCTATGAAATGGACATAAACATAGTCTTACTTTCATTTTATTTCCTTCATAAACAATTCATGACAAACCTTGATTAAATGTGCACGTGTTAGCCTCTTATTTGATCATGTTCAATATATGTCTTTAAATATGGGAATGATTAGAATTGGAATTATCAACAAATCCAAAGTAATCCTTTGCAAAAATGATTTATCTGTTATGGGAAAATTTAAGGAGTATAAAGTAAGGTCTCAAAGAATGCTATTAGATAGATTCTTGTGTAAGTGTTTCTAAAATGTTCCTAACCTGATTTCTAAACATTGAGGGAAAGTTTTTTTGTCCTTCAAAAAAAGAATAATTTTAATGCTCAAAGTTTACAAGGCTCGTGTAGTCCCAAAATCTACATCGTATCTGGAGATGTTTACCCTGAAGCTGAGAAGTTTGACCCACTTCAGGAAATTGAAACTTTATTAAGAACCATTTAACCTTGCCATCAGAAAGGGCATTATTAGTTAAGTGCAAATGGTCGATATTGTTGAGATTGCCTGTGAATGGTTCTGGTGATCTAAGAAGCAGCCCTCATTCTGGAGTTTTTATATATTAATAGCAAGTAATCATTTCTAAAATAATTCTTTTCTTTAAAAGATGATGGGTTGGGTTAATTATACCAGGACATACTGTTCAACATGTAGGGATGCCTCCAAAATATGTCTGCTCTTTCATGTCTCTCTCTCTCTGTCTCTGATGTTTCCATTTGGTTTCTGCTTCCTGGATACAATCTCAAACATGAGAAAAACAAAGGGAGTTTCCGATATACTGGTAGGTTATTTTCTTAGAAGCCATTACTTCTTGGTCTGTCTTTTTTCTCAGGTCAGATTTGCCCTTTTTAGCCTTCATATTGCTTGGCCTCATCCCACGATGGTAGCAGTAGACTTTTATCTTTCCAGAGTAAATATAGATTGGGACATTATGAGACAAGTACTCTGATTTTGGTCTTGCCTTGTGCATGACCACTTAACTTCTTAACTTTCAGTAGCTCCCATTTTTAGACTATTGATTCTTTTCTCAGAAGAGTCTATGTTCTTAGACTTTAAGTCAGCTCTAGCCACTGTTAAGTACCTGACATTAACAACAGTATCTAAACTCCATTACGGTTCATTGTGCACAATGCTTTGAATGGATTCAGTACATATTGCATCATTATCTTAACTGCAATTATCGCTATTGTCAAAGTCATTACAACATATAACGTCTTTTACACCATCCTTGCCTTGAGCCTAGACTCAGAAACTGTGCCTCCTTTTCAAGTCCACATGACCCCCTCATTAAACTTTCTGCATGTACAAGCCAGCCTGCCACCTGGTCATCATCTTGAATAAACAGATATTTTAACATCTATAGAATGTCCAAAAGACTATATCTCCTCATGCTCTTGGGATAATGTTTCTCAACTATTCCTGGCTCTTTCTGACTTCTGCTTCCTTTTTTTTTTTTTCTGCTTTTTTAAAAGGCATTAATGACTATCTAACATTTATTTATGTATTTATTTGTGTATTACCTGTCTCCCTGAATAGAATGCAAATTTCATGAGTTCGGAGTCTGCATTTTTTGTACCCCTCTGATACATAGCACATATAATAGTGCTTAACACATAGTAGGTGCTTACTAAATATTTGCTGAATGGATGAGGGAATGATTTTTGTAACCTTGGGCATGTTACTTCTTTGAGGCTTACATCTCATCTGCAAAATGAGGGTATTGGACTAGATCAGATGATTTCTAAGGACTGTTCACATCTATGGTTTGGACTCAGAGTATAGGTAACTAAGGCCAGTCAGGAGAGCAATGGGGAGCGGAAGATAATCACAGAGAAGGAACATCTGGATGTTATCGTGCATCAGAGGAAAGGCTCTCTAAGGAAAAGGGAGTGCACTGTGTGCATCTCTAGAGAAAGAAACATTCAGGCCGAAGGAACTGCAAATACTAAAACCCTAAGACAGGAGTGTGTTTGGTGTGTTCAAGAAAAGGCAAGGAGGAATGTGTAGCTGAAGTATAGTGAGCAAAGGAGAGAGAGTTAGAAATAAGGTTGAGAAGGTAGCTGGTGCTGAGATCATGTTCATGTGTGTGTGTGTACGGGTGCCTGTGTGCTTGTTATGAGAGGAAAGATATGTGTGGTACGGTATGTGTAGTGCATGTGTGGTGAAGTCTTGTGTTTGTGTGGTATATGGGCATACGGTATGTATATGTGTGTGGTGTGGTATGAGTTTTATGAGTGTATGTTTGATATGAGAGGTGTATGTGTGTAGGCTATAGTGTGTGTGATATGTGGCATGTGCTTGGTGGAGAGGGGAGTGTATGCAGTATGGTATGTATGTGTATGATCTGATGTGTGCATGGTGTGTAGTGTGTGTATGTGTGTTTTGCATGGGAGAAGAGTATATGGGGGGTGGCGTGAGCGTGTGTGCATGTGTGCGTATGATGTATATTGAAGTTACTACTCATGTTACAACAAAAGCTGGTCAAAACATCCTTCCAGGGTTATTGAAAATCCTTGCTTGAAAAGAAAAGAAACAGTCCATTTTTTATTATTTCCTTATACACAAGTTCCCAGGATTAAAAGACCATTTTGCATATATTACTGCATACTAATAAGTAATTTTGCATATCAAATAATCCAGATTTTTAATAATGGATTGATGCTTTCTGAGAAAGAATATTGTTTTGCTTCTGCTATATAATCATGATCATTGAAATCTAATATCTTTCAACATCATAAATATATAATTCGGTAAAGCACAGATTCTAAAATAAATCTATAATACATTTTAGATGAGTACGGGGTTTTAGGATTCATTTGCTTATCATTTTTATTTAACATGTGGGTTTGAAAGCCCAAGGATTCTTGATCTATATTATCTAGTGTCTTATGCCCCTGGCATCTTGGGCTGCCAAGAAATGTATATCAAAGTGTCAGAAAGCAAAATATGTTGTCACTTTCAACTCTGTTTTATGCATTAATATTGTACCTAAAATCTCTCTCCTTGTTTAATCAGTGGAATGAAATGATATACTGCCTCCATCTTGACCCACATAGGAAACACAACCAAGATTGAAACACTAATGATTTGCTTCACAGCTGAGATTTCAGTTATCTCAGAAGACAGTGAAAATGCTTCACATTTTTAACAAAAGACATGACAGAATTTCCCCCTAATCATGATTGTGGTGGTAGCATGCAAAAAAGGAAATCTATTTAAAATACAGTGGATCACAAGAATGGAAAACAAACACCACATGTACTCCCTATTAAACTGGAACTAACCAATGACACACATGTACATAAAGGAGTGTAAAATTTAGTGGAAATCAAGCGGGGAGGGAAGGGGCAAAAACCTACCTAATGGGTACAGTGAACACTATTTGTGGGTTCGGCACACTTATACCCCTGACTCAAGCATTACAAAAGCAATACATGTTACCAAAACATTTTTACCCCCTTAATATTTTGAAATTAAAAAGAAATAATTTTAAAAACTACCTGTGGGATACAATGTACACTACTTGGATGAGGGATACACCAAAGCCCAGACTCCACTACTAGACAATATATACATTAATGGAATTCAACTTGTACCCTCTAAATCTATTGAAATTTTAAAAAGTATAAAAATGTCATCCCTTAAAAATATAAATAAAATAAAATACAATGAATAAACAAAGAAAAGGAGCAAGGGAAGTGAATCCTCCTCCTCTTGTTAGTATAGTTGTTTCTGGTTGTTTCTGAGTATACCAAGATATGTTCACTTGCTAAATATCCTGAGCAAAAACAAAACAAAACTTTCTTAGGTATGACTAGTGTATTTCCTGAAGTGGCCTTGATCTAGGGATCGTTTCTAAGACATTGTTGTTACTTTCAGATGACAGACTACACATCTCTAAGCTGTTTCACACTTGGGAGAGTGAATTCACTGGAGGTACCTAAAAGGATGGAATTGTGTTGTATAACTGTTGATCACTTGAGCCCTGTGATCAGAAGACTGTGATTTGAGTCATGGCATTGCTCTTTACCATCTATAGAGCCTTGGGAAGTCGCTTAAGTTCCTCCTCACTAAATCTCTGTTTTAGATATAACGAGGGGAGCAAGATGGCAGAGTAGGAGCTCCCTTGCCCGTATTCCCCCACAGCAACAAGAATTTGGTAGCCATCCATGGACAAATTGCCTTTGTTGAAGCTGTGGGACCCAGGTAAGAAGTTGCAAAACCCAGGCAGAGCCCAAGACCAAGGAGAGCTGTTTTGAGAAGGCAGGCTCACACCCAGGTGGCGTGCTTGCCAACTCTGTTCCCACAGTGGTCTCTAAGTGTTTGAATATTTGAAAGAAAGACTCACACATCTGTCACTTTAAGTCAAAAGCTAGAAATGATTAGCTTAGCGAGGAAGGCATGTCAAAAGCTGAGAGAGGGTGAAATCTAAGCCTCTTGCATCAAACAGTTAGCCAAGTTGTAAATGCAAAGGAAAAGTTATTCAAGGAAATTAAAAGTGCTACTCCAGTGAACACATGAATGATAAGAAAGTGAAAAACAGCCTTATTGCTCATATGGAGAAAATTTGAGAGGTTTGGATAGAAGACCAAAAGAGCTACAACATTAATTTAAGCCAAAGCCTAATTTAGAGGAAGGCTCTAACTCTCTTCAATTCTATGAAGGTTGAGAAAGGTAAGAAAGCTTCAGAAGAAAAGGTTGAAGTTAGCAGAGATTGATTGGTTCAAGAGGTTTAAGGAAAGAAGCCATCTCCAGAACATACAAGTGCAAGGTAAAGTAGCAAATGCTAATGTAGAAGCTGCAGCAAGCTATACAGATGATCTAGCTAAGATCACTGATAAAGGTGGTTACACTGAACAACAGATTTTTGGTGTAGACGAAACAGCCTTCTATTGAAAGAAGATGTCATCTAGGACTTTCATAGCCAGAGAGGAGATGTAAATGCCTGGCTTCAAAGCTTCAAAGCTTCAAAGGACAGGCTGACTCTCTTGTTAGGGGATAATGCAACTGATGACTTTAAATTGGAGCCCTTGCTCATTTACTATCCAAAAATCCTAGGGCCCTTAGTAATTATGCTAAATCCATTTTGCCTGTGCGCTATAAATGGCACAACAAAGCCTGGATGACAGCACATCTGTTTATAGCATGGTTTACTCAATATATTAAGTCCACTGTTGAGACCTACTGCTCAGAAGAAAAGATTCCTTTTAAAATATTGCCGTTCAACTCATACACTGCTGGTGGGACTGCAAACAAGTACAACCTCTGTGGAAAGCAATATGGAGATATCTCAAAGAGATACAAGTAGAACTACCATTTGATCCAGCAATCCCATTACTGAGCATCTACCCAAAAGAACAAAAGACATTCTGTAAAAAAGACATGTGCACTAGAATGTTTATAGCAGCACAATTCACAATTGCAAAGATGTGGAAACAACCCAAGAGCCCATGAATACATGAGTGGATTAATAAAATGTGGTATATGTATACTATTCAGTTATAAGAAACAATGGTAATATAGTACCTCTTGTATTATCCTGGATAGAGCTGGAACTCATTCTACTAAGTGAAGTATCCCAAGAATGAAAAAACAAGCACCACATGTACTCACCATCAAACTGGTATTAACCAATCAACACTTAAGTGCACATATAGTAATAACATTCATTGGGTGTTGGGCAGATGGGACAGGGAAGGAGGGGATGGGTATATACACACCTAATGGGTGCAATGTGCACCATCTAGGGGATGGATGCACTTGAAGCTCTGACTCGGGTGGAGCAAGGGCAATATATGTAACCTAAACATTTGTACCGCCTTAATATGCTGAAATAAAAAAAAATTTTAAAGTAAGAAATAAATATAAAATAAAATAAAATATTGCTGTTCATTGACAAAGCACCTACTCACTCAAGAGCTCTGACAAAGATGCATAAGGAGGCGAATGTTGTTTTCATGCCTGCTAATGCAACATCCATTCTGCGGCCCATTGATCAATGAATAATTTCAACTTTCAAGTCTTATTATTTAAGAAATACTTTTTGTAAGGCTATAGCTGCCAATATAGTGACTCATCTGATGGACCTGGGCAAAGTAAATAGAAAACTTCCTGGAAAGGTTTCACCATTCTAGATAACATTAAAAATATTCATGATCCATGGGAGGAGGTCAAAATGTCAACATTAGCAGGAGTTTAGAACAAGTGCATTCTAACCTTCATGGATGACTTTGAGAGATTCAAGACTTCGGTGGAGGATGTGTTAATAACTGCAGGTGTGGTGGAAATAGCAAGAGAAGTAGAATCTAAAGATGTGACTGACTTGCTGTAATCTTGCAATAAAACTTGAACTAATGAGGAGTTGCTTCTTATGGATGAGCAAAGAAAGTGGTTTTTTGAGATGAAATCTACTCCTGGTGAAGATGCTGTGAACGTTGTTGAAATGACAAAAAAGGATTTAGAATATTTTATAAACTTAGTTGATAAAGCATTGGCAGGGTTTGAGAGGATTCACTCCAATTTTGAAAGAAGTTCTACTGTAGATAAAATGCTATCAAACAGCATCACATGCTACAGAGAAATCTTTTGTGAAAATAAGAGTCAATTGATGTGGCAAACTCCATCGTCCTATTTTAAGAAATTGTTACAGCCACTCCAACCTTCAGAAACCACTACCCCTCTCAGTCAGCAGCCATCAACATCAAGTCAAGACCCTCCACCCACAAAAGATTACAACTCACTGAAGGCTCAGATGATCATTGGCATTTTTTAGCAATAAGGTATTTTTTATTCAGGCATATACATTGTTTTTTTAGATATAATGCTATTACACACTTAATACACTAACATATAGTGTAAACATAACTTTTACAGACACTGGGAAACCAAAAAACTTGTGTGACTCACTTTATTGAGATATTTGTTTTATCGTAGTGGTCTGAAACGGAACCTGCATTATCTCTGAGATATACCCCTATGTGGTCCATCACAAACCAAAACATTGTTATGTGGCACATGATTGTAATTATAAATTCTATTTCTGAGTCATTTCTTTCCTCTCGTATCCAACTGTATGCAGTTAAAAGTAGCCACGTAGCTCCTTCAATATTGTGCTTAGAAATTTCTTTGGCCAGATATCCTAATTCATTGCTCTTAAATTTTGCCTTCCATGAAGCCTTTGGGAATGGACACAATTCAGCCATGTTCTTTGCAATTGTATAACAAGAATGGCCTTTATGTCAGTTTCTAATTCCTTGTTCCCTTGACCCATCTGAGATGGTCTTTACCACCCATATTTCTATCAATATTCTGATCATGACCACTTCATTAATCCCTAAGAAGATATAGGCTCTCCCTACTTCTGGAGTTTTCTTCTGAGCCCTCTCCAAAATTGTCCTTAATGTGTTATTCATGGAACATTAGCCTTTTTCTAGTCTGCTCCTCCAAATTCTTACAGCCTCTACCCATTACCCAGTTCCCAGGCTAACTTTCACATGTTCAGTTGTTTGTTATAACTACAGCCTCTCTTCTCAGTACCAAGTTTCTGTCTTAGTTCCTTTTGTGCTGCTATAACAGAGTACCACAGGCTGGGCAATTTATGAAGAAAGGAAATGTATTTCTCAGTTCTGGAGTCTGGGATGAAGTTCAATATCAAGGTGCTGTCATCTAGTGAGGGCCTTCATGCTGTGTCATCCCATGGCAGAAGGCAGAAGGGCAAGAGCAACAGACACAGAGGGCCAAACTCACTTTTATGTAATAACCACACACTTCACAATAATGAACCCACTCCCACAATAATGACTTTAATCTATTGTGAAGGTGGAAACTTCTTGACCTAACCACCTCTTAACAGTCCCATGTCTTAATATCATCACAAGGGTAATTAAATTTCATCATGAGTTTTGGAGGAGACATTCAAACCATACTAGTTAGCATAATCAAACCTTAGCACCTGGAAATAAGAATGGGACCAACATTCCATAATGTCCATGGTTTCTTGGAAAAGTGTGGATACTTAAAATAAAATTAGACTTTTAGAAGAGAGTGAGTAGGAAATTGCTGTTGGGTAGGCAGCCAAAGGTATCTGCTGTAGCAGATTCACAGGCAGAGTAGCACAACATCAGAAACAATTCACCACAGCTTCTGAAACCTCCAGTTCTAATGGGGGAATCCAGAGTTCATTTGTGTTGCCTCAGTTTCCTGGAGTTAAATGATTCCTAGCAGTAAAAATAAGAGGCCTAAAGAGCCATGTTTGATGCTTATGTAAGCTTTATTTTTCTATACTTTGTCCAAGTGTTCACCACACAGGAAAGTCCTTTACTCTAGGAAGGAATTTTACCCTTTGTTTTACAAATTTATCCATCATTAATTCAGATGTGCCAACACTATCCTCCATATTTTGGTGCTGCTGACTACAGACTCTTAAATCTCTGGCATATTTCTATCACCAGAGGGACCACAGCTATTTTTAATATTTGTCACCCTTAAGCATCTTTCCTCTATCCATTGGATTCTACAACATTAGCACCTTCTGTCCTCTTTTTCTCTTTCCCCCTCCCTATTTCATTTTCCACTGTCCACAAACATTTGTGTTTGGTAACATCCTATGGGAAATGGTATGAGACTCTTCCCCAGAAAGCTCAGTGGAAGATTCCATACCTAACAATCCCTGTGGCTATTCTCAGTCTTTTCAATTTACAGAAATAAAGCTGTGCTCTCAACTGATGGAAACAACTTTCTGGCTATTATTTCTCAGTTTAGACATCACTCAATTGCTTTCTTAATTTGGTATTTTGTATCTAGCTTCCAAATACTCTAACCTAGAGCAGACAATACATTTCACTTATCTTAAGTGCTTCCCTTCCAGAGTAATCCCCCCATCCATTGTGTTTAAATGTAGGGAGAGACACTGACATCCTCACCCCCATTAGAGCTCAATTCCTTTTTCTTCTCACTTCTCTCTTCCTTTGTCAGATTCCCTGCCTCCCACTTTCTGCTACCTGTTATTGGTTCCTTATTCTGCCTCTCTCTGCTAAATGATTTGGGATAACCGTCTTTTTATAGGCTGGCTTAAACAATAATAAATGGTCTATCTATAGGTGCACATAATGCTTCAGGATAATTTTTTTTCAGAAAAGTGCTTTTAAAGTTGATTCTGGAGCCTGTAACATGAAAGATTCCTCAGGAGAATGAGTAGTTAGGAGAAATATCACAAAAATTCTACGGTGAGGACTTACACTTTAACATACAATCTTGTTGTTTTAACAGCCTTTGCTTTTTCTTTGATTATAAACATAATGCTTCTTGTAGAGACTTTAGGAGGAAAAAACATGTTTCCTTTCTATAAGGACAGGCAGCTGTTAGAAGAGACGTGGAGGAGTGTATTGAAGGCAAACATTCTAATGACCAGCCAGGATCACACACTGTACTTGCACAGCTACTATAATGTGAATCCAAGGCAGAAATACAGATTGCCCATCCTTATGCTTGCAATTTGTTATCCATTGACACTTATCATTAACAGATAAAACATTGTAAGATATTTTCTTAAAGAAATATGAATCAGGTTAATTCCACAAATGTTCAACGTTAATTAGCTTGCTTGTGATAATCAATTCACACTGTGTCTGTGTACCAAGTCATCATGTTACACATCTTAAATATACACAACTTTTATTTGTCAATTATACTTTGATAAAGTTGGGGGGAAATGTTCAATAACATATATATATTAAAGTTTCTGCTGCTAGAACAGTTTCAAGTATATTCTAGATCAGGGAATTTGGCAGTGAACAGAAGAAAGCCCTCATGGAACTTAAATTCTTATAACTGAGACAGACAAAGAAATAAATATATAAGGTGCCTCTTGGACAGATGCCTAAAGAAAGTGAGGGCTCACCCATGTCAGTATCTGAGGGACAGCATTTTAAGCAGAAGTGAGAGGAAGTGCAAAGGCACTGTGGTGAGAGCATACGTGGTGTGTCAATAGAACAACAAGGAGGCCAGTGTGCCTGGATAGGGGTTAGCAAGAGGTTGGATGGTGAGGAGGTGAGGTCAGAGAGGCATAAGGAGGCCAGATCACATAGGCTTAGGCCATGAAAAGGACTTCAGATTTGACTCTGAGTAAGATGGAAAGTTTTTGTGCAGATAGGATGAGACTTAATTTTTAAGATTAGTATAAATGGTAATGAATGAACAATTACAAATGAACCACATAACCAATGAAGGGGATGCAGAGGAAGAGAACTAATCTAAATAACTTTAGAAAGTAGTATTTTGGCTATATATTGTGTGTTAGTCTGGGTTCTCCAGGAAACAAAGTCAATAGGCTACATACATATGTATATGTGTATATATATGTATTTATATAGTCATGCACCACATGATGATATTTCTTTCAGCAATGAACCAAATATATTGATACAACAGTGGACCCATAGGATTATAATCCAATAAAAATATAACCATATTTTTACTGTACCTTTTCTGTGTTTAGATATGTTTAAATACACAAATACAGTTGTGTTACAATTGCCTACAGTATTCAGTACAGTAACATGTTGCACAGGTTTATAGCCTAGGAGCAATGGGCTATATACCATATAGCCTAGGTGGGTAGAGGGCTACACCATCTAGGTTTGTGTAAGTATACTCTATAATGTTCATACAACAACAAAATCACCTAATGATGCATTTCTCAAAACATATCCTCATTGTTAAGCAACAGATGAAGTGTATACATAAAGAGGTTTATTATAAGGAGGCTCATGTGGTTGTGGAGGCCAAGAAGTCCCAAGATTTACAGTTAACAAGCTGCAGACCCAGGAGAGCCAATAGTATAGTTCCTGTGTGAGTTTGAAGACCTGAGAAACAGGAAAGCTGATAGCATTAAGTTCTATTCCAAGACCAAAGGCCTGAGAACCAAGAGAGCCAATGCTGGAAGTTCCAGTCTGAACCCAAGTGTGAAGGCAGGAAAGAATCAATGTCCCAGCTGGAGGAGAGTCAGGCAGTGGGAAAGGATTCTTTCTTATTTAGTCTTTTAGTCTATTCAAGCCTTCAACCAATTAGATAAGACCCACTACATTGGGAGTACTTCACTCAGTTTATTCACTCTGATGTTAATCTCATCCAGAAACACTCTCACAGACACAATAGAAGTGATTTTTTAATCAAATACCTGGGCACCCTGTGGCCCAGTCAAGTTAACACATAAAATTACTATCACATACTATATGGCTAAAAACAAAGAGAACTGATATAAATAAATAATTGAACAGGTTATTCAACTCTTCTTTACAGTAGAACTCCAATTTGTAAATGCAGAGGGAATGATAGAAATAGAACATTACTCTTTGGTAGACACCGCAGTAAGAACTGTTATAGGCCAGCAACATCAAAGGATGCTAAAATTAGTGAGCAAAACTATGATGAGAAACAGGATATTTGCAGTCTCAAAGTATCTCCTCACAAGATAGTTACAGTGGGAAAAATCATAACTTTACAGCAGAGAAACCTGGTCAATGCCACGTTATCCAAATGATCAAGTCGGTATCACCAAGTGTGAGACTTATTGACATCATGCACCTCCTGAGATGATGCACTGAGAAGGGCACAATATTGCTTCTGCAATCTTCTTGACAAAAAATGCATAACCTCTGTAGAATCGTGTGAAAACATCAAACAAACCCAAAATGAAGGGTTCTTCAGAATATCAAGGTCATGGAAAATAAAGACTGTGGAATTGTTCCAGATGGAGGAGAATAAGGAGACATGAAAACTACACACAGTGTGGGATCCTGGAATAAATGTTGGGCCTGAACGAGGATAATTGGAGAAACTTGAATAAGGTCTACAGATTAGGTAATATAAATAGTAATATGTCAATATCATCTTCTAAAATAACATTAAGCTAGCAGTTATTAAAAGTGATAAATAAAGTGATTATATAGAAGACTATAATCAAATGTAATAGTTTTAGGAAAAGGAGAAAATGCTTAGAATTTAAAATTATAGAAAATATTCTAATCAATTTGATATATTAATATGAATTTCAAATGATTCAAGTTCCATTCTTCAAAAATCTGGTAATTTTATCTCCCAAATAAAATCCTTTAAGCTCCTTGAGGACAAGGAACTGTGAACTGTTATATATTGCCAAAGGAAAGAAAAAGTCATCTAGGAAGAAAGAGGAAAAAAATTAGCTGTTCATAAACTAAACTTGGAACCTAAAAAGTCAAATTTTTAGGGGAAGATGTTTCCAGCTACCACACCTTTACATATCCAGTTTTCTTCTTCCCTCTTAATTATGGAATACATAATAAGTATATGTTTGAACAATGAGGAAAAATAACTATTCTTTGTTTCCCTTGTCCTACTTCCTTCTCCATGAATTGACCTTTTCATTCAAGTTCATTGCCATGAGAAGACTAAACCCGCACTGCTTCAGGCTAGCGCTGGACCATGTCAACTTTCTAGGCAGTCTGGTAACCTGTGCCTCTTCCCACTGGTGTTTTTTTCTCTATGTGTTTCAATATGTGTTTGTTTAGTGGGCTGGGAACGACTATGCTATATTCCACCATATGCTATATGTCACATGCATTGAACACATTATGTCACTGTTAGGGGACAATTCTCCAGGGTCTCTTGCATTTCTGCACATCTTATAAGCAAGGTGCTGACCCTCCTTTGTTCCAAACTATCTGACCCAGGAGACTTCTGTCTTCTACTAGCATCTGTGGAACAGTAGCAGGCTAACTTGTTAGCTTGTAAGAAGAGTAAAATCTCAGGTCCATACTAGAGACTGGCAGTTCCTGATAGTCCTTTTAATTTGCCACAAGTGTGCATTTCAGGCACAGGATTTTAGGATTCGTGCTTGATCCCTTAAGTGTACTATGTGATTTCCTTATGAGCACTACAAAAATACCCATTTGAAACAGGATTAGCACCTGCAGGGAGTTGGGAGAGTTTTTGTTTTATTTTTAACCATTTATTTTAGAGGTCAATGTCTCCTTTAGTGAGAACAGGACCAACTTGTGTTTCAGCCACCATGTCATTGTTTCCAAAACCTTACCTGGTATCATATTTCTGATTTATGCTAATGACATTTTAACACTCTTGTGGATTGATTCCCCCAGGCAAGTGCCTCCTAATCTTTCTTTATAATCTGAATTACCTAGAAGAGTAAATGTATGTGTGTGTGTGTGTTTGCATGAGCATCTTCCTACTGCCTCCCCCAACAGTGAGACTGTGATCAGCACGTCTCTACACCCCTGGAAAATCACATTCATTACATTTTTGCCTGGTACCATTTTAAAAACTGCTTGGAAAATCTCGAACTTAGTATTTTTTGTTTTGCTGTGTTTTGTTTTAGCAGGCACACACGTGGTGGGGAGAAGGTGGAGGAGATATGGAAGGAGGGCGCCAGATGGTATGGATCACATAGGAGACTGGGTGGATGGATGATGCTGACGTGTCTGCTCTGAGGAACAGATGTGTTGCCAGGTTGCAGTAGTTCAGAAAGAGGAGATGAGTACTTGCCACGAATCTTATCTTTTCAGTGAGAGATTTATTGACTAGGAATAGGATTTGACTCCTTCTTTTATCTGTTGGTTTGTAACCAAACTAAAATGTCCCATATGCTGAAAGGAGCTACCCTGTTTCATCTAATCTGAGATTTCCTCCATTGTAAGACTTTCCATTAGTTTACGATCAACTAAGAAAGAAAAATCACTGCCGATTAAACCATGGCATATCCTATGTTGTAAGAGCCATCGCAGTTCTAGAGATGTTAAAATGTGAAAAACAGTATGTCATAGAATTGATTAAACATGATACATAGATCAGAGGTTGCAAACTTTTGCCAAGGCCATTTCACAGTGTTTTATGATCTAAGTTCTCATTTGAGTCTGTGACCCTGAATAAATAATAATAGATACCACCAACACATAACATATGGCCTGTCGCATTTACGTTCATTATCTCCACTCCTTTCAACCATGCTGCAGGGAGGGGATTATAGATCCCATTTTACAAGGCAGGAAATTTAGCTCTTATAGGTTAGGTAAGGTAAGAAAGGTGAGGCTGCCAGGATTGGGAGCTGAGATTTGAACCCAGTTGGGTCTCCCTTCAAAGCCGAGGTGCTTTCTGTTGCTTTAAGGAATTATTCTTTGAAGTCTGCCTGAGTTGAGAGTGGCTTTGAGAATGGTACCCTATCTAAATATTTGTGGATTGTTTTAGAAACAAGTTCCCACCCATCACACATCTGTCACCCAGCAATAATGGAGAGACTCCGCTCCTCTCTTCCCGCTAGAGTTAAAAGTGAAAGGAGGGGTGAGGGGGTGGCTATTCACCTCCGCAGAAATCACGACAGACATAATGGGGCTGATGCTTTGTGAAACTGCACAGTGCGGCGTCACTGTTTACCTTGTGCCAAGTCTTCATTCGTAGCAGGGAGAAAGCCCTTTCCAAACTCCTCCTTGGTAAGGTTTTTGGCCTTTTCAAGTGCCTGAAATGTTAGGGCTTCATATTCTTAAAGCACATGCATAAAGTATTCCTAGTACATTATTTAAAACACACTTTTTCTTTTTCCTTTCTTTTCTTTTCTTTTTTTTTT
>VBSM01002616.1:22231355-22248156 GCA_008086735.1 Cheirogaleus medius | reverse complement strand
AAAAAAAAAAAAAGAAGAAGAATTCAAAGCTATCTCCAATGTGGATAGCAAGAAGATACAATTGTAGCTGAGTAAAGAAAGAAGTAGGAGGGAGAAAACAAAAAGACCAAGCCCCTTGGCATGAGCTGAGCAGTCCCAGGTGAAGTGTCAGCTGCAAAGTCCAGATGCCTAGAGCGAGAGCCAGCAACTTAGGCAGAGTTTGCATCCTGGCTATGGAGGAGAGCACAGAGGGTGCCACCCAGTTACAAGCTGCCCGACACACACAAATAGTCGTCTGGGGGCAAGTGAGGAAAGCCACAAAGGGATGACTCACCCCAAGCCCTGCAAGGCCTGGCAGGCGGTACCCACCTAAATGATGCACTGAAGAGAATTAATTATATCGTGTGCAGAGGCTAAGGTTGTTAGGCCTTGTTTTATCATTGGAGAAACAGGAGAAAACCATTTCCTTAGGAAAGAGAGCACTGGGCTGACTGCTGCTGTGCAATCACCCCATTCCTCACGGGGGTACCCCTTGCCCCCCATTAAACTCTTATGTACCCCTTGATGTACCTGGGGGCTTCTGCTTTGTGACTGATCGGGGAGAGGAGTTTGGTCGGGGAGCGTGTGCCAAAGGAGAGAGGAGAGATGAGGATTGCGGCACCTGCGCCCCAACTGATGTCTTAGCCCAGCCTGGCGGTGGGGCAGGGGGTGGCAACTAGAAACTGGGGGAATGCGCCCAAAAGAATGTTTGAGACTCTGGCAAAGGAATGAGCACCAGATACTGACAGACCTGTTTTCATGGGAGACTTTAAGGTCCTGGGAGAGGGTCAAGGCCAGAAGCTGGGGGAATAGAAAGGACTCCAGATGTGATCAGATCTACGTAAGAGTCTGAATGACCAAGTGTAGCTGGGACTTGGAGAGAGGATCTTTCTCCCCTCTTCTGCTCAAAACCCAAGAATCTGGCACCTCAGGCGTGGACACTGGCATCCTCTTCTCAGACAGGGGTGCTTGGCAGTGGCGGGAAATCAAATGACAGACAGGCAAAGACATCAGTGAGTGCAGCCAGATGGGAACGTGGTGGGTGCCCTGTGGTGACTGCGTTTGACAGACTGGTATTTTGGCAAATGGGAAGCACCCACACTCGGGGAGTCCCCAGCATACATAGGACACTTTGGGGGAGGGGGAAGGTGCTAGGTTACTCCCTGAGAAGATGGGGTGCTACCACAGGAAATCCCATGTGGCCTGTGAGGCCGGATGACATCCGGTTTATGCTTTCAAACGATGGAATGGCAACAGCCAGGTATCCCTTATTGCTCTTGCCACCTGAAAGAAAAAAACATAGAAAATGGGGAAGAGACCTCAAATGTATCAGTGTCATGAATTGAATGTAAGATTGACTGTCTTCATCCTGAATGTAAAAAAAAATGCATTACCATCGTTTGCAAGAGCCCCTGAGGCAATTATCATTTTTCATTTTGAAAAATTAAAAAAGGTTAATTATATAAATTTGTAACTACATGATACAAATTACAGAGGGAGGCATTGCCATAATTTGCTTTAATTTGCTTTGTAAAATGCCCAATTATGTCCTATGAAGTTGATAACCACAATTTAAACCCTAACAACTAATCTCTGCCTCTCCTTCTGATCTTCTAAGTCTCTGAGAGGCCCACACAAGACTTTCTGTGCCAATGTTATTTAGTTTCAATCAAGAAAACTAATATGGAGTTTTAATTGGGGAGGTCTGTTCTCAAAGATGACACAAGGGACCATCAAAGCTCAACAGACATCTGGGAATGCTAGCTGAGGGAGAGATTTTCATAAGGCTTTATTATCAAGTGCAAGATTTGCACTGATACAATAATTCATCATTTCAAAGTCTGCTTCTGTATTCTTTAAATTCAAAGCCTCAATTAATTGGAAGTGTGGGTCATTCTCATGAAATATTTCCGGTTAATCAACTTATTTTTTTAAAAAGCAGTATTTTGTCAGCATCTTTCTAGATACTTTACAAGTCAACTGCTTTGCTTTAAGAGGTACAGTTCCATTGCGACATAACTAATATTATGTTCATGATTACAGACTTCGCCGTGCCTCTACTTCATAATTCTGAATATCACTTCTAATTTTTCCAGTACCAAACACATTCTTTTCATTCATTTATTTACTCATTAGTCCATTTGACAAATGTTGACTGAATACCCACCTTGTGCCAGGAACTCTTCTAGAGATTCAGAGTACAGCAGAGAGCAAAACAGATCTAAATCTCTTCCTCCATTGATGTTAAATTCTAGTGCAACATTATATGTATAATAAATAAGACACTGGGCATATCATAGCAGTCGATTTTTGATTAATCACTGAGGTTAGCTAGTTTGTTACTAGTTTGTTTGTACTTTCTCCTGACATATATACATACGTGTATGTGTGTATATATATATTAGATAATATATATATTTCTAATCAATTTACATCATGGTTCCAGGGAATTAGGTTCTGGTCAGTGGAAGTATTTTCAACTTTATTTCCTTGATTGAGTATAATAAGCTCGAAAAACCATGTATATTAGAAATAATGCTGGATTTCTAAATTTTTTCAAATGCAGAACTTTTTTTTCTCAGTCTTATTTATCTACTCTACTGAAAAAAAACAAAAAGCAAAACAATTCAAGGTTTTGTCAGTGCTAAACAGAAGACCACACATCATTATCGGCCATCACAACCCTTCTGCCATCCCAATCCTGCCACAAGAAACATCCTGTAATTTCCCTCCTTCAAAATCAGAACTAAATCCAACAAGATCAGTACGGAACTGGATGCTAATAATAGTCCACTCCCACTGCTAATGAAAAGGCTGAAGGCTTCCAAACCTTTCAAAGAACAGTTTGATGTAATTTTGAAGTCACAAGTAGTTCTGTTTCTCTAAGCAGGCATTTTTCAGAGGACAGAGCCTGTTTGAAGTTTTAAAACTGAAGAGAGCCAGTGAAACTTGGAGATGGTCCAGAACAGAGCATCTGAAATGACTGAGAGCTTAGGAGATCCTCCTGGTGAGGAGGTGCTGGAGGAACCAAATTTTTTTATCTGACTTGGTTGGATAAGAAAGAGAGAGTGAAGAAGAATTCAAGCGTGTTTCACAGTGAGCCACTGTAAGCAATGACCTGTACTACTGAGAGAGCTAGAGTTACAATACCATGGGCAGTGCTTTACACCTGTTATCTTTTATAAAGCCTTTCAGTAACTCAGGAAGCAGATATTAGTGCTATCATTCCCATTGCACCGTTGAGGAAAGCTGAAGCTTAAGTAACTTTCACAAGGACACACAGCTAGTAATGGCAGATCTGGAACTTGAACCCGGGCTGGCTCCAGAGCCCCAGCTCTCAGTCACCACACCCTATTGCCTTAGAACAGAAACATCTAGCTCTGCCTGTAAGAAGGTGAAAAAATGAGGACGTATAAACAAGCAAGATTTTGCTACTCATCACTCCAGAGATTAAAAATGCAAATGGAGTATCTTATTAAGATAGATGGGGTTTAGTTCTGCTTGAAAGCTAAAAGCTAAATGAGAATGGTTTTGTGGAGGGGGCATCTTTTTTTCTGGTAATGATTGAAAGGATAGTTCTTACTCTTTGCACCCTTTGGAAAAGAGGTGACATAAAACATCTTGATTAAATAACATATCTGATATCTTGAGAGTGTTAGCTACCCAATTAGGAAGTGAACTTCTGCCAATTAGGGAAAAGTAGAGCACCTACAATTCAGGTACTCTGAAATAATAATAGGTAAGCATTCATGTTGTAGTGACTCCGCACAGATAAAGAAATGGACAGACTGTGCATAGAAAACTGAACTGTCTCTTGCTTTCTAGAGATGGAATTCCTAAATATATTTTGCTTTAATGGCTGATAGATAAGTCCCTCAAAAAAAAATAGTAGAAACCTTTTAAGAAATCTAAGGTGACAATGTGCTAGTGTTTCCTAAAAGGTGCTCTGTGGAACACTTATAGGCGATACACCTCAAAAATAAATTTCATAGTCAAAATAAAGTTTCACAAGCACGTCAACATCATATTAAAGTCTCTGAGAAGTTTAGCAATAAAGAAACTGATTTAAGTTGGGTTAACCAATACTTTCGAAATGTACTGGCTACAGAACCATTTCTTTCTTTTTTTTCCTTCTTTTTTTTTTTTTTAACACTGGTACACCATCCATTGAACTAGTGTTTTGCTGAACATGCTATAGGGGATTGTTTAAAACTCACATCCTGTTGATTTTCAATACTCGAAATTACAAAGTGCTTATATTTATTGCGTATTCTTGCTCAGCGATCTCAGAATGTGTACCACATGAGGACAGGGACTCGTCTGTTTACAGACTTCCCTCACTGGTGAATATTTTTATATTTTAACAGCCTTTGCTTCCCTGAGCATCCTGATTACTATGGGATCTCTGATAATGACTCCTAAGAAAACAAGGGCACCCTGCACCCTCTCAGTTTCATGCTGGGCAGTGGGGAGATCATATGAATAGAACAGATATGCTTCCTACTGAGGCAGAGTGGATACTGAAATGAGGGAAATGGACCATCAGTAACTAAATAAGCAATGAGAGAGAACATTTTTCATTGTAAATTTAAAAATGAATGAATGACGTTCACCTCAATGTCAGGGGTGTTTTGGGGTGTGAGCTGCACCCTGCACGCTTGCTCTCTGGCTATTTTCGAGAGTCAGGTTGGAGACAGTGGTGTGTGGGTAAACAACCAGCTGGGGACAGGGGGCGGTTTGATTGATGGCATTTCCAGATTTCCATGATGCAAATACTCCCACCAGGTTGGATTTCAAGCTACCAAGGTGATGCCAAGTAGCTTCCTGGAAATTTAACCATCTGCTCTTGGGAGCTGCTGCCAGCGGCCCCAGCACACTGCTGGTTCTGGGCCTTCAAGCAAGTTCAGCCAACATTCTTCTCTCTACAGACTTTTGGATTTCACAAGCTAAGAAAATGAATTTTTAAAAATTAGAGAAAGACTAACTTTCTACTATCTTGTTTTCTTTCTCCTTCTCCCTTCTCCCTCCCTTCTTCTTCTTTCCTTTGCCAAGTAAGGACATGAAAAAACAAATGACAATCTATAATTATCATCATTTCATAAAATAAAGGATATTTTAATACCAAAAAAGTAGGAATGACAAAATTTGAGAATAAAGAACAGTCCTTTAAATTTAATGAACCTAGATATACAAAAATTTTATTACCTTTTTTTTCTAATTTTATTATGAACTAGGGAAAATTTGATGTATCATTAGAATGTTTTTGGCTATAAGAAAACCTGGCAATGGCTGAAATAATTTGGGTTTATTTTTCTCACATATCAAGAAGTCTAGAAGGTGGTGGTTGCTGGCCATAGTCTAGCCATGCAGTGATGCTATCAGACTCCTACCTTTTGCCTAGCTCTCCTTTCTACCGGCTTTAGCCTGTAGACTTTCTTCCTCCTGCTTGTAGCCTCTTAGTCACAAGATGCTACTTCACCTCCAAGCAGATGAAAGGGGAAAAAGGCTTTAATAGGGGTTGAACTGTGTCCCCCAAAATGATATACTGATGTCCTAACCCCTGGTACCTATGAATGTGAAATAGGGTCTTTGCAGATGTAACTCGTTAAGATGAGGTCATACTGAACTAGGGTGGGCCCTAGTCCAACAACTGATGTCCTTATAAGAAGAAAAAACAAAAACAGACACAAGAGGAGAATGCTATGTCAAGGCACAGACATGCACAGAGGGAAGACAGCCCTGTGAAGACGGAGGCAGGTATTGGAGTGAGGAACCTGCGAGCCAAGAAATGCAAGGGTTGCTGGTGTAGGAAAGGAAAATCCATCTTAGGTTCTCAAGGTGTATTAGATTGACAGAAGACAGATTAACAAGAGAAAAATGAACAGAAGTTTATTAATACATGCATTGCACATACACACGAGAGTATTCAGTGATGAGTAACTCAACGGGGTAGTTAGAACTTACATAACATTTAGCAAAGAACAATCGTTTTGTAGAGAAGTGACAAGACACAGGACAATGACTTTGGGATTCTAGGGGCAGCAAATTGTAGGAAGGCAAATATCTGAAGAAACTAACTGTAGATGAGGGCTAGTCAGTAAGGTTTGTTTTTGTAGATTCCTCTGGATGACACCTTGTCTCCAGTGATAAGGTTGTTCCCTTCCTGGTACAGGAAGTGGAAGGGAACACTCACAAGAAGGGAATTATGTTCTGTTTTCAGGTAAATGGGGGAGATCAGAGACCTTAGCCTATCTTCTTTTTCTCAGCTACCTTCAGCTCAAAATAATCCATATGCTAGAGTGGCATGTCTTAGAGTGGCGTCATCCAAACCCCTTCACTGGCAACCATCAGAAGCTAGGAAGATGCAAGAAAGGGCTTTTCCCCTACAGCTTTCAGAGTGAATGGCCCTGCCATCACCCTAGTTCAGACTCAGGGCCTTCAGAACTGTGAGATGATAACTTTCTGTAGTTGTAAGTCACCCTCTTTCTCCTACTTCATTATGGCAGCCCAAGGAAACTAACACAGGTCTCCTCATCACAAAATTTTGTCTTTAGGTAGGACATCTCCTGCTCACTTCCCTCTATAGCCTGTTGGCCAGAACAAGGTCCAATGCCCAAACTGAGAACAGCCAATGGACAAGGGGAAGGAATTGCCATGACTGGTTAGGCCTATCCTACAGTAGGGGATCAGTATCCTTGGGGCCACCAGTATCTTTCACCAGAGGAACACACTGGAAGAAGGAAGAATGACCCTGGGGAGGGAAGGGGCAGTGACTGCCTCACTTGAAGAGGGACGTGCTGCTCTGTTAGGAATGCTGCCCTATTCACAGTGCTTGGGATTCATCTCAAAACAGATCTTTACCTCCTTCTGAGAAGCACTCAGACATTTAGGTAAGGGATCCAGGGAGATGGCTCCAGGGGAAGGAGTTAGAAATGCTGAAGCTATCTGAGAGGTAGTGTTCATGGGGAGAGATCATGGGAGCTCATCTAAAACCAAGAGACAGAAGGTAAATTTAGTAAAAATGAAATATCAGGAAACTGGAAGTCTCAGGGAGGAAGAAAGGCAGGTGAAACGATCCAGTACTGATGAAAATCCCCCATCCCTACTTCACAGGAATGATTAACCCGGTTTTGAAAACACAGAACGAGAGAGAGAAACAGGAATGTTTTTAACGGCAGGCAGCAATGTATAGTAAGAGGTGTTCTTAATCTTCAATGGGTGAATACGTAAATGGTTAAACCCAGCCCTAATAAGTATACCAATGTTTTTAAATATATATTTTCACAGCTAAGATGGGACTAAACACGCTAATGAATTCAGCACCGAGGGTCAGAGGCAATGGGGAGAACATTCCATCTCCCAGGCAACTCCCAACTCTGTGCGTTCTGGAATACTTAAACATTAGATTGGCTTCACTGAAGGCAGATGGGAACTTCAGCTTCATGATAGGGAGGCCACGTCTTGTGCTTGATGGGTTAGAGGAAAGTCGTGCCCGCTGGGGCTTGCAGTCCATGCCAGCCCAGGCCTGGCTGCCACCTTTTCCAGCCAGGCCTCTCTTTTGTCCTGCTGCTCCATGAACAGGGTTTTAATTGGCCAACTGATCTACCTGCATCTTCCTGACTACAGCAAGCTCTTTGACCCATGCCTGCTTTATTCCCACTGCTTGCCCTGCCTGGGACTACCGTGGAGTCCCCTCTAGTCCCCAGACATACATCTGTCATCATACCATAGCATTTTGTGACATTTTCCAAATTACATGTCTGATCTCCCCTTACTAAGGACTTTGGGGACAGCAGCTGTGCCTTAGTTATCTTTCACAGTTGGGTTCTATTAAATGTTGGGTGAATAAATAATTAAAAACTAATCCCAAGGGGAACATGTCATAAATTCCTCAGCTGGAACTCACAGGGGCTGATGCTATCCCACACAAAAGCCCTGCAGGGTAAGAACCCAGGAAGGGATTGGCCACGGGTCTTCCCGGCCCATGGGGAGGCAGGGGGTATACTGTGATCTGAAGGCAAATATCCCTGGCTCTAATGCAATCTACCTCTATGAACTTCTATGCTTAGGTGTTGCCATCTCCCTTTCTAATGTGACAATTCTGCTTCTCTTGGAAATTGAAAAGAATTTGAGCCATTTCTTCGGTAGTTTCAGGACAAAACTGCTTCTCAGAATTCAGGCCTTCGTTTTCTCAGTGTGCACCTGAATATTCAGCAGTTAGAGCTGTGAGTGGCAGGGCCTTGCAGATACAGACACAAGAAGGAAGCGTTCATGCATCAGCCCAATTGAAATGGGAGCCACAGCTGCAGCCATCCGGTTCCCTGTGGTGCTAGAGCAGCAGAAGAAGGCAGCTGGAATGAATGTGAAAAGAAATATAGAGAACCATTGGAAACATATTTGTTTTACTGGATCTCCCTGAAAACAGACGTGTGGCTGGTAACATGGACTTTTTTCAACTCTGGTTACGCAGTTGTTGGATTTAGGTGCCAGACTCATGTTGCTTCTCCTTGCAAAATGCCTCCACATTGCATTTTGCCCTGTTTTCATTTCTGCTGCTGATTAGGTCACTGTGAACTTTCTGTGTCTCCTCAAAATACCGGAAATATGTGAGGACAACCTCCACCTGTCTTGAGATCTATTGTTCTTCACGACACATCTAGCTTTGTTGTGCTTTTTCAGTTTTTCTACGTTGCATTTTGATTGCTTTGATCTTCTTTTTTGCTTCCACTTTATGGCTCATTTTATTGGTTCCTACCCAGAGCCTGTGACCCTGAGAAGTTATCTAAGCAGAAAAGCATGCATTGTGTTTTCAGACCTTCTGAGACAGGGTAGCCACTACCCCATTGTGCGAACTAGAACAAGGAGTCCCTTCCTCACAGCAGAGGCAGCCCCACACCAGGGTGCATGGCACGGTGAGCAGAGGGCAGACTGATCTCAGCTCCAACTCTATTGTGCGCTCTTGTGCCATGAATAACCTGCCCGACTGGATAGTGGAGCCCTGTTTAGAAAAAAGCCCATAATCTTGCTTAAGTGAATCATTACAGCAACCATTATTCTCATGATGAAAATGTTCTCCTTTAAAGTCCATTTAATAAATGAGTGATATTGGACACACATTTCTTTTTATTTTATTATTTCAAAATATTAAGGAGGTACAAATGTTTTAGGTTACATGGATCACTTTTGTAATGCTTGAGTCCTGGCTATAGGTGTGCCCATCACCCAAATAGTGTTCATTGGTACCCATTAGGTAGGGTTTTGCCCCACCCCCTGATTGATTTCCACTGAGTGCTTTCCTCAATTTTCAGTAGTTTACAGGCCCTTAAACACCACTGGAGGCTACATTAGTGGCTGCCAGTAACATCAAATCCAAAACACCATGGACTTACTTGCAAAGCCTTATTAGCACTTTCAGCATAGCACCATGGACTTATTAGCACTTTTTAGCACTATATCACCCTCTCACCTCTGTCTTCAGTTCCGCAAACGGTTAATGAAAATTGACCAGGAGCCCATCCTCTGTCCCTTTCTGGCTCAGCATTTCCACTTCATCTAACCCTATAACAAAATGTGCATCCTTGAAACTTTCCAGCAGAAGGCTCCAGGGATGTTTTGCAAGCCCTGGGCATAAATTCTGTTACTCTAGGCCTGAGATCCACAGAAGAGCTCCTCCCACCCTGCCCTTTTCCTCGGGCCCATACACCCACGTCAGTGCAATACACTTGGACACCTGCTTAAAATGCACAGATTAGTTCAGTATCATTTACACCTACAGGGGATCTCTAGGTATGAACCCTGCACAGTAGAATGATAATATTTTATTCACATAGTATTTTGTTATTTAGAAAATACTCTCACGTGCATTCACTCATGTAATCCTGAGTTGGAATTATCATTCAAAAAGCAAAAACGCATGAACTGAGACTGGTAAAATCCAGTTATCTTTCAGGCTGTCTTCTCCCTCCTTGTGCTGGTGGGTTCATAAGAGAGAACAAGTGAAAGCCTGCCCCAGCGTAGCCCCAGTTTCTGGGCTTTAGTCTCCAAAATGGGTAAGACCTCACCCAGTTCCATCTGTTCTAATCCACTTCCTCTCACCCTGGTCTCCAGCCTTTGGGCTCCATGCCTGCACTCTGGCCCCATGTTCAAGGCTTTATTCCTTCCAGCTCCCAGCAGGCTAAGGACGAAGTGATTTCTCTCAATTCCCTTGTACTAGAGACACAAGGTCCTTTATGCCTACACCAGTTTCAGAGGGAAACTCTCTTTACATGCAACTATCCAAATCCCAAGTCTGGGATACCTGTGATGCATTCATACAGAATCTTTATGCTTTTCAAACAACAACAGTACCACTAACTAATGCTTACTGCTCTCTGTGTGGCAGGCACAGCACCCTGTGCTTTCTCTGTGTTATCTCATTTCATCTTGACAACAGACACGCAGGGCTGCTATGAATATGCCCATTTACAAAGGAGGCTGAATTGAAGCAACTTTTACCAAGAAAACCCCACTGACCCTGAGCTGTTTTCAGACTTTCTTCACTCCTTTATCTTCTGCCAGCTTCACAATTCCATACATTTGATTAAATTCCTTAGAGACACACAATTTTTGCTTAAAATCCCTAGGTTTCTTCCTAATTCTATACCCCAGCATCAGCATTCAGCAATTCTGCAAGATCTCAGAAGACCACCTCTCCCAAGTCCTTACCCTGACCCTCCCCAGGCAAATGTTAGTATATTCATGACCCAATGCATTCACTTTACTCTCATCCTAGGCAAACTGGAAGAATCCATGTTTCCACTACAAGCAGGAAGAACAAATATTCGACACAGGCCTGCCTCTCTCCACCCAGGACTAGCAAATATTCATCATCTGGTCTTTGCCCTAAAACAGATGTTCTCAGTCTGGATTTCACACTAGAATTCCCTGGGAGCTTTCTTAAAGTTGGACATCTAGGCTCCCTGACCCTGTGGAACTAAAAGAGAATCTCGGGGTTGGGGGGGAGGGCAGGGCACAATAGTTTTGTTTTGTTTTTGATCTAGTTATTCTAATGAGAACCACTGCTCACCTTTCTCTTTGCCAATCCGTGTTCATTATCATTTTCTAGAGCTGGCTTAGAAATCATTTTCTGCACATACTATATGAAACATCTAGCATGGCACTTGCCATAGAAATGATTATTTTCTCTCCTTACATCCTTATTAGCTCTTGCCCCATAGAATGCCAATTTATTTTGTGTCCGTTGTATGTTCAGTCCACCCCATATCACTGTGAAATATCTATACATTGTTCTAGAATCATTATTTTCTTATTTCATATAGATCTGGTTTGCTTTGAGTCTCACAAAGATGGCGGCTATGCGTTGTAATTTTTGCCTCTTCCCATAGTGCCAGCAAAGAGCTTCTAAACCATGGTAGGCAGTATGTTGATTACAAGTAGAAACTACTCTTTTTGCTTTCACTTTCCTTTGATAGGAAAGTCAATTAAATAAGCAGTTTAGAGGGCTGAAATACGTAGCCTGGAAAAAAATAGAGAGATGTTCAGTAAGCAAAGTGAACTTCTATATACTGCAGACTGATTAGCTCTATCCAAGTGCGTACTCCTTTAGATATGCGATTGAGCTCTACTTTCACTTTAGAGCATATAATTGGCAGCCTGGATCCTAGTTGAGGCTCTGCTACTAACTAGCTGTGACTTTGGTGTGTCATTGAGTCCATTAGAGCTGACCGACTCCCAGAACTCTCCAAAGCAATAGTGGTGATAAAATTGTCATCATCCATGGAGTTCTTGCCGTGTACCAAGTACTATGCTGACCATTTTTCACGTATTATTCTATTTAGCCCTCACAATCACTCCTCGAGATGGGTATTATCATTATCCCCAATTAAAGAAACTGAGGCCCAGAAACACTAATTTGTCTAAGATCACAGGGGAAACACATTATGGTAAAATTATTCATTCCAGCCTAGCTCCAACAACATACATTCTTCTTTCCCCACATCTACATGAAACTTTCCCTGTCTCCACATTTGCAAGCAGAGTGCATTATCCTGGGCTCACCTAACACTTTATGCACACTGATGTTTCAGTGCTGCTCCCATTGTATTGTGTTAATTGTTTTTGCACATTTTGCCCAGCTGACTGAGAACACTGAATTCAAGAGCTGTGTTCTGTTTATCTTATTATTCTCAGCACTTGCCCCAGGGCTTGGCAATTAGTAGACACACAATAGATGTGCCAAGGTTTAAACTGTCAAATTTGTATCTCATTTAGTCTTCACAACAAGTGAAGTGGGAAGTGAAACTATTCTCAGTTTTACAGATAAAAGCTCAGAGAGGTTAAGTAATTGGCTCAAGTTCACACAGGAAGTAAAGAATGGAACCAGATTTTGCATCCAGGCATCAGACTGTCCGCACTCCCTGCTAGCATTGGCTTCTACTCAGTTGTCCAAGCCAATGCAGAAACTATTCTCTGTAATAATTTTCTGCTCGTGATTCCTTCCCCCTACGTCTCCCCTCCAGGCATTGTTCAGCTCATCACCTCCTCCCCACCCCTCAGTCACCACGGTAATCCACATGATTGCCTTCACTTACCTGGATGACAACAATAGCTAGGACACAGGACTTGGAATTTTGGCTGACCCTCAAAACAAAAGGTTAAGAATCCTGGATGACTTTTATAAATTACAAGCATTTCTTATAAATACTCTTAGAGACAAAGACATCTTCACACTCAGCCCTGCGTAGCTTAAATCACAGTTCTCTAGAAAGTTAGGATTGTATTTTCTCCCTGTGACATCAGTTTTGGTATGAGGATCTACACATCACTCCAGACCTATAAATCATATGCGGCAACCAAGTAGTCTCCAAGATTCTAGCCTTGTTTGCTGTTCATCTGCTTTAAGATCGCATTTCACCAGTTTCAGAGCATGAGTGCGTTCTGGTAACTCCCCTTTCCCCCTGTATTGTTGCTGTGTTTGTGTTTTAACCCATTTCATTGTTCAGTCTTTCCAGGCCTGGAGCCCTGCCTTGCTCCTGCCCTCACTAAGCTGCATTCCTGGTGTTATGCTTACTGCCTTGACTTTGAATAAATATCACATGCTCTTGATACACTTTTGCTGTGCTGTGCCACCTGTAGGGACACTTGGTCATGCCGTGTTAAGACCTCCCTGCAGGATTGGCTGCTTGTCCTTTGCTGCCAACAACCTTCAGATAACTTCCCTCCATGGTCCTGAAACAGATCTGTCTCCCCACTGCCTGCCTCCTCTCAAGGGTGGGTCTCTTTACAGATACTGGAACTAGTTTAAAACCATAAATGTCTCTTTGCTATCTACTTAAGGCAAACACAAGAGAAACTTCTTTAGAGCAAAGAAAATCAATCATTTTTGGCAGATTGCTTAGACTTTCAACAGTGAAGCTTCTCTAAATATTAAGGTCTCCTGCTCTTCTGGGAACCACAGGACACAGTACGTTAGTTAGTATTCTCAGATGACCTGCCAAGAAGAAAGGTCACACTGGTAGGAGTTCCATGTGCTATTTAAAGGGCAGCCCTTAGATGGGAGCGCCAAGTAGCAATATATGCTCAGGGTTTTAATGAGAAAGAGAAAGGTGCCATGTGGAAAAATCAGATAGTAAATGAAATTGTTGTGTTTAAAAATAGCACTGGCCATTTAACCTGTTTCATAATTCCATTTAAAGTATCTTCATTTTGAGTATTGTGGATTGTTTGTTAGTGTTATGTATTTAATTTGTTACATGAAGAAATGTGTTCTTGTACAAGAGAAAAAGAAACCTGTTAGTCTCTTGGAATTAGTCTTTAGAAATATTTCTAAAAGTTAGAGCTATATCTCAAGGGAGAAAATGAGGATTGTGAGAAAATTAAGCATTTTTTCTCCCCATATTAATTATTTTCATAATCCAATTCCATCTAATAGTTGGTGGCTATGAGTTTATTCCTTTTCCCTCTGCCTACCCTCCTTTCTCCTCTGATTATCTTTCTAAATTCATTTAGAGGCAACTCCCAAAAAACCAATATGATAGCAGGATGGAGGAGGGATGGGTACTACATGAAGGAAGGTGTAGTCCCTGTAAGTAATATGTTGCAGTAAGAGCCACAAACAAGAAGATTGCTCATAGCAGCCCCAGTATAATTTGATATCAGATATTGAGGCAAGTCAGGAAGACCTAAGAAAATAATACCTGAATCCATCAGAATTGTCTTTTTCAGCTGTTTCCATTCTCCATTTACTTACCTTCCATTCACTTTTTTGTGTGTAAATATTTACTGTTCACTTTATTATGTCCATGCAGATAATAATCACAATTTAATGTTATGGTGCACTATGATTATGCTTTTATTTAACCATTTGCTTTTCTCCTGAAGTTAATATTTGCTTTTTTAAAAAAAACTTCTTAGTTTTCTTTGTCTGTATTACAATTCTTCACACACTTTTCAATATTCAATCAGTCCAATTTTCTGTAAGATCAGTCAAACCAGGTAACTAGATGTATGCCAATTCCAAAATAAATCAGTTCTTCTAACTTTGCAAGGACTATAACATATAGCTCTATGTTATGAAATTTCAATATATTAATATTTTCAAAGTAGAGTGCACATGTGTGTACCTTTTAAAAAATATGTAATCATAAAAAAATGTAGGTAAATAATATCATCTTCAACTGGGAGTGCTTTGCTAGAAGGCAGTAGAACTTAGAGGCTAAGTCTCTGGCGTTAGAATGACTAGCTTCAAATCCTCGCTCTGCCACTTACTAGATGTGCTTGTCAGTAACAATATACTCAACCTATTTGTGCCTCGGTTTTCTGATCCATAAAATGGAGATAATAGTACAACCACAAGGATTGTTTGAGATTTAATTTAGATAACGCATGTAAGTCACTATGTATATAGTGCCTGTCACACGTAAATGCTTAGTAAATATTAGGAATTATTTAGCGCAATAGCAAAGAAAGAAATAATTAAAAAACACGGAAAGACTTACATATAAAATATGAATATAAAATTAAGAGAAAATAGTAAGCTGGAATAAAAACATTTGCAGCATGTATGGCAGGTCAAACGGCTAATATATTTAATATATAATAAGCCTCAAACACAATAGAAAAGTAGGCAAAGTACATAAATCAACAGTTTATTTAAACAAACAGGCTACATGAAAACATATCTGCTCTCACTTATAAAAAATATTACATATTAAAATTGAATGATATACAAAAAAAGAGAAGAAACAGATTACTAATATCAGAAATGAGAGACATTAAAAGGAAGGAAAACTACAGACTGGTATCCCTCATGAACATAGATCCAAAAATTCTCAACAAAATATTAACAAATGGAATCCAACAATGTATAAAAAGAATTATACACCACCACTAAGTAGGTTTCATTCTAAGCACACAAGCCTTGTTCAATTGATTTGAAAATCAATTAAGGTAATTTATCATATCAATAGGCTATAGAAGGAAAAAAAAAATCACACAATCATACCCATAGATTGAGAAAAGCATTTGACAAAATCCAAAATTTACTCATTTTTTAAAACCCTCAACAAACTAGAAATAGAAACTCTCTCAACTTGATAATGAATATCTGCAAAACAACTGCATCTAACATCATGCTTGTTAAGAAACTAGATGCTGTCTCCCTGAGATCAGGACAAGGCAAGGATGTCACCTCTCATCAGTCCTATCTATTCAACACTGTACCAGAAGTCCTAACTAATGCAACCAAGACCAAAAGTACAAAAAAGGAAACAAAAGATGTATAGATTGATAAAGAAGAAAGAAGATATAAAAGTAAACTGTCTTTGTTCACAGATGACATGATTGTGTAGAAAATCCCAAAGAATAAACAACAACAAAAACTCTCCTGGAACTATTAGGTCATTAAATATGAAATGTCCAATTTTGAATCAAAAGCATAGTTTATTATATCTCAAACAAGAAGCGGTATAATTAATCAAAGTATGGGCCTAAACTATTGACACAGTGCTGCCATCTTAACAGTAGCCTGTTTACGCCAGCAGCTAAGAAGCCTGGAGAGTGAGTGGCAATGAGATCACGAAAGGCGTTTTCCACAGCTTGTTGAGAATTGAATATTTTTCCTTTGCAAGAAGTGGTCCAAAGCCTGGAAGAAGTGGTAGTCAGTTGGCATACGGTCTGGTGAATATGATGGATGACAGAGTTTCCAAGTCCAGCCTCTGCAGTTTGAACAGCGTTGTTTGGGTGACATGTGATCAGAGTTGTCTTGCAAGAGGAATGGCCTGTCTCTATTGACCAGTCTCAGCTGCTTAATCACAAGCATCCTCATCATTTCATACAATTGGTTGCAGTAGACATCCGCTGTCATCTATTCACCAGGTTTTATGAATCCGTATTGGATAATACCAGCCCTGGACTACCAAACAGACACCATTAGTTTTTTTGATGAATATTCGGTTTTGGACTGTGTTTCAGCACTTCATCTTTATCCAGTCATTGTGGTGAATGCTTGCAATTGTCAAAAAGAATCTATTTTTCATCACATGTAACAATAAGGTGTAGAAATTGTTCATCTTTATGTCGTGACAGCAAAGAAAGGCAAGACAATGTCTCTTCTGATGCTCGTTTAATTCACGTGGAACCCATTTATGCAGCTTCTTTACCTTGCCAGTTTGTTTCAAATGGTCCAATATTGTTAGAATGGTAATGTCAAACCTTGCTGCTCATTCACACATAGATTGAGATGAATTTGCTTCCACTACAGCTTTCAGCTCATCATTATCCACCT
>VBSM01002616.1:22131772-22225480 GCA_008086735.1 Cheirogaleus medius | reverse complement strand
AAAAAAAAATCCAAGGTTTTAAGAACCTTGTTTGTTAGAAATGAAAGTCAGGAAGTAGACCTGAGTGTAGTTATGGGTGCTGCTCTATTTCCACCTTCTACTCTGTGCCCCCAAATCCCAACACCCCGCAAAATAAATAAATGTAAGTAAGTATGTGTAAGTAGGTGGCTGTCTGAATGGCCAGAGTTTTGACAAACTCATCCAACCGAAGCTGGAGCCAACTTGGCTGGCATTGGAGTCAAATGTCTCACTGCTCAGGGTGGAAGGGGCTTTGAATGGGATGTTAGCAAACGATCAGGTATTTCCAAAATCTTATTAGGAGAGGAGCATGTAGAATTACCCTCCAGGTCTGTAGTTGAAGGCCTTCAGGGAAAATTCATTCAGGACGTAGATGGAGCCCCAAGGTCAAAGCATAAAGAAAATAAAAGGCTTTAGACTGAAGGTGACAGATAGAAGGCTAAAGTTTTAAGACTTTGTCCAAAATATGTAAAACGAGTTGCTAGGATAATGTCAGTGTTGGTTGGAGCAGCCTGTTGGACTGGTTGGGATGAAGTAAGGAGCTGGCAGTTGGGCCCATCTGGCCGCACAGATAAGAGATTAGCTCCATAAAAGAGGAAGCCCTGAGCCCCACTCCAGGGCCGTGTCCTCCAGCTGCCTGAGGCCGCTGCCCCCACCAAGCCCACTGATGAGGAAGGAAGTGCTGCCTCTGTCCTGATAGGACAAGGATGACCCAGCAGATCAGTGAGTGGCTAAGCGGAGCTCTCAACTACCTTTTTCTCCACTTAGCATGGGTGACAGCGGGGCTGGCCAATGACCTCTTTTCCTTCCTCTTTCCTTCTCCTCTGGACCAAGCGATGAGGGCGATAGGAAATCTTCCTTGCGAGCATGTAAGTAGGCATTGCTCCTCGTCAGACACAACCACAACCACGGCCTAAAGATTTTGTGGCAGGCTTGTGAGCTGGGTCCTGGCCCCTAGCCTGTGGCCATCATCTATTATTCTTAAGAGAGAAAACATTTTGGGGCTTTTTCCATTTGGAGGTTTTCCATGTAAAGAAATAATAAGGTCCTTCTTTAACAAACTAAGCCTATGACAGGCCAGTGTTGCAGATTTTTCTTAGCGTACTCCCTCCTAAAATATATGTCTGTGGTTAATCAAGTTCTGCGAATGGCAGTCTCTCCTTCAGACTTTGTGGGCTAACACAGCTCTCTGAAACCCCACGATTTGTTGGGGTTTTTCCCCAAGGAGTGTAAACAATCATAATAAAGTTGTACATCAATGAGGTATAAGAAATTTTCCCTGGGTCCTGTTTCTGTGACTCCTTCGAATGTCAATGCCCCCAAGCTTGCTGTCCCTCGACATGTGCCTGAACCCAAGGCAGCCACTCCATTAAGTGATAAACTTGGTGCTGTTGACTTAGCATCAGCCTGTGTTCCCCTACAAGTCATAAGTCAAAGCAGCCTGCATGACTTGGCCGCAATATTTTGATTTCCGTTTACATCACCATTCTCTATGTGGCACTGTGGGTGTGGCATCAGTGCCTGTGCGGGGTGCAGTGGGGTGTCTGGTGTTGGTGGCGGGCCAAAAGCAGAGCTGGCAGAGGGGGCTGGATTCCACCCTTGCTACTCACTTCTAGCTGATTGGCCTAAGGTGACACCGGACCCTCCAGGAAGTCTCCTTCTTTTCACATTCTTCCTGGAGACAGAAGTACGTACCTTGCAGGGTGGTCCTAAAGGTAACAACTGATGGCTATATGACACCTGGATGTAGAGTAGGCTCTCAATGGTAGCAATAATCATTATTGTTGATTTTGTAAAAAAAAGTTAATACACTTAAAATGCTTAGAGTAGTATACTTAGTGGGTATTCGTTATTATTTACTGTTGTTATCTAAGGGAATCAGATGCTTTGTCAATTTGGGATCTTCAGGCTTCACTGAGGTAATACTATGGATTTGGCTAATGTGCCTGATTAAGGCAGAAAGGCTGATATTTTCAGGAAAAAACAAAATGACATGATTTAGCAGGTTAAGTTTAGCCCAGAGGGAAGTGAAATGGTAAGATCTGCATCGTAGAAAGAGCAAAGGCTGTAGTTTAGAGAATGGGTTGGAGGAAGAAAGGAACATATGTGGGAAGATAAATTTGGATACCACAGCAGGATTCCAGGTTTGAATGAAGGTAGGGGCTGTAGGGGGAGAAGTGGACTGATCAGAGATTGGTTTCGGAGGTAGAATCTACTCTATTTATGGCGGATGGAGGGGAGATCTGTGATCTTGAGATTTCTGTCTTGGGGCAATCAGGTGGATATTGATTCCATTTACTGAGAGAAGGAACAGTCTTGGAAAATAAGATAATTCCTTTAGAATTTATTTTAAATTGGATCCTTGCACAGTCACAGAGTTTATTCAACCAGAAACAAAGAGATGTTTCTTTACTCTTAGCTATTTTTATCGTGTATTTTAAAACTATTCCATGATTTAGCTAACATGCATCACCAAGAATAAATGCATATATAGAAAATAAAAAACATATTCAGAGTCTTTTGCTGTGATACCAATATATAAAGTGACTAGGGCCACAGTTAGGTGACACTCAGAAATCGTGACTAAGAAAATAGAATATTGACATATGATTCAAAGATTTACAATTATAGGTTAATTAAACTGGTAAAAACTAGATTCAGAGAAGTGAAAGTAATTTCTAGTTTTCCATCTTCATTTATTTAAATGTGTTTCAGAGAAACAACCACAAAATATGTTCAGGCAAGGAGCATCCTAAAGGAAAAAGGAAGGCAATAAAAAGTAATCAGTAACATTATTTTTGTCAATGATAATTTGGAAAAAGATACTTTAAAGCCTGCTATTTTACCAGTAGGATGTAATAGTGATATACAATTAATTTACAAACAAATGATGCAATGTGAGTCAAGCATACTTACAAAGCAAATATCCATTGAAGAGTCTGACCAGAAGCTACATTTTTTTAATTTAATTTAATTAAGTAATTTTTATTTCAGCATATTACAGGGGTACAAATGTTTAGGTTACACATATTGCCTTTGCCCTACCTGAGTCAGGGCTTCAAGCTTGTCCATCCCCCAGATGGTGCGCACCACACCCATTAGGTGTGAATATACCCATCCCCTCCCACCTGCCTGACACCCGATGAATGTTCCTACTATATGTGCACTTAAGTGTTGATCAGTTAATACCAATTGGATGGTGAGTACATGCAGAAGCAAAATTCATAGTGCTATTTTTGGTTATTTTCATACTTTTAGTAGAATTTTTTAAATCCCTATTCAGTAATAGAGATGATAATTCCATAATTGCATTTCCGACATTGAATTATAATTATCTGCTTCAGTGTTTTCCCCTCACTAAACTGTGAATTCTAGGACACAGAGAAGACTATGTCTGACTCAACTTCATATCCTGGGTGACAAGTACTGTGCCTGACCGAGAGAGACACTGGTGAATGTTTAATGAAGGAAGAAAGGAGGCGGGGCATGGTGGCTCACACCTGTAATCTCAGCGCTTTCGGAGGCTGAGGCAGGAGGATTACCTGAGCCCAGGAGTTTGAGACTAGCCTGGACAACATGGGAAGACCCAGTCTCTACCCCGCCCCCCAAAAAAAGCTATTTCTACCTTCCTGGACAAAACAACTTCATGTTCAGGAATTGAACAGTTAATATCATTTAAAATGTTAGAACTTTTTCTTTATAAATGTAGTATGACCAAATTTCAGATAATTTTGAAAATAAAGAAAATTATTACATATGTAATCCCACCATGCAAATAAATGAAAGGTTAGCAAAGATGATGGTATCACTGTTAGAATTAATTTATAATGCCACTCAAAAACATGCATTTTTTTTTTAATCCAGATTTTAAAAATTGACAATGTTGTTGATAGAGCTCTCAGGTATGATAAATTGGAAAGAAAAAAAAAGGCATTTTATTTATTTATTTATTTTTAATTTTTTTAATATTGAAAAGTACTCCTAAGCAACAAGCATGCACAGTGTGTTACTGTACTGAATACTTTAGGCATAAAAGGCATTTTAAAGAGAAATTTTAGAAATGCAGACCATGAATATGAAAGGTAAAGGAAGATTCTTTGACAGTCTCTGCTAATTGGGAGAGAGATGATACTTGCAGGATTTTTTTCGGGTCTAGGGTTGAAGCTTCTTTCATTGCATAGTTTATTCCAACATGAGTTGGGGAAAGGAAAATTTGTTATCATCAATAAATAGCTGAGTCTTCTGACTTGGACCATAAAACATCTCAAATATGGTATCTGAGAACTACTGGCCTAGTTTTTGACAAAGCTGTGCTCTTAAATATGGTAACCAGGTGAACTTAAGAGAACTGGACAATGGAATAGAAAGTTACCAGGGGTTGGGGAAGAAGAGAGAAAGGAGAATTGTTGTTTAATGGATATAGTGTTTCGGATTTGCAAGATGAAAGAGTTCTGGAGATCTGTTTCATACCACTGTGAATATACCTGACACTACTAAACTGTACACTTAAAAATGATTAAGTTGGATAAATGAAAGAGAGAGAGCTGGAATCAGAAAACTTAGCCTGTGGCTTGGAGTCTTCTAATAAAATTTAATATTATTTAGAGGTAAGAGACATTAGTAAAAAGACCCAATTCTCCTAGGATATTAAGTTATTCTCTGTTAAAAAGGTTTACGACCCTTAAAAAAAAATTCATGAACTGTGGCTCTGAAACTATGGGACTGGGACCTAGGAAGCCTGGTCCTTAATCTAAGCTGGGACAGTTTCTTGATCTCCCTGCCTCAACTTGACCTAAGGATGACTTTTGTCATCCCCGCCCCCTTGCACAGTCTATTCCTGCAGGGATAGAGTCACACCAGTTCAGAGAACTGTGCCCACCAAACAGGGTAATAATGGTCAGTGTTTACATTTTATTTAGTGGTTAGTCACTTAAAGTATTATTTTATATTACAAAGCATGGATGTATGTATACTAATCCCTAGAATAAACTGAACATGTATCAGGTGCCATGCAACTATGCTTAGCAATTTGCATATTTAATCTTCGCAACTGGAAGTGGGCCCAGAGTGGTTAAGTGATTTTCCCCCAATTACACAGCTCGTGAGTTAAGGATTTGGAACTCTGAACTCAACTTTTCTGCCTACAAAGGCCATGCCCTGAACCACTAAGTTGTATTGGAAGAGAATACAGAACTTGCATAAAACATACCAATTCTAAGAAAGTTTGTAGAAACGTTTAAGAAATCCTGGCAGAATGGGATCTTTTATAAATCCCATTCCATCCACCCTAACTAGTGAAACCATCTATTTGGCTCTTCTCAATCTGTAACTTCCCAAATCCCAACAACTCTAGCCTTGCTTATCAACAACACAAAAGTTTGCATTACTGACTTAGTGCAGAATTTAGTTCTGTTACTAAGTTGAACTCATGAAAAGTTTTAATCCAGAACCTCAAATTTCTTAATATACTATCAAAAAAGACTTCGCACCCCAATAGAAACAAATTAGTCATTATTCATATGTGCTTGAAAGTGCTAAATGTAAGTGCTTTGAAGAGAAATTACCAAAAATATGTAGACTATTTAAGTCATATAAGCAAAGAAAAAAATTTGTGATTTGCCAAATTTGGTCCATTTTTAAGGTAGCCAGGAATAGATGTGAACACAATCACACACCAGCCAGCTAAAACTAATGCATTTGTAAGTTTATATTTAATAGACTGATTTCTGGCCCACTTTTAGGACTCCTTTCCAAGAAGATAAGAAAAACAACTGTGTTCCTTAAAATAGAAAATGTAGATAAAATGATCATGGCTTGCATGAAGATAAGTTAAAGTTAACCTGTGGCTGGAACTATTAAAGAGTTGTTGATATAAAAGGAACATTATTTTTCCCCTTACATTCAGGATATTTTTCACTGCCTAATTAAAATATTTAGCTTTTATGGTTTAGTTTTTAAATAAATCATGGTTTTAAATAAATTATTTATTGGTAAGGGCATATTAATGCACATTAATACAAACCAAAAGGTAAAACCCCAATCCCGATTAAAAACATTTTTTTTCCAACTGGGACTAGCTTTGAGTAGATAAAAAAACATTTTTTTAAGAAAAAGTAAAAAAAAAAAAAAAGAAGAAGAAGAAGAAAATAAATACAACTTTTTGCCTACTCTGCACCTGCACCCATGAGACAGACTAGAGAAAATCAAACAATAAGGCTCCCGGCCTAATGTGCGGCCTCCATGCTGCCCAGTAAGCCCAGCCTCTCCCGTTTCCTGGATAACTACTGCATACCTTCTCTCTCCTCAGACTCCTAATAGCACCTTCCCCGTCCACATCCACTCTCAGCTGATGACGTGGCATGCCCCAATCCGAGGCCAAACCCCACCCAGGCATCAGATCAGACACCTTTTTATCAACTCAAGGACTTTGTTCCAGTGATTCTCCCCTATTCCTCCTGCATCATCTACTCTTCACCGTTCACTGGGTCATCCCTGTAAGCACACCAGCATGTTGTTGTTCTCATCTTCCGAGAAAATAAAACTCTCTTAATCCCCCGTCTCCCTCTGGACGGCTTGCCGTTCTCTGCTTCTTTTTAATCACAGCAAAACTCATTGAGGGAGGTACTGTCTCCAATTTTCCTTCCATTCTCTTTTGAACCGCTCTAATCAGGCTTTGTCCCCACTGCTCCATCAAGGTCACTAGTGTCCTGCATGATGATCAGTGGTCAAACATCCCATGTGACTTACCAACTGTTTCTGACACAAACAATACTCCTTTGAGTCCTCCCTTGAAACACTTCCTGCTCTTGGCTTCCAGGACCTCACACTCTCCTAGTTTCCCTACTTCACCACTCTTCCTTCTCCGTGTCCTTTAGAGGTTCCTCCTCCTCTTCCTGACATCCTCTTGGACCTTGTTTCCTCTCTAGCATTCCTTCTCTATGGGCAACAACATCCAGACTTAATGAATATTTCCAGTCTGGGCTTCTCCTCTAAACTCCATACTTGCTCCACAAGTGCCCGTTCACCATCACAGCAGAGACATGTAAAAGGATCTCCAACCTAACAAGCCCAAAACCAGGCACTTGACCTCCGCCCCCCAAACCTGTTTCTCCTAAATGTTTTTCCTCTCAGTAAAGGACAACATCATCCTTCCTGTTGTTCAGGCCCAAAACACAGAGCCACTCTTGTCTCCTCTCCTTTTCTCATACTACCCTGCCATCTCTGCACAGGCAAATTCTTTTTTTTTTTTTTTTTTTGAAATAGAGTCTCACTTTATCACTCTGGGTGGAGCACAGTGGCATCATCATAGCTCACTGTAACCTCAAACTCCCGGGCTCAAGTGTCCTCCTGCCTCAGCCTCCCGAATAGCTGGGACACTACAGGTATGTGCCACCACACCTGACTAAATTTTTCTATTTTTAGTAGAGACCGAGTCTCACTCAGGCTGGTCTCAAACTCCCGAGCTCAAGCGATCCTCCTGCCTCAGCCTCCCAGAGTGTGAGGATTACAGGCGTGAGCCACCGCGCCCGGCCCAGCACAGGCAAATTCTATTACCTCTACCTTCAAAATATATCTAGAATCAAATCACTTTTCATTCCTTGGCTAATATGCCTCTGGTCTAAGCCACAACTCCTGCATTATTCAGTACCTTCCCAGTTGGTCTCCCTGCTTCTTTCTCCCTTGCCCCATACAGTCTATTCTCAACAGAGATTGTGTTAAAACTGATGAGATGTATAACTTTTCTGCTCAAACCCCTTACAGTGGCTCCTAAAGTAAAAGCCCAGGTCTTCTCAATGGTCCATGATCTGCCCTCCATGATCTCATGATCTGCTCATCCCTTCTTCTTTGACTCTGTCTTCTAAGTCTGCCTCTCTTCTTCACTCTCATCTAGTCATACTTGCCTCCTTACTGTTCTTCCACCTGGAGCTGCCTTCCCCCAGATCTCCCCAGGGTTTGCACGCGGACGTCACTCAAGTCTGTTTCCCCTGGAAGCCTTCTCCAGACAACCCTATTTAAATTCCAGCCCATGGCCCCTGCACCCCCCCCATCCAGCACTCATATTCCTTTTCTCCTTTATCTAACATATTCTTTTACTTATTGTTTTAATCGTCTGTCTCCCTCAACTCAAATATAAACTCTATAAAGGCAGGGATTTTTTTTTCATGTTTTTTTCACTGCTGTTTCCCTAGCACCTAGAACAGTGCCTGTCATAACTATTTATTGAATGAAAGAAAAAAGAGAATGAATGGATAGGCCATGGATAATGACATAGAGAGAGATCTTTTATTACAACCTCCTACATGCCCAGTACTCTAGGTGTATTTTCTCATTTAATCTTGGCATCTATTTAGTGGTTATTATTATCACCATTTTACAAATGAGAAAATTGAGTCACAGAGGAGTTAAGTGACTGCCAAGATCATGCAGTCATAAGTGACTGAATAGGGTTTTAAACCCAAGCCTGTTGGCCCTGAAGCCAGAGGATCTAATGGTTCGCTTATTTCACAGCATCACAGCTTTAGCTTCAGTCCACACCATTAACAGACATGCAGTCACCGAAGCACTAATCAGTATTGAAGTCTGAGTGGTGTCCATATAGGGAACTGTTAGGTTTATTCCAGGTGGGACCTTGAAACGTATGTATAGGACAGAATGTGGTTAATGCAAAACTTAGACTTATAAAACAATAGCCGCAGGAGTCTGGGGAGTCCCTGGACTTTGTAGATCTGGCAGACGGCTACAGCCAGCATTCGTTCCCCCTCCCTCCCTGATGGAGACCAAGGCTATCCCTCCCTAGCTCTCCTGATAAGGACGAGGCCAGAACAGAAGGATGGATGTGACTAGGGCAAAGGGATCGTAGGAGTTGGTTCTTTGAAGAATTTACTACAAACAGCTGATCTGCCCACCATCCTCTGCACTAGCAGGAAGCAATTCTCCACCTGACAGTTTGGCCCAGAAACAAAGAACTGAACAGGGCAGATGGGCAGGGGTCAGCTATCCCCATTTATAAAACCCCTCACTAAACCCCCTTCTGTGCTGACTCCCTTTTCGGACTCAGCCCACCAGAACCCGGGTGAATAAATCAGTTGTGTTGCTCCTTCTCCCGTGTTTCACACATAGCCTGGGTGTGAAATGTGTCCTTTGAGTCATTCATTCACCCTTTCAGTAACCATGAGCCATAGGTCTAGTTTAGTTATCATGCTGTATGGGGCCAGCTTGGCCTACCCCTTTTTGCAGGCTGTCGTGAGTAACAGGTTTTCTATACCAGTTCAAACATCTGGATGTTTGCAACAATCTGCATGATCAATTCACCAAAGAATTTCTGAGTTTAACATCTGTTCTAAGTGGCACTCACATTTTTTTCCAGACAGTCGCCTGTAATAAGAAGGGATGTTGAAACTTTAATAAGGAAGGAAGAGATAATAAAATATTTCAGAGATATTTAGAATATCTCTATAGAATATTTCTGGCCGAACAAACAAGAAACCAATGGTAGTTTTGCTTCCATAAGGGAAACTGAAAGATTAGGGAACAAGAAAGGAAGTGGGACTGACTTCTCACTCAAACCACTGGTACCTTTTGTGCATGAATTACCCTCTAAAAGTAAACAAAATAATTTAAGAAGGACAGTAATGGCAGTGCACTGTGTCTGGCCTCCCCCCCGAAAGGGCCACAAGATGACACACTGCACAGATAGAAGAGCTGGCTCACGGTCCCTGGCCTGCTCCGTCAAAGTGACAAGCATTTAAGTGTTCTCAGGGCCTCAGCTTTAGCTTCTGCAGAAGGAAGGTAATAATTAGGGCTCACTTTACTTAATAAAAGGAGATCTGTGTGAGAAAGCACATTTTAGGTGTAAAACCTTACACACACATAAGTTATCATTATCTTTTAGGAAAAAGCCAAGTTCGGTGGGTAAGAAAAAAGACAGCTCACTGAGCTCTGGAACATGAAACGGGGCCAGAATAGCAATAGTGGCTGTCTACACATATCATAGTAAGTTCTTGGAAGCAAGAAAATCAGTTGAAAATCTGTTGCTTAATCTCAGATGACTTTATTTTTAATTTAAAGAGTAGAAGCATAATTATCATTTGCATTATTACAACTCCTCTGTTCTCTGGTTTTGGGCTGATTACAAAAATTTTAGTCATCCTCCCCTAGAATGTTCTTTTATTCTCACAGTGCACAGACTAGCTGGAAGCTGGAGAATGAGAAAGATTTGCAACTCATTTATAGGTTTGCTAGAATCAAATAATGGCAGATTTTTAAAGTTTACTATTCCAAATTTTAAAATACTAAAATTATCAGTTGGGTTCTAGATCGAAGCCCTGCCTTGATTATATTAAATATCATGGTAATGATTATATTAAAATTCATGGGAAAATACACAATAATTCGATTGATGGCTATAGACAAGAGGGTGAAAACAATGTGTAATGTGTGGAATTAATTGTAAGCACACACTGGGTAGTCAAAGTAAAATATTTTTCAAGGAAAGACAACTATGACACTTTATAGGGCAGTTTACATAAATAGCATAGTATTAAAAAAAAAACTCAGTAGGCAGGGCATGTCATTCAGGACTGTTTTGAAATCTGTTACTAGTTTGCTAGTTACCTTATACTGTAGGGGAGGAAAAAATGGCTTCCTCCACCCTTCCAGTTTCTTTGGTTGTGCTCTGAATTAAATTGACATGAGATAGATTAACAGGAGGAAAACCATATTTAATTACATGTATACACACAGGAGTCCCACAGATGATTCAGGTTTGCATAGGGAGCATCCTGAGCCACAGGAAAGAATAGGGACTTGGGGCTTCAGGGGGGAGGTGGTGACAAGTTATGGGCTGGGCTGCAGATAAAGTCTCTTGGGTAATAAAAGTTGTCAGAGCAGCCCTCTTCCCAACAGATAATCTCACTGATGTAGAGTTTGTCTTTTACAAAAGGACAGCTCTTCAGAGCTACTCCTGTATCTACCGTTTCTCAGAATAATCAGCTCAAAATTATGCCAAAGAAACATATTTTGAGGTGGTGTATTCTGGTCTCCTACAATCATGCTTTGGAGTGGTATGTTTTGAGCCCCAACAATACCAATCAGTGGAAAAATGCTCCATCCTAAGGTGTTTAAAACACCCATAGAAGGCTCACATGGTTATTTGTAGGGAAACTGATAAGTATTCCTCCCCCAAATCACATCATTCCACACAAAAGAAAACAAAGGTGTGATGGATCATCCGATCCATCAGAAGACCATGGCCCGTTTTAGCACACAGCCCCCCTCCATTACCTGCAGGCCTCCAGAGGAACGCTGGAGGAGGAAGCAGAAAGTTCTAGTGGAGGCGCAGCCCAGGCCTGTCTTGTTCTCCATACAGATGTGGACTGGGCTGTTCCTCCACCAAGAGGTTGGCGGGAAGACCAAGTGAAAGGACTGGAGAGCGGTTTGCCAGCAGGGGCACACCACACGGAAGTTCAGGAGCACCGCTCTTAACTATGAGTTAAAAGAGGCAGAGATCTTCCTGTCCTCCCACCACTTCCCCGGTTCTCTCTTCTTCCTACTTCCTCTTTTTCCGCCTTCGAACACCTTTTCAGCCGTGAACACCCGGCACCGGTGGGAGGGGTAACATGAGCCGAGGTTTTGAATTGCTAAAATAAATCAAAGAGCCAATGTAAATTACACCCAAATTACTGAGAAAAGTGAAACAAAAACAAGTTCGGAGCCCAATTCCAGGAAGATTGTTGTCTTCTGTATTTACTTACCACTTCATGTTTTCGTGTACATCAAGGTCTTGAAGCTTCGATCATTATCCTTCCGCCTTCTAAAGCGAGAAAGTAAATGCTGACTCGTGCCATTTGCCCCAGATGCCACCGGAAATGGCATCTTCTCCCCAGACGCAGGCGCCCAGAGGCTAATTTATTTCCCCTGTAGCCCAGGTTCTGGGCTCTCCAGCCTGGCTCCTCTGCTCCGCGGCGGGGGAGAAAGGACTCTGTCTAGGGAAGAGAGCTAGAGTCAACTGACCCAGACGTTTTCAAATCACCGCTTACTTTAACGAGTAAGTACTTTCTAGCTTTACCATTTTATTTTCAGCATTGAGTTTGTATTTCTGACCAGCCTTTCTTAGGGCTCTCCCTTCTTGGGCACTTATGGTAGGAAGAAATTGGCATCCTAGCCCACTCCAGCCCACCCAACGTAACTAAACAGCACTAGGGAGTACCAGTACCAGTTGGGACTTGGTAATAACAAAGTATTAGTGATCTAGAAACTCTTAAATTTCTAAAAAGGGGCAGAGAAAGGAAACAGCCAATTTAGTCGTGAACTTGAGAAGGGATGTGAGGCAGCTGTTGTGTGTGTAATCTTGTATGTTGTGGTTGACCACAAAGGCTTGGCATCGGCTTTGACTTCCAGCCTGATTTTTAGAAAATGGATGACCTCGGGCAGATTACTTAATCTTTTAACCTTAATTTTTGAATGTGTAATAAAATGGAGAAAAATAGGGTACCTATCTCTGAGGGTTCTTAGGAGGAAGAAAGAGATAAGCAGATAAATACCACTGGAGGGTGTACTAAATAATGTTACTAAATAATTAGTGGTGCTAAATAGTAAGTGAAATCATTGTTACTAAATCATAAGTTAAATACTTTGTTTAACTGAATAGTTCCCTTAACCACTAAGCTTATCCCCCAATATGCTGAGGTGGCTCAGAATGACAGTCACAATGAACATTTGTAGAGTTTACAGAGCATTTCATTTGATTTCCACAATTAACTCTCAGGTAGGCAGTGCAGAGCTATTGACCTAAATGTGGAGCTGGAGGAGAAGGGAGAAGTGGGGAGCTCTGCTGCACGTGGCAGAAGGAGAAACTCACAGATGCAAACTTGGCGCTGATGGGAGGAAAACCATGACTTGGGAAAAAGCCCAATAGGAGAATTTTGTTTGTATGCCTGGGGCACAGGACATTAATTTCTCCAGCAAGTTCCTCAGCTTTCTCAGTCCCCGGCCCTTGTCCCCCGCCCCGCCCCCGTGTCCCATGCCATAGAACTTGGAACTGGGAAAATCAGTCCCACTGCCAACAGGCAGAGCAGTGGAAACCCAGGTCTTCCAGAACCCTCTATGAAACGGTGTGGGTAGTGACCAAGGCAGACAGAGATTGGCTCCTGGAATCCCATTTTAAAATTAAATTTTTTTTTCATAGAAACACTATTGTACATAGAATTCAGATCCAACAGTGTTAATAATAACAACAATAATAAAATAATATCCATTTTTAAAGCTCTTTTGTGTAATCTCCTCAGAGGAGCGTAGGAGCTATTTCTCCTATTTAAAGGATGAAAATCCGAGGAACACAGAGACGAAGTGAGCTTTGGAAGTGGAAGAAACATAGAGAATAACAAGGAAAACTACATGCAAATAATTCTTTCTAGATAATATTATTTTTTCCTCTTAATTTAAACATATATTTAGAGGTGAGGTTAAAAGCTCAGGCTCTGGAGCCATATTTCCTCCTAAATAAATAAAAGGAAACCTTAAGCTCATCTAATCAATGGGAAGATTCACTGTCAATAACAGGCCGTTTCTGCCAGTTTCCTAGCTGGGCAATCTTGGGCAATTTACATCACCTCTCCATGCCTCAGTTTACTCAACTGAGCAGATGATGATAGTTCCTACCTCACTGGGTTGTGAGATAGAATAGGCCTGGCACAGAGCACATGCTCAGTAGATGCTGACTGTTCTTAAGGCATAAGGCACTGGGCCCTGAGGGGTACAAGGATAGGTGAGACCCACTTCTGCCATCAAGGACTAGGATAGACTAGGATAGAATGGCACATGGCAGTTAATTATAGTACAAAACAGCACCAAATGTTAAATAGGGGCATCCGTGAAAAGAGGAAGAGATTTTTCTGTCTGGGAAAACAGAGAAGGCTCTCTAACAGAATTGCCTTTTAAAGTGAATCTTAAAGAAGGAATAGAATTTCAGTAAGAGGAAGGGGTTCATGAGTCACAGCAGCAAACCTAAAGAGATGAAAAAAAAGCCCTCTGACCTTACACAAACCCTATAATTCATTCGCCCACGGGCTTTGAGACGATCCAAAGAAGTAAGGGTCATAGCCTAAGTTAAAAAAAGTAAGTGATAGAATGCAAAATGTTGGAGTTATGCTAACATATCAAATGAATATGAAACTTAAAAACCTAGATGATAAAGTTGTATGTGAGAAAACACATATAAAAGTAAAACTATACCATTTTAACCCACCCAGTTATGTATCCTCCATTACTGTTTCAAGCACAATCAGACAGCAGCTCTCTGAAAATGTGGGGTGAGAATATGCGGCCGTCATTCACACTGATGGTCAATACAGAATTCACCTTTAGGAAGATGGCTCAAAGGTCACAAGAGAATTATCTTAGGAATTCAGCCACAGTTTGATGGGAGGATAAATGGGTGTCTAGAGAATTGGGAATTGATGGGGCCACATAGACTGTCACTCCCGCGGGCTCCCACCCTCAGCCCCTCCCCCCCCCAAGGAACTCTACTCTCCCTACCTGAATGTGTCTGGAACTCAGGAGACAGGTCTGGGCTAGAGGAAGAGATAATAGCTAAATTCACTGGCCGCTTAAAAATGTGGCGGCATCGTGTTAATGACTTTACATATGCTCATTTAACTCTCCCTTGTAAAGAAATCCATAGTCGCATTATTCCCATTTTGTTGATGAGGTTTCTTCAGAGCAGAGAGGTTGCTAAACCTACCCAGGGTCTCAGGGCCAGTGAGTGGTAGAGCAGGATCTAAACCCACAGACGGCTGACTCCGGGCCCTCCCTCTGGGCTTTGGGCTCTATTGCCTCAATTCTGAGTCATCTGCATACAAATGGGAATTGATAAGGGGATGGCCCATTGTTACTCTTGGAGGGAGTGGCGCTATTAATAATTATGCTGGGAAAACAGGCATAAACCAAAACCGTTTGGGAAAGTGGGGACAGATGATCACCCTGTTGCCTGACGCCCTGAGAATGAGTGGACATCTGAGGGTAGGAGAGATGAAGAAGAGAAGAAAGGAGTCATTTAATGGGCCTTGAGAAAGACCAACATTTGGGGAATTGCAGAGGCAGAGAAATGAGCAAAGGAGACGGGGAAGGACGGAACACAAGGATGTTTTAGACACCCGGGCTCAAGGGCAGTTTGTCGGAGGGGAGCCGTCAGCCCCTGATGTTGCAATGGCCACTGAAAGGAGCGACCAGGAACTCAGTGATTTGCTGACAAATATTTCTTCGGTTTGGTGGAGTTGGAAGCCAAATTAAAGTAAAAGGAGGAGTGAGTGGGAGGTGAGGACGGGGACACAACCAGCGCAAACAACTCTTTTAAAAAATGTGGCCTTGAAGCGGGAAGCAAAAGATAGGACTGTCGTGGAGGTGGAGTCAAGGAAGTTCCTTTCTTTTTTAAAGCAAGTAACTAGAATGTGTTTAATGCTGAAAGGCAGGAGCCAACCCTAGGAGACTAAAGAAAAGGCCGAATGCATAATTATCCCCTCTCCGGGGAATATCCTGGAACAAAGTCCCTGAGAAGCTGAGGCAACTTTATAACTCAGAAGGTACATCTCGGCCTTTGCAGGAGAAGAGGGGACTGTGGTTTGAAGGTTTGAGGAGGAGTCTGCGGGAGGTCCTGTCTGCAGGCCTGCGTTCTCCCTGCAGTATGCAGCATGGGGGGCACTTGCTGAGCCAGAGGATTAAAGAGGCCCAATGTCTGGCAGGCACTGTACTAGGCCCTTGATATACAGGATCTCTTTTCATCTTCACTATTATTCAGCGAGGTAAGTGATATTATCCCTGTTTGACAGAAGAGGAAAATGTGGGTCAGCACTGTGGGCAACCAGCCCAGTGGTGGCCGTGGCGGGGTGGGGGTGGGGGGTCTGTCTAGGGGGAGAGTCCACAGCTGGCTTCATTGTCTCTTAGAAGTAAAAAAAAAAAAAAAAAAAGCCAGGTCACCACTTTTTTGTGTTAGAGGAGTAATAGATGGGAAGTTAGCAAATGTAGTTTAAGTAACAGCTCTAGACCATAATGTGAGAGTTTGCCACAGACTGTGCATGATTGAAATTACATTTTTGTTTGTATGAATTGCTCTCATCATTTACTTTAGGGAATCTTTTTGCAAAACAAAAGTTTTAAAAAATGAGGCCATTTGAATAAATGGCCCATAGTTTATCTTTTGCTTTTATAGGAGAAGTTACCTGCATTGCAGGTATTAAGTACCTCCCCTTCATTCATAAGGATGTCCCCTGCAGTCCATAGCAATTGTTACTCTTAGGCTATTACTTTGGGAAACATATGCTGCTTTAACAACTTTTAAATTTGGTAATTTTCAGATTCAAAAGTATTTGAAATTCTTCCATTGATAGTTTACTTTAAAAGAATTACAAATATAAGATTGTGGCCTGGTAAGGGTGATGCATATATGAAATGAATACATCTACAGGGATTCCTGCCTCCATAAGAGAAACTTGTGGTTACGTGGAGCCTGGTTTAAAGATCATTATTGTAGTTTTCAGTTTCCATTTATGTCACATGATTTTAGGTGTGTTTAAGAACTGCCTGAACAACCAAGTTAGAAATATGGGCTATATGATGTGGTTTCATGATAGAGGAATCATGACAGTTGTTGGGGGCTGTGAACTGGGTTTGCAGAATGATTGCTGTCTCTGCCTTAGGTAGACACAGGTGTTCTCTAAGTTTTCACTGAATTGATTAATGGGCTGCAGAGCTGATGCCTTTTTAGAAGGTGAGGTCATTGAGGGTGGGGGATTAGAATTGGTCTTTCCAGAGATTATTTGGCAATTATTTTAAATTTTTGACAAGTTCAAATTCAACTTAGAAAACTGACCAGATATTAAGACATAGGTAACTTGTAGGCGTGAGTTCACGAAAAATAATTATTTTCTTATCTGTACCATTCATTCCACTAAAATTTAAGAGAATCTTGGAAAGTTCAAAATATTAGTTTGATCCCCAAAAATGCAGTTAGGAAGGAAATTATTTATATTCCCAGTACAATGTTGTATTAAGATGGTTAGTCATATGCAAGAAATTTATAAAGTAGTTACAAGTACCCCTAATCAAAACATCCTAATTGTTAGTGACTATCTCTGTGATTTAAAACTTCTCTGCAAGGTCTCTGGAGCCACTGGCCTACTTCATTGTCACTCTCCTGTAACTAAAGGTCCAGAAGAAAAGAAAATAAATTAACCTAATTACTACAAAATATTGATTACTGAAAAATAAATGCTATGTGTTTGGTTTGTGATAGTTATAAAGCAGTAGTGAATGATTTATAATTCATAGCTTATGAAGCTATTAAAAAATTCATTAGCCCCAAACAGGGAAATATAAGCAAAATGCTTGAAAGTAATTGATTGTAGCAGTACCCATTATTTATGCATATTTCTGCCACAGCTTTACCCTCAGCCCAAATTTTACTTTGAAAACAGAAAAAAAGGCAACTACTTATGGCTATGACTTAAGGAATCATCATAAAATTCTTTAAAAAAAAAAACAACACCTGTTTTAATTTGACATCAGAATCACAGATTGCAATGATCCTTCATAAACCTCACTCCTCTGTGCTCATTGACAGCCAGCCTTTCCTTTGATTTATCTTTACACGCCCACTTCCTTACCCCTCCTCTTGAGAGAAGAGCCTGCCTTTTTATACCTGCCCCTTGCACACAGCGAAATATCTGACTGTCAGTGATCCTTATTAAATGAGTGAATGAATCCATAAAATAGCTACCAAAATGAGTGAGTGAATTTAGCAAATTTGAAGCAAAGGAAGAAGCCTAGGCTAGTGGGATCACTGATCTGGCTACTTTCAAATCCCTTTTTTGTTTTCATTTTTTTATAAATAAAAAGAGCCCTGAAAATGGATGGTATCAGCCTTTTTTAAAAAACCAGAGATGATTTACATCTCCAAATTAGGCTTCTCTACTCACTCCTCTAAGAGAGTCATTTTGGTTTTGTTAAATTTTGTTTTCATTGCTTGGCATCTTAGCTTAAACGATTCTTTCCCACAGTGATAGTCTTGGGAGTGTCAGATTTTGTTAATCTTGTTACAGTTGTGTGCTTTTTATCAAGAATTTCACGAATTTCCTTTCATTTGCAGCTTTTAACTGGATCTTCCTAGTCATTTTTCCCTCCCTTCTCTTCTCACAGGCATAGCTGCATGTTTCACTGGAGAAGAACAATAAGACATTCTTAGGTGGACATTTTTGCCTGATTTTGGCTCTGAGCCTTTCTAGCAGCATTTGAGTGGGTTAAGTTCACTGGTTAGGATACAGGGCAGCCAGAATTCCTCAAACACTGTGAAGCCTAGAGTCTGTAGAATCTCATTTGAGTTATTCTGAAATCTAGGTCATTATATTTTGTTATGTCTCTTGCTTGAGATCGAGATTAAGGTATGGGATGATACACACACACACACACGCACACACACACACATACACACTACCGTTCACTACTCCATCCCCTCCAAGTATACACACCACCCACTTCTCCTGGGCAGGCAGAGTAGATGGTTGCCTGACTGTGACTAGGGCAGACCAAAAGACCTTTCTCATTAGAGATGGACTTTGGAGTAGATCTTAGCTCCATCAAATCAATATCTTTCCCTCTAAAATGAGAATAATAATAATTATCTCATAAGTAGGTTAATATTTGTAAAGCACTGGCACCTAATAGCTGCTCAATAAACGGCTACAGAATTAATTTTTTTTTCAAAATCTTTCACTTGCATCATCTCATTTGATCTTCATAGAACCCTGCTTAATAAGCAGCACAAATATTGTAATCTGTCTTTTATAGATGATTAATCTGGTGTTCTGAAACTTCCTCAGTACAGGTTGAGGATCCCTTATCATAAATGCTTAATCCTAGCACTCTGGGAGGCCTAGGTGGGCGGATCGCTCAAGGTCAGCCCTTCAAAACCAGCCTGAGCAAGAGTGAGACCCTGTCTCTACTAAAAATAGAAAGAAATTAATTGGCCAACTAAAAACATATGTGTCAAAATTACTAAAACGTGTATACTTTTCTCCTGTTAATCTGTCTTCCTAGACCCAGCTGCAGATCGATCCCACTTCAGAAGAACCAAGATGGGCAGAGGTGACCCATAGTCTCCCTTAGGAGTACTAGTGAACAGAAAAAATTGGCTGGGCATGGTGGTGCATGCCTGTAGTCCCAGCTACTCAGGAGGCTGAGGCAGAAGGATTACTTGAGCCCAGGAGTTTGAGGTTGCTGTGAGCTAGGCTGACGCCACTGCACTCTAGCCTGGGCAACAGAGTGAGACTGTCTCAAAAACAAAAAAAAAGAAAAAAGAAATGCTTGGGATCAGAAGTATTTCAGATTCTTTTTTGGATTTGTGAATAATTGCATATGCATAATGAGTTATCTTGGGACCCGAGTCTAAACACAAAATTCATTTATGTTTCATATACACCAAGTACACATAGCCTAAAGGTAATTTTATGCAATGTTTTTAATTTTGTGCATGAAACAGTTTGTGTGCATTGAACCACCAGAAAATAAAGGTGTCGCAATCTTAGCCACCCATATGGACAATCTGTGGTTATTTAACATCACCATCATTCCTGACTCTGAATTCATATGTAACCAATGTGTGATCATTCTTATATTAATTAACACAAAAGTACTTAACAGTAGAAAATATGGCATACCATTAATACAGTGAAAAAACAATGTGTTCAGGGAAACGTGGAGCTCTCAGTAAGTTTTGGATTTTGGAGCATTTTGGATTTTCAGATTAGGGCGGGTCTGAACCTGTAATAATAATAACAACAAACTCTTATCAGCACTTACTACTTGTCAGGCATTGTCTTATCTAAACTGTTTACATTTAATCCCCACATCAAACTCTGAAGTGGGTCCTAATGGTCCCATTTTTACAGATGAGGAAAATTAAGGCATAGAAATGCTAAATAACTTGCCCAAGACTAAAGAGCTAGCCCATAGAAGAGATGGGATTCAAACTCAGGCAGTATGACTCCAAAACCAATGTTGTTCCCTAGTACTCCTAAGGGAGGCTGTGGGTCACCTCTGCCCATCTTAGTTCTTCTGAAGTGGGATCGATCTGCAGCTGGGTCTAGGAACCAAATTAACACAAGACAGATTAACAGGAGAAAAGTATACACGTTTTATTAATTTTGACACATATATGCGGACCTTCACAAGAGAGCAAAGACCTGGAGAAACAGCCAAAGCAGAAAGCTTTTATACTTTTTAGACAAAGAATGACAAATTTCGTGAGAAAATGACAAGACAAAGGGGCATGGGCTAGGGGTAGTAAATTCCAGGGGAGTTACTAGGAGATACAAGGAAGGGTATCGAGCTGATGGAGGACAAAAGTGATTTTAGTGAGTTTATGTGTACAGACCCCTTGCAGCGTCACATCTCAGTCACTGGTGACAGCGGTTATCTTCTCCTGTTGGTGTGGGGAAGGCCTGTGTTTCTCAGTTTTTACAGCTTGCTATAGGTAAGAGAGGGCAATTTACATGGGCTTTTCTGCCACCGCTGCATCTCAAGAGCCTTCCCCTCAATAATATTTATGTCAAAGAGGCATATTTTGGGGTGACATTCTGTTTCCTTCGACTCCCACAGTTTTTAAGTAGTGGACTTGAACTCCTATCCATTAGATCTGGGGCACTTCATATACATACCCCAAAAAGGAATGCACTGGGCCATTTAAACAAAATACCCCTGAAGCAGAGGCAGCACTAGGTTATCAGATCTGCCAGTTTCCAGGACAAAACTTTATTGGAAGGGGAGGATGTCGAATACCCAGGGCAGCAGTCCCCAACCTTTTTGGCACCAGGGACCGGTTTCACGGAAGACAGTTTTTACATGGACTGGGGATTGGTGGGGTGGGGTGTCCTCTGTTGGAGGGTTGGGGGGAAGTGGTGTGGGGCCTGTTTCCTAACAGGCCTTGGACTGGTAATGGGCCTCAGCCCCGGGGGATGGGGACCACAGCCCTAGGATACAGGGCACAGAATATGACCACAATGCTGGCCCAGATTGGACACAGAGTCAGGGCTGGCATGGGGGCCCTGGAACACAACAGGAAAGGGTTTCTTTCTTTACATTTTGCATTTTGGAGACTTGGGTGGAGAAGAATACTGTTCCCCAAAACTCCTGAACTATGACAGGTCATGGCCCTAGCACTTTCTACTTTGGATTACGGTTGTCAATGAGTATTTCTTGTCTGTTTCTTGAGTGTAAGACCATATTTTACTCATTTTTGTACTCCCTATGTGGAGCACATAGTAGGCACTTAATAAGTGTGAGTTGGATGAATTATAATCTGAACAAATGAACATGCTTGAGTCCCAAAGGGATTTGCAGTTTGCTTTAATTTTGTTTTGTTTTGTCGCATCACAATGAGCTAAATCCTATTTTTAAACTTTTTTTCTGAAAGCAAAAATATTTTAATGAAGATTCTTTGGGAGAAGATAAGTCACTATTTTCAACTGTTCCCTTATGAAACTCTTAATAGTCTACCTATTTTAATTTTTCAACTTTTACCCATTCAAACCCACAAATAGTATAGCTTTTAAAAACTGAATGTGCAATTTAGTAATAGCCACCACACTTAACTAAATGTTTATTAATGCATAAAATCTTACAAAAATCAAGCCACATTGGATTTTAATGGCTTGTGTAAGCAGATGAAGTGGGTACCATGTTCCTCCCATCTGAGATTTGTTAGCAGTATTTAAGTGTGTTTCTACCGCTTAGTCATCAGTGGATATGAGTTGTAAATGGCAGCTTGAAATAAATGTAACCGGAAGTTTTAAAGATGAGTTTCACAGCTTTTAACATTTCATCCATCCCATGGGTTGGAGAGAAAAAAAAACGTGTTCTCTATTCTCTCAGCTTCAGTACCTGGGGATGTGCAGATTAAACTAACAAAGGACAGATTAATGGGAGAAAAGGCTCACAATTTTTTATTAATATTTACATGTAGGGAGCCCGAGCAAAGAAGTGAAACTCAGGAGGGTTTGGGCTTCAAGGGATGATAAATCTTGAGGAATTGACTGGGAGATAAATGGGGTGGAGGGGGTAGACTAATGGAAGGTAAGGGCCATTGTAGTAAGATTTGTTTATGCAAAATCCTCTTGGAGCTCCTCCCTGTTTTCAGTGAAAAGGATGATAACCAGTAGGATAATTGGTAAGAGTTGCTCTTCTGCCCCTGGTGGGGGAGGAGGGCGGAGTGTCACCTTCCTCAAAGGAAAATTTATGCCCTTGTTTTAGGCAGATAAGGGAGGGCAGAAAACTCTTTCTGTTATCTGCTGATTCTCAGTTGCTTTCTGCTCAAAATAATCCTCATGCTAAAGTGCATATTTTGGGGTGGCATATTCCAATCCTCTTCACATGAAAGCAAAGAATATTACAGCTGGAACATATCCAGATTATTTCCAGTTTTATTTTGAGTGATTTTTTTACAGTCCTACTGATAAGAAATAGCTACTTCCTTGTTAAAGAAATCTGTTTTTATGATGTTTTTTGACCTAACACATGTACTCTTCCTTTCTGTTACCTGTTGCATTTCATTTAATTCTTTTTAACTTACAAAAAGCAATATAAGACTATAAAAGATATTTACAAAAATAAGGGGGTAGGGAGGTCATCCGCAACCCTACTATTCTATGAAAAACTGTGTTATGTTTACATATTTCCTTTCAATGTTATCTATGCATATCTATTTTATGTAGTTTCAGTGATGGGGCACACAATATGGGATGTAACTTCTTCAACTTAACATTACATCAAAAACATTTTCCATGCTCTTGCTTACTTGCAGTTCTCATTATTTAACAGCTGCATAGTTTGCCTAACCATCTCCAGTTAGATATGTGGGCTGCCTCCAGGCTCTCTGCTGACCTCCGGCACTGGCCAGTGTGGGTGGGGTTGGCCCCTCCCCACTAGGTGAAGCCTAAGCCTCCCTGAGTAGCCTCGGAGGTTTAAAGATCAAGCCCCAGGCCTAAACTGCCCAGGACCAAGGAGGGCTTCTGTCTCCTGGCTCCCTTCCTGTCCCCTCACCCCACTCCCAGATGCAGGCTTGGTGGAGCTGCCCTGCAGGCACCACCCTGGGCCCACTCCCTTGGGGCGGAGGCCACAGCTCCATCCTCTTCCCCAGTTGCCTTCCCCCACTGGGCGCCCCGCCCAGGGGTGAGTCCCTCCCAGCCTCTCTCTCCTTCTGTCCTAGCAATCTGCAGACCCACCCTGTGCAGAGCAAGGAGCTAGGCCATGCGCCATGGGAGACATTGTCTACCTAAAGTCCTCTGAGGTACAGCAGCTGCTCCACAACAAGTTCGTGGTCATCCTGGGGGACTCGGTGCAGAGGTCCGTGTACAAGGACCTGGTGCTCCTGCTGCAGAAGGACTGCCTGCTCACCCTCAGCCAGCTCAAGGCAAAAGGGGAGATGACTTTTGAACAGGATATGCTGAGGGAGGGAGGCCAGCTGGGCCAGATGCACAATGGCACCAGCTACCGCGAGGTCCGTGAGTTCCGCTCCGACCACCATCTGGCGCGTTTCTACTTCCTCACGCGCGTGTACTCCGAGTACCTGGAGAGCATCTTGGAAGAGCTGCAATCGGGCGAGCACGCCCCCGACGTGGTCATCATGAACTCCTGCCTCTGGGACATCTCCAGGTATGGTCAGGGCTCCTGGAGGAGCTACCTGGAGAACCTGGAGAACCTGTTCCGGCGCATGGGCCAGGTGCTGCCGGAGTCTTGCCTCCTGGTGTGGAGCACGACCATGCCTGTGGGCGAGAAAATCACCGGGGCTTTTCTGCCCGAGCACCAGACCTCAGGCACCTCCCTGAAAGCCAGTGTGGTCGAAGCCAACTTCCACAGCTCTGTCGAGGCGAAGAAACACAACTTCGATGTGCTAGACTTGCATTTCCACTTCCGGCACGCGAGGGAGCACCTACAGCCTGACGGGGTGCACTGGGACCAGCTCGCGCACCGCCACCTCTCCCAGCTGCTGTTGGCCCACTTGGCTGACGCCTGGGGTGTGGACCTGCCCGCCCGCCCGCCCGCGGGCAATTTGATCAAGCAGGCTGTGAAGAAACAGCCTGGTCAGAGAGTTGAAGCTCGGTCCCAGGCCAGCAGAGATCGCTTGGCCTTACCGTCGTCCCCCCTCTTGCCTGCTCCCAGAAGACGCACCCTGCTCCAGGCCCCACCCCAGCGCCTGCCTGTACCCCTATCCCTACTCCTTCCCCCGCCCCCGCCCCCACAGCCTCCTCTCATCCCCCTTCACCAGAGGATGCCCCAGTTCCCACACTGTCCCCAAGATGCCTATTTTTACTCCGACCATACTTTCCAGTCGGATCAGTTCTATTTCCATTCGGATGTCCCCTCATCTACACAAACAGGATTTTCCTTTGAAGCTAGCTTTATGTTTGATACCCGGCCACCTATGCCCTACTTTCCCCCACCCGGTTACCGGCAGCCGGCCCCTGTGCTCCATAGAGGTTTTCCGCGGTATCTTCCCCGTGGCCCCTATGTGCCCTCGAGACAGCGGCCTAGACCTTCAAAGGGAAGGGGCCCCAGCCCACCCAGGCCTCAATAGACTGACCTCGGCCTCTTTCCTACTCATGGACATGCACTGGACAGAGCGTCTGCTGCTTTCTTTCTGTTGGCTGGCCCAAACAGACTGACCCTGTTAAGTTAAGCCTTTAGTACATGTTTGGACAACCATTTGTTTGTTCCTGTTACCAAGGAAATCAGGGAAGAGCAGTCTGACCTGTTCTTACTGGCTGTAGCCTCTTCCTCACTTCCTGTGGGTGGTCCTATTCTCTTTGCCTTTTTGTAAAAATAAAATTTAAAGAAGTTGTTTCACAAAAGTAGTTTTGTGTGTGTCTATATTTAATGGATGCCTTCATTTCCGTTAAACAATTAGCCCCGTAAGAGCACAAACAATATCTGCTGCATGAACAGTCATGGTGTCTGCTTGATAAACTATTCGGAATAGTTTGTGTAAAAGAATTCTCCTGAGGCATTCCATAAAATGGATCCTATTCCTTACAAATAAGCCTAAGAACTTTAACTTTTTGTGATCATACTTTGCCAGAGATTCTCAAAGAATCACTCAATGTTTGAGCTGGGAAAACTAAAGACATAACATTTAACCAAGATTTACAAACAAGGAAACTGAGGCTAAGGGAGATGAGTGACTTATTTTAGGTCACACAGAAAATCACTCCTCTAGTCTTTTCTAGTTTATACCAGTTTCCAGGTTATACCAACTTTGAGACCATAGAACTAATTTCTACCACAGCAATATCAAACCAAGAAGAGAAGTCTACCAAGTAGAGTCTTCTTACCATGAAAGCTATGGCAAAAAAAAAAAAAACCCGAACCCCCATAGCTCCATAATCAGAAGTGTATTGGTTAAAATTATGCATGTAAGCTAGGGTGAATGGCATGCTTATAACTTAATGATTCCTTGAATAGTCCTGATTTTTAGACTTGAGAAAATTAGAAAAAAATAAGCGATGCTTAATGGCAATGTGAATCACCATTAGAGAAGAAAACCACAAGTTGGAAGGGACCAGAGAGTGCACAAATCTCTTCTGTGTCAACTCTCCATAGGTGGCCACTGCCATGCCTTCTCTGTTTTGCAGGAATGTTAACATCGCTAGGACTGTTTAAATGCTAGGCCTTTGTCACACTAGACTAGTGAATTGTTAATACTTAGATAAAATAGTCAAAATTGATATGATTAAAATTGTCCAAATATAGGATTTTTCATTGAACTGATGTGACTGGTTTATCCGTCCCCAATACCACCATCCCTAAATTTGACAAGGGAAAGGGAATTGTTACCAGTTCATGAAATCATGAGAAATGGATGATTTCTAAGTAAGAAATACATAGTATCTTTTAATCCACTAAAACCCATAGGATTCCTGGAGATTAGGGCCTTCGTTTTACTTTTACTTATCTCTGTGTCTCAGATCCTAGCACGATGTCTACTACTTAGTAAGTACTGAATAGTGTTTCTTAATGAATCAATGAATGAATGAAGAGGTGGCTTATAAATGTGTTCCTGATGAGACTACAATCCAAGTCTGAAAATTGACATTTAATCTTTGTAGTACATCTGAAGAACTATTGCTGAAACAGTATAATGATGATCTTTGAGGACCCTGGAAAAGTGGTGTCAACAAGTCAGAATTTGCCAGAATGTCCCATCATAGTGAGGAAAGGGGACCTGTATGGCCAAGGTAAATGTTCTAATCCCATGGAGATTAGGGTACTAGGCTGGCTTTACATTTCCCAAGCAACGCCAAGCAGCGTTTAGCCACTGATCTGAGTAAGCTGACGCATTCAGTGTTTATATTTCCATGAACAAACGAATAAATTGAGTGTTCTGGTGTATACCTCACTTTCGCAGGTTATGTTAGTATGTATGACTCTTCCTTAATCTGATTATGCCTGATGAACCAAGGAGAATGAGTTCTTAGATATACAGTGCTGAGGACCAGATGAATCCACTATATTGTGCATTAAATTATGTCAACCATTCGACAGTTCTGTTTCTCTCACGTGGGTAGCAGTGCAAGTAGACTCAGACAGGGACAGTCTTTTCCTTCACAGGTATATTAATTTCCTGTGGCTGCTGTAAAATACCAAAAATTTCATGACTTAACACATTTTTATTCTCATACAGTTCTGGAAGTCAGAAGTCTGAAATCCATCACTCCAAAGTGAAATCCTGACTATGTCCTACATGATCATGCTTCTACCTGCCCCTGCAGTGTTATCCCCTGGAACTCTCTTTATTGCTCGTCATTCTTTCAACCACACAGGACTTCTTTCTGTTCATACAGCATGTCAGGCCCTTTTATAACTTGAGTCTTTGCACTTGCTATTTCCTTTACCTGGAATGTTCTGCATCCCCTACATCTTAATTCGAATATCTAACTCTTCATCCTTTTGTCCTCACCTTGCAAGTCCCCTCCTAAGAGGCCTTCCATGACCATTCAATCTGAAAGTACTATGATGATCTGTCATCACATTCCTCATTGTCTTTGCATTGCTTACCGAGTTCTGCAATGGCTTCAGTAGTCGCTCTCCTTGTAGAATGAATTCTCCATGAGTCTTGTTCGCTGTTAAGTTCCCAAGGCCTACTGGCATAGTGCCTGGCAAAGTGGTGTTCAGGTATATTAGCTTTAGTTAATTGTTTAAGAACATAATTAATTCATATGGTGCACTCAATTAAGAATTCAATTTATATTAAAATTGAGCAGCATTTGATTACTTTTCCCTTGAAAATGTCTACAGATCTCTCCCATAACGTTACCTAAGTCATGCTGGGTGGCCAGGCCCCTTTCCCCATTCCCCAGTCCCCACCCGCTGGGGGGAAGTGCCTGATAGCACAGTTCAGTGGTGCTTGCATTTAATTTCATACATATCCTGGCTTTTATATTCCAGCCTAGGGCTTACTTTTTTGCCCATTTTTGCTATTGTCGTCTTGCTCCTTAAATCAGGAAACCTAGCATTGCAATCAAGCTATTGTCTGGGAAAAATAACCAAAACTATTCAGCATTTATGAGAGAAATTATTGCTCTATTGTTAAGATTTAGAATGCAGGGTTCATTTGGCTTATTCTCCATCCTCAAGAAACGACAGCTCTCAAAGCATTTCCTACTTGACTCTTGCCTCAGATTTTCTGGAAAAAGGAAAAAACAGTAAAATTAATGATTAAGTTGACATCATCCGAGCATCATGTGTTTCTCACAAGATTCTCTAATAATATGTTATAGTGAAGACCAAAATTTTGAAGCTGTAATCATATTTGTCCATATGTACAAAGAAAGCAAATGTTCAAAGAAAGCATTTGAACCAACTGAAACTTACAGTCTGCCGTGGGGTCAGCATCCAGCATCAGCTCCTTCTCCAAGGTCAGCCTCAGAATTCTTGGCTCTTGTTGCCAGGAGGCAACATCCACTGTAAATTCTGGAGTTGTACAAAGTGGCAGCTCCATCTCTTGGACAACTTTATATTCATGAATTCTGCAAAGGTAAGTTGTTTTGAAAACCTGGAATCACTAGGATTCACATGAGAGAAAGGATTTACCATGGTTTTAAACTATTGTACGTTTGTTTCTATAAACTCCGAAACAATATTCTCATTCTCACAATTTCAAGAAAGGCCTCTTCTGCTGAATGCTTAATTTATAGATATATAGATGGTCCCTGGCTTACGATGGCTCAATTTACGATTTTTCAACTTTACCATGGTGAGAAAGCAATACGCATTCAGGAAAAAAAAACAAAAGCCAAAAAGCCATCCAATACTTGTTCCCAATCCTGGGCAGCTGCAGTGAATTGCAATTCCCAGTCAGCTACAATAACCGATACTCTACAAGGCCAGGTGGTTTTGCCCAACTGTAGGCTAAAGTAAGTGTTCTGAACACATTTTAGGTAAACTAGGCTAAGCTTTTATATGCAGTATATTAGGAGAATTAAAATGCATTTTCCTTTTTTTTTGAGATAGACTCACTCTGTTGCCCGGGCGAGTGCCGTGGAGTCAGCCTAGCTCACAGCAACCTCAAATTCCTGGGCTCAAGTGATCCTCCTGCCTCAGCCTCTTGAGTAGCTGGGGCTATAGGCATGCACCACCATCCCGGCTAACTTTTTCTTTTTTTAATAGAGACGTGGTCTCGCTCTTGCTCAAGCTGGTCTCGAAGCGATCCTCCCACCTCAGCCTCTCAGAGTGCTAGGATTACAGTGTGAGCCACCGCGCCCGGCCAGCATTTTCCATTTCTATTTTCAACTTATGATGGGTTTATCGGGATGTAACCCCATCATAAATTGAGAAGCATCTGTAGTTTTTTTCACAGGACTACCTATTAAACCTCAAGGAAACATTACCTAAAACATGTCCCTTTAGCCCATAATCTTTACTGCATATGCATCTATAGGCAAGGATGTTTGTAAAAGCATTCATTTTATAATTGCTCCATCTGGAAATCCACAATGACCTTTCATAAATTTGAGGCTCTGAGAAGTTCTGCATGATATAAACTTAATTAAATGTATTTGACTTAGTATTTCCCAGATGTATTTAACCAGAACCATTTTCACATATAGCATCATTTAAAAACATATTTTGGGAAATAATATTCTCTAGAATGCTAGATAAAATAGTTGAGGTAAATGAAGAGAAAAGGTTTGCAAGTGACATTTACATTCAAATCCCTTTTCTAATGTAGCATTGTAACAATCTGTTCCTAAATATCAGGTAATACTTGTTAGGTAAGCCTGGGACATGCATGGGAATGGCTAGTTAGTGGAAGTGGGATAAACTGGACCAGCAATGATTGTCCTCTCCTTCCTGTAAGATGGGAGAGGCACTGGGACAGTCTACCTTAATAACAAGTTCTGGGGGGTGTCCAGTCCAGCCCAGGTGTTCCCTGCCTGGCACAGGGTCAGAGAATATCCCAAGATTCGTCCCAGTGGAGCATGGTAACCAAGAAGAGAAGAAACAGAATTCTGCTGCTGTGCACACAGTCATTCCACAAATGTTAGGAGCAGGAAAGGGCCTGTGTTAGAAGAACAAGAGCACCAGCAGATGCTGCAGTGGCTGGGCCAGACACCCTCGATGGAGAAGAGACACAGCCAGCTCGTGTGGTCTGATGAGGTCCAGTCTGGGCGCTGGGCAGGTATGCTACAATCACAATGTCTCTCTGACCCAGGCTGCTAAGTGGCTTCTTGAGCTTGGCTTTTTATCTTCACTTCTCACTTCCTTATTTACTTAACATGGGCTAATTTTTGGCAAATAGTCTTTGATCTTGTGTTTCCTCGAGGTAGTTATGTCACTGCACCAGATCAATCCTCTTCATACCATCCACTCTTCCCTACCTGCACCATGCCGTAAGGCAGCGGTTTTCAAACTGTATTTAGTGTGCATCAGAATCTCCTGGTGAGTTTGTTAAAACACCATTGCTGTCTTCCCAATTCCCCAGAGTTTCTGATTCAGTAGGAGCCCTAGAATTTGCATTTCTAGTAAGTTTCCAGATGATGAGGACCACACTTTGGAAGCCACTACTCTATGTTGTTTTTCTTCCAAAGAAACAAAAATATAAAAAGAATCATGTAATCTCATTCATGCAGCTATAATCTAGATTTAATCATTGTGAGCATTTTGCTGTGTTTTCTTTATCTTTTTTCTGAAGTATTTTAAAGTAAATTACTTCATAATTGTTCATCTCTAGACATTTCATATCTGGGAAATAAGGACATTTTTCTATATAACCACAAGATTAGTATCACATCTAACAAAATTGACATAACTTGCTGTTGTCATCTGATTCTCAGTCCCAGAAATGTTTTTCACCAATATTCAAACTGGGATCTAGGGGCATGGTGGCAGGCGTGTAGTCCCAGCTACTCAGGAGGCTGAGGCAGCAGGATCCCTTGAGCCCAGGATTTATGATCACACCTCTGCACTCCAGCCCAGGCGGCACAGCAAGACTTCTCTATTAAAAAAAATTAAAAAAAACAAAAACAAACAAAAAAAACCCCTTCAAACTGGGATCCACTAAAGAATCACACATTGCATTGACTGTTACGTCTCTTGAATCTTTTGAAACAACCCAAAAGCGCTGATATGAACACAGGGAAATCAGCTCAGAGCTGGACTGGCAGCAAAGATATAGACCAAGTAGAGATGAACCTGCAGATAGAGGATAACGGGTCTTGGTTTTGAGGATGGAAAGGAGCTTAAGGCTGCAAATTGGTTGTGACTTTTGAAGGAGTTAAGGATGATCTACCCCAAAGTATACCAATTTGGTATATTGATTTTTTTCAAGCTGAGAGTAGTTGAGCAACTGTAGTTATGGAAAGGGCTATCTGGCCTGTCCTTTCCTACATGTAGCAAGCCATAAAAATTCCTTTCATGTAGGATGCAAGAAAATAACCCTTATCAACAGAGACTGAGAACTGCTGCTGCAATGGACTTGCACAAATAAATCTACTGAAGAAACCCTCATCTTCCACTAGCTTTTCACCCCATCTGTCTCCTAGTGACTCCCCTAGAACTTACTACCCCTAGCCAGATCCCTTTGCCCTGTCATTCTTTCTCAAATTTATCATTTTTTTTTATTTTGAAAAAGTAGAAAAGCTTTCTGCTTTGGCCATTTCTTTGGGTTTTTACTTTCTTGTGAGGGTCTCCAAGTACATGGAAAATTAATAAAACTTGCATGCTTATCTTCTGTTAATCTGTCTTGGGTCAATTTGATTCCTAGACCCAGCCAAAGATCCCACTTAAGAACTAAGTTGGATAGAGGTGATCTATAACCTACCCTACACTTTATAAAACTAGCCCATTGGGCCAGTTAGTAATGGATATTAAAAGCAGAAAAAACTTCTTTGCATATGAAGGCATCTTCATTTTGAGATTGTATCTTTCCTAATCAACCAATAAATAAATATTTACACATCAAAGTGAGGATATTTATGTATCTGTGTGAGTTGGCAAATGATATACTGGTCTCTTATTTGTTTATTAGCAAATACATATTTGTTAACTAAATAAAAAGTGTTTATTTTATATTAGGTACTACATTAAATTTTCATGTCTAGAGATAAAATTTAGGTAAGAGAGCCTTATTATATATGCATATTCAAGAAAATTACTTACTGGAGTGTATCAGTTTAAAACTTCTGGGTGGGCACGGTGGCTCACACCTGTAATGCTAGCACTCTGGGAGGCCAAGGTGGGAGGATTGCTTGAGGTCAGGGGTTCGAGACCAACCTGAGCAAAAGCAAGACCCCATCTCTACTGTAGAAAAAATTAGCTGGGCATGGTGGCACATGCCTGTAGTCCCAGCTACTTGAGAGGCTGAGGCAGGAGGATTGCTTGAGCCCAGAAGTTTGAAGTTGCTGTGAGCTAGGCTGATGCCACGGCACTCTAGCCTGGGCAACAGAACAAGACTCTGTCTCAAAAAACAAAAACAAAAAAACAATAGAAATTAATTAAAAATAAATGAATAAATAAAATAAATAGAAAAATGCTTTACTAAGTAATTGCTTGATGCCAGGTTCTCAAGCCTTTCCACTAAAATACCTCTAATGGTGGAGGAGCTTGAATCTATATATTGAGGAGATCTGCCTGCACCAGCCTACTCCAAGGATTAAATTTATTTCAAGACTTATATTAAAATATTAACTGAAATTCTGTGCTCGCTCGATACAGTATTATTTGTTTTATAAATAGTAGTCATCATAATGCCCTTCACGACATTGAATAAAATCAGTGCTACAAATATGCAGTGGGTTCAGTGGGTAACTCAGAGTGAGAGGAATAAATAAAATTTAAAAAAGAACAAAAGAACAAAAATGCAGTGGGATTTAGGGTTCTAATCCATAAAATAGGGGATGATGGCATCTATTTTATAGGATTATTACGGGCACTGAATTAATATTTTTAAAGCCTTAGAACATGGCAGGTAAAATACCTATTAAATAAAATTAAAGATTGTCCCAAGCTCATCTTATTGTTTAAGCTGTCACCATGTAATTGCCTTCCAGGGTATTAGTAACCTAGTTTGAGTGTGATTTTAATATTTAAGGACATAATTAGGGTTAAAATAGGAGAAAGGGGAGGCTATGATTATTTGGGCTAAGTTAGAAAAGAGATGGAAAAATGGAAGGAAATGACATGAAGCCCACCCAGGTGTTGGCAGAAGGCAGCCGTTCAGCAGATTTCAGAGCACAAGCCCCAGGCCCAGTGCCAGGCAGTAAGGACTGTGGAAGCTGCAGGCAGCTGTTGATATGATACTGTGCGGAGTTTCCTAGGCCACTTCCATCAGAATCACCTGAGGTGTTCGTTAAAAATGCAGAGTGTGAAAAAAAAAAAAAATGCAGAGTGTGTGCCCCTTTCCCACACCAACGTACACAATCAGAATCACTGGGGTAGGCCCAAGAATCAAGAGTTTACACAAACTCCCAATTCCTTATGTGACTAGAATGTGAAAACCATTGTGAGGGATTGTGTTCCGTATTAATGCTCTTTTTCCTTTACCCTTTACAAAAATAAACTTTAAAATAATATTTTTAACATATTTTGAAAACACATAACCTGTTCGCCATGTCAGAATAGCCTAGAATTTTTGGCTGGAAGAAAATTTGGCAGCCATCCAATGCAGTAATTCATAACTCTGGTGGTGCATTATGATAACCTAGCCAGTTAAAAATAAGTAAATAACAATACCAGTTCACAGGCCCCACCCCAAAACAATTAAATCAGAAATTCTGGGGGCAAAAACCTGGACACAAGTGTGTATATAAAAGCTCTCCAAATATTTATAATATAAAGATAGGGTTAGAATCACTAATCCAGTCCAACCTCCTCATTTTTCAAATAAGGAATCTGAGGACTCAGAAATTAAATAACTTGTCTAAGACGGTAGAGCTCTCTTCAAATAGGTAATCGTGTCAGATATACTGGTTATGCACAGTTCAGTGCTTTTCAAAATGAAGGTAATGACCCATTAGTAAATTGTGAAAATAATTTATGCATCCTAATTTTTTTAAAAAATGAAATGGAACAGAATAAAAAATATCAGAGTACAAATCAAGCAGTGATAATTTTATTCCATGGTGTGTGTGTGTGTGTATGTGTGTTTGTGTATGTGTGTATTATGTGACCAAATGTAAACTGTAATTATTATTATTATGGGTGGTTGTGAAAAAAACTGAAAGTCCTGCTCTGGAGTTTCCTTGAAGTTCTAATATCTAAGGTGAGAAGGTGATGTCTGCACACAGGAGTGATGCAGCTGCCCCTTCTGTCTGGTAAGTAGCCCACAGAGAGGGTGTGGATGGCACGGAGGGTAAGCACATGGGCTTGGGGATGCACATACCTTGGGGAAAAGTGAGTCTATGCCCTTTATTGGTGATGGGAGCTTGTGCAAGAACCTTAAACTCTTTATGGCTCAGATATCTAAACTTTAAAGTAAAAATAATAATACCCACCTCACAGTATCATTACTTTTAAATGGCATAATATCTGCAAAGCACTTAGCATAATGTGTGGCACTTAGTAAACAGTCAACAAGCACAGACAATTAAAAATGTATCCATGATCTATCGTTTCCTGACTCAAAGAGGAAAAGAACTAAAAATGGACTAGGATTAGAACAGTCTTCTGAGGGACATGTATTCTTGGGTCTAATGTTTATTTTAGAAAGACAAAAGCTAAAAAAAAAAATTTTTTTTAAATAGCTAAAATAATTGCTTTAACAGGCAACATATTTACAAGAGCATTTTTCTATTTTCACAGAACCATAAACTATGGTGCCACCCCCAAGATACCTGCTTATCTTGGAGCCAAAACATTTCATTAAAAAAGAAAAAAGAATGGCCTTGTATTGCAAATGTAGAAGTCAAGTGTGCTCTCAGCTATTTGGATGTTGTGGCTTGTTTAGTTTCTTTTCTAGCTTCTTTCTTTCTAGAAAGATGTTGTTCAACATCTGCATGAAAAAAAAGTGTTTCACATTCATTTTTGGTGGCTGGATCCCAAATAAAACGAAACCCTAGGCTGTTGGCCGAAGAACGCCTTACTGTTGTTCATATACCTCAATGAACATGCATTAGGGTTAGGATTAGGGTCTCTCTTGCCCAGATCCTGTGCATGTCCAGAGTATTTCTGGTATAGCTCCCCACTTTTAATAGGGAATTCCTCAATCAAGGAATAAACTCCTCTATACTCATCTGTTGTTCCACGTCAGTTTGTGAATGAACAAGTGCTCAAGCTGTTCCTAAATAATGATGTACCTGGGATGCTTAACATTTGTGTGGCAGCTGGTGAAAAACCTTAGTGGTTTTTTTTTCCTCTTATACCTTCCTGTGAAAGCATATGGTTGCTCTAGAATGTCATTTGCATATATGCATATACTTACACACACATATACATATACACATGTACACACGCATATATATACACATATGCACACATATAAAGGACAATAATTAGATGTTAAGTTTATAGGAAATAAATATATTGGGCTCAGCACTGCAGATTTAGAGATGAATCAAACAGTAGCCTTGCTGTCAAGGAGCTTAAAATCCAATAGAGAAGGTATGACACATGCATAGATAACTCTAATCCAGGAGAAAATACAGTAAATGCCTGGAGAGAGAGGGCTTCAGCACTACAGGGGTTCAAAGAAGGGAGAGCTTGTGTGCCCCCAACAGACACAGGAACAGCAGAGCCAATGGTAGAGGAAGCATCCGAGGCGTGTCCTGAAAGATGGGCAGGGTTCTCCTCTGCTGACATGAGGTGGCATGACATCCTGATGAGGGACAGCACAAACAAGGATGCAGAGGGGGTAGGGAGTCATGTCCAGGGGCCACTGAAGAGGTTATTGTGGCCAGAGCAAAGGCCCCATGAAGGGGAGTAGAGGTCAAGAAATTTGGGGAAAGAGGTTAAGTATCAGTTTTTTTGAACTGATACTTGTGTAGTTTAAGACAACACAAATTTATCATCTTATAGTTTAAAATGGGTCTCACTGGGCTAAACTCAAGGTGTCAGCAGGGCTGTGTTCCTTTCTGGAAGCTCTAAAGGGGAACACATCTTCTTGCTTTTTCCAACTGGAAGTTGCCCACATTCTTCTGCTTGTAGCCCCATTTCACCTTGAAAGCCAGCAATGGCCGTTGGGGTCTTTCTCACAACATGTCACATCTTCTGCCTCCTGTTTCCACATTTAAGGACACTTGATTACATTGGGTCCACCGGATGATCCAGGATAATCTCCCCATCTCATGGTCACCTGACTAGCAGCCCTAATTCCACCTGCAACCTTTATTTCCCTTTGGCCATGAAACAACATATTCATAGGTTCCAGGGATCAGGACATGGACATCCTTGGGGAGCCTTTATCCTGCCTACCACAGGTTGGAACCAAAAATGGAAGTCCTTGAGTGTCAGGATGGTTACCCACATTCTTCATGATGGGGGGGGATGCAATGTCTGTTTCAGATTAAGGACTGTTTCAGTTCAAATATTTTCTTGCTTTTAGCTGGAGTAATAGCAATTCAGTGCAAGAACACAGGTTGTCTCATACTGATCGGATGTTCTGGTTGGCAGTCATAGATGACTTTGATTAATAAAAAATGGGGAAATAGATTAAATATTGATAAATGCAGTTTGGTGTGTTCAGCTTTTCAAAACACAGGGCCTTTGAGGAGGGGAAACCATGAAAGAAGATCACAGTATTAGAAAAATTGGGAACCACTGCCTCAAAAACAATATGACCTCTGATTATTCCAGTTGTTCCTGCTTGTATATATGGCATTTTTCTCTATTGTTGACAGATCTCTAGGGTTGGAGGATGAAACGTTTGGAAAAGATTTAAAAAAACAACTAATTTGTCAAATGTATTTCATCTTCCAACTTATTTATGGTTTGATCAATAATTCATCCCTTAGCATCTGTCTCTTAAAGAGTATCTTGTCTGTTGTCTTTATAAATGGCAAATTATGATATTGGGAAAACAATATACCTTCTTTTTAAAGCACACAGCGTCTCAAGTGAAACAAATGACCTAAAGCTGTGAAACAGGAAGATGAAAGAAACATCTGATAAGGCAGGAAAGTACAAATAAGGCAACAGAAAATCCATCTGGACGTAGGCATTAAGCTGTTCAGACGGTCTTTATTTATTGGCTTAGCCAATTGGAAGATTCTCCCTTTAAAATAGCATTTAAATTAAAATGTTCTACTATGAACTATTAGAGCAAAAGTTTACAAGGCTGTTAATCCCACTGAGTGCAAATACCTTTCCATTATAGGTGTTTATGTGGAATATATTTTTGTCAAATTCCTAGTACTTACTGGTCTGTTTTGAATAAAGAAATGGTGAAAAGGAAGAACAAACTAGTTATATGGAGAGAAAAATCTAGGCAGAGAAAGAGTGTCAGCTGGGCACACAGACTCTGGCCAGTGCCTCAGCTAACACTTCTTGAGCACTTGCATTGTGTCAGGTATAGTGCAGAATTAGCAATCCTCACAGCCACTCCATGAGCTAGGTACTACTACTAGTCTTATTTCTTTTCTAAAATTTTTAATTTTTATAGATTTAGGGGGTACGAGTGCATATTTGTTACATGGATATATTGCATAGTGTTGAAGTCTGGGCTTTTAGTGTACCCATCACCTGAATAGTGTACACCGTATCCAATAGGTAATTTTTTAATGTATTTACTATACTTTTATTATTTTTTATTTTTATTTCAGCATCTTACTGGGGTACAAATGTTTAGGTTACATAGATTGCCTTTGCCCCACCTGAGTCAGAGCTTCAGGTGTGTCCATCCCCCAGATGGTGCACACCACACCTATTAGGTGTGTATATACCCATCTCCTGCCCCCTCCACCTGCCTGATACCCGATGAATGTCACTACTATATGTGCACAAAAGTGTTGATCAGTTAATACCAATTTGATGGTGAGTACATGTGGTGCTTGTTTTTCCGTTCTTGGGATACTTCACTTAGTAGAGTAGGCTCCAGCTCTATCCAGGATAACACAACAGGTGCTAGATCACCATTGTCTTTTATGGCTGAGTAAAACTCCATGGTATACATAGACCACATTTTATTAATCCACTCATGTACTGATGGGCACTTGGGTTGTTTCCACATCTTTGCAGTTGTGAATTGTGCTGCTATAAACATTCTAGTGCAGATGTCTTTTTTTATAGAGTGTCTTTTTTTCCTTTGAGTAGATGCCCAGTAATGGGATTGCTGGATCAAATGGTAGTTCTACTTGTAGCTCTTTGAGGTATCTCCATATTACTTTATTAGTCTTATTTCTGATGGAGAAACTGAGGCTTAGAGAGGTTAATTCACTTGCCAAAGCTCACATTATCAGTGAGTGAAGCAGCAGTGAGTCAATCCACAGGCTGTCTATTCAAAACACAAGCATACTCATTTCATTCTCCTGCTTTGTAAACATTATTCCTTTAAACCTCACAATCTTGTGGTTCCCCTCCTTAGCTTCACATTAGAATCCCTTTGGGTCCTTTTACAAAATACCATTGCCTAGAATCCACTCAAGACTACAGAAAAACAATATCATCAACAACACTAAAGTCAGCCAACACTTACATGTGCCGAGCACGTCTCTAACACATATATATATAAAATCTCACTTAATCCTCACGACAAGTCTTGGATGAAGATACCATTAAGTATCCCTAATTTTAAAACATGGAAAATGAGTCTCAGAAATGTTAAAAGCCAAGCTCATATGATTCAAAAGATGTGATTTAAACAAAAACAAACAAACAAAGGCTTAGCTGAAAGTTTCATGGCCAGTAACTGGCGAAGCTGAGGTTCTGATCCCAGGCAGCCTGGCTTCAGAGTCTGTACTCAGAAAACAATACTCAATCCAGCAAATAAAACAACGACTACAGCTAAAACCATCACTGGTAACCTCTGGTGGATGCTAGAGAACCAACCCGCTTTTTAAAAACTGACAAATAAAAAGGAAGAATCAAGCACTTATCCTGCCTTTATGTGAATAAACTGTACCTTGGGGTAACTAGTTGATGAAAAGAATCTGTCTTTTAGGAGAATTTCAGTTAATAAATAAATGAGTGATAGAATATCATTTTGCAACCATCAGTGAAATAATGAACCTAGGCCGTGATCATCAGTGGATGTAAACTTCTCAAAAAAAAAAGATGTCCAGACTTCACATTCGTTCTGATGGAAGTACACATTACCTCGTGACAAAGTGCTCTTTCTAGAAAAATCAAATCTCTTCAAGCTTCTAGAATCAAATACCCTTTTCAGGTAAAACAAGAGACCAGAGGAACATGTTACATGACACCTTTACATGCGGATGCAACCAGCAAAATCCAGACTGGGGAACTCAACAGACAGAACACTTCATTTTCTTCACACACAAATAGAATGAGAGAGAGAGAAGCTATAGATTAAAAGATTCATATAAACTTACTGCAAACATATGTGTGCCTCATATTTGAAACCTGATTTGATCAAACTCCTATAAAGAGTTTGGGGAAATTTTTACATTGCCTGCGTATTTGATGTCATTAAAATCATTTTAGTATCTTTTTGGTGTGAAAATTATGCAGTAGTTATGTCTTTAAAAAGAGTCTGTACTGTTTATAGATACACACGGAAGTATTTGTCAGTGAAATGGAAAATATACATAGCAATAATTACTATTTGAATAGGTATTTGAATATGTGCATTTGAAACAGACCTAATTTGACTTCTGCTCTATTTGGCACTTCTTGTGTTTCCTCAACCACTTAATTGAGATTGAAACCGCAACATCTTCATTCGATAAAATACCCTGCATGTGGCAGGTTTTTAATGAGCATTTTTTTAAATTAATGGTAGTGATAACAGATGGTATGAGACTGAAAACAAACCCAAATCCTTTTCTTTAGCCCCCTGACCAAGAGAGCACTGCTCAGAGATAATTGCCAAATTCATCCAAACCTCTGGAGAGTTATCATCACTAAGCCCTTCTTGCCTTTTTCTTTTGTTGACTTTTCTATCACATTGTGTTCATTTTTTCATTCACTTATTCATTCACTCACTCAACAAATGTTTGTTGAACACAGCTTGAGCCAGGACTAGACTGGGCGCTAAGGATATGACAGTGAACAGACAGCGGCAGCCCCTCCCTGTGGGTGCGCACAGACCATTTGAACATGTCTTGAGATCTTGGGATCCTCACCATCCCTTCACCCTTTTCTCCTCTCTCTTCCTTTCAAAGGCTAACCGCTTCCACGTTCCCCTAAAGCCTGGAAAAATCAGTCTAGCCAAGTGAAAAACAAAAACAGTTAAAATTAATTGGGGTTCTAATCAGAGCTACCAGTTAGTTGTTTTATGAGTTCTGGCAGGTGAAAACCCTCTCTCAGCCTGTGCCTTAATCTGCAAAATAAGAATAATAACACCTAACGCATAGGGCTGAGGGAAGATGAGAGATAAATGGAGTACAAAACTGAGTCAAGCGCCCGGCATTTGGTAGACACTTGATAAATGGCAGCTGTCATTATCGTTATCACACCATCCATTCTCCCCACTCTCACACATAGCTTTAATTTTTCTTTCCCAGTTGTTCTTTCTCCTCTTGACACCACGCAACCCTGCCCAGAAGATCAGGGAGCCACACGGGAACCTCTCTCTCCCCAGCTCCTGGGTAACCCCCACCTACACTGAAGAAAGGTGTTCCCTTTCCTACCCATCATCAGAATCACACCTTTTCTCATCCCTACTTCTCTCTTGAATGTGTCTTTCTGTGTCTGTCATTCGAAAGATGAGATACAGATGGGCAATGCATACAGACAGGACCTCTGGGGGCACGAGGACCTCAGAGAAGGAAACCCCACCTTAACTGGCTCTCACTGCACTCGGCTGTCACACTTGGCCCTTTGGGGTGACGTTGGCCATAATGATCTGCATATAAAATACAGGGCTTTTAACTTTCAAGAAAGTGTTTTCAACTGTCCTTTTATGTGCCACTCATGCTTCCCCAAGAGATCCATAGAACTGCTCTTACTAACGCCCTGGAGAAATTTGAGTCCCGGAGAGGTTAGACAACTTGCCCAAGAACAGGGGAGATGGTAGCGGCAGAAAGAGTCACTTCATTCTTTCCAGAGTCCGTTGATGAAAAGAGAATTTCTCTTTCCTAATCACATGACATAACAAGGAGTGTGTCGCCCATAGAGAAGAGTCTGGAGGGAGAAATGAGGTAAAATAAGAGGACACAGAGATTAAAGAGAATAGATGAAAAAGTAGGGTTTGAGAAATAAGAGGAAAAGGGCTAAATCAGCATTTTTTTTAGATAAATGGTCTTTAGACTGCTGCACCAGCCTTGGCTGTCTTCTCTATGAGAGCATTATGAGCTGGCTGGAGATTCTTTAAGACCCTATTCATTCATCACTGGTTGCCCCTCTCCTGGGTGCCAGGCACTGATGCTCAGTACAATGATACAGTAAGGAACGGAGTGTCCACAAGCTGAATTTTCCCTATCATTGGAATTTCATTATAAATGCAAGAAGTTTTAAGTTGCCCTGCAGTGCTTCTGTGTAGAATTATCACAAACCACCTTATTTTACCACCAATTCCACCATGGTAGGGGCCAAAGTACATCCTCTGCAGCAGAGTCCTAATCTATTTCTCATTTAAGTTATTTCTTGTTCAATAATCCTGTCCCCAAAATGGGATGCAGATAGAACTGTGAAGAAATACATTCTTTTGCAAGGCATTCTTGTCTAACTTCATTCCAAGAGCTCAAGTTTTCTCCACTACATTCATGGGAATTGATCAAAAGAATGGGGAAACAGCACAGACGGTGTCCAGAAAGCAGGACTCCTCACTGTGGGCTCAATTTTTAAAATACACGTTGACACAAGGTAATGACTGAGATTCAGGTGCTTCTGGAGAGTGCATGCTTTGGGGAGTCACGCTCCCCTGGCATGTATATTGAACCTCTGATCTATATGGAAGCTGAGGAGCTCTTAGGAAAAGACTTAAAGCATGTGCACCTGAGGGGACTAGACATATATACATGTGTTAAAGCACACCAGATGGTCCCAAAGCAGCCAGGTTACAGGGGGAATGATGGGGATGACTGAGGAAGAATTCTGTACAAGGGAGGAAAGTCTTGCCTTGAGAACTAGGGGTGGTGGTGATTGAAGGAGTCACAAGGAAACTCATACTGGAAGTCAACCTTACGCACACTCCAAGTACAGCAGGCCTCAACTTCCAACAGCAGCATCATGTGGTGGGGCTTCAACCTCACTGATAGACATTAATTTTGGCTACAGATGCTGGGCATTAGGAAGAATATTCTAGCTCGATGAGACCATTGTTATGCCGTTGGGCAGAAACTGTGCAGTTGGAAAGTGAGCAATAACTAGGGCTCATCCATGGATACACATGAGTCTCGGAAATTGCTGAGCAGAAAAACACTGTCTACTCAGCTAAGCCCAGATGCCACTACCTTTAGGCTTTTCTGTGTTATCCTAACATCTAAAAAACCATAAATCTAGTTCCAAAAAGCACTGATGAATGATGTTAAAGCCATTGAAGGGGGGACCCTCAATAAATTGCACTCCTCTTCCCCACCTGAGTTGTGAACAAGTTGAGGAAATAAAACAAAGGAAGAGCAAATGAGGATCACCTTCATTTACTAGTGGAGGCCGGGCTGGAGACTAGGTTTTAGGTCTGGTGGTCCAGCGGACTAAAATTAGACAGACTTGCCCAAAGACAGGCATTTGCTAGACAGGAGCAGGCCGGCCCAGGCAAGACATACAATACAGAGAGACATTGTGCTCTCTTGGAATGTTCACCTCGAAAAGGAAGTAGTAGAGCTGAACCAACAGGCCCAGGGATTCTTCCAAAATTACAATCAGATTACTCATTCCAGAGCCCCAGGGGTGAGATGAGCAAAGGGGCAAAGAGGGACAAGACCTGTGTTAGGGAAATCTCTTATTATGGAAACCAGGAGATGAACAAAGGTGCCTCTCCTCTGTATTGATCAGGGTTCTACCAGGCAAACAAAATCCATATCATGGTTATTAAATAGAGGGTATTGAACACAAGGGATTTTAGTTATACAGGTGTTAGAGAAGCTTAAAGAGTAACCAAGGTAGATGAGGCATCCCAAAGATTAGCAAGTGGAAAGCCAACCCCTGTCCTTATGGCTGGAGGGACAAGAAAAGAAGCCTGGTGCCCTTTGGTGGACATTAGCATCCCAAGGGGCCTTTTCAGACAAGAGCTGGAACCACAGAGGAGCTGCAGCTGCTACCAGATATGCCTCCCAAGGCAGAGAAAAATGGCAAGAAACACTTTGGCTTCTCCTTTCCTCCCAATCTCCAATCTCCACCAATTCCTCTCACGGGTGCACTGAGGCTAGAGCGAGTGGTCAAGAGAGCCTGGGTATCATAGTGGGCAACAGTAAGACTCAGAGCAGAGACAGAGAGTGGATCTGGAGCAAATGGGCAAATAGCTCGCACAACCTTTAACAAAGGCAGAGTTTTATTGCAATTTTGTAGATAGATGAAAGATAAATTTATCACACATCACACACCCAGACCCTTCTAAATGTCTCTTCACCATTTCTTGAAATTTCTTTCCTGTAGCAGCTGCCATTTCTTCCTCCATCTTTCCTCTCTGCCTCGGCTCTGTCTCTGGCTCCCTCTTGCTCCCCTAACTCTCTGAATCCCCTCAGCAAAAGCCTCGTCCAAAAGCCTAGGGGACTTCATTTTGCTCCCTCTTCACCTTCTCTATCAATGATGACTCTCTTTGGGACTCCCTGGGTGACTGCTCAGAGCTTTGAGATTAAGTAAATTGTATTCATGTGACCAACTTGGTACTTGCAGCTTAATCAAGCCTCAGTCCAGTTACCCAAGTAAGGGTAGAGTACGCACCTACTCAAAATAACAGTGTCTACACAAGCTCTTGTGCTTCTCTTTTCTCTCTCAAACTTTAGCAATTGACCAGTTAGTTACATTGGTTAATGCCTAAGACAAAATGCAGCCTCTCCATCCCCCACCTGGCTTGCATACATGTTTGTTTTGCTTTTAACAGAACTGAAAGGACTTCTTTCTGTTTCATTTTCTTGTAACCACAGAATTTAAATATCTGTTGTTTAGCTTGTGGGTACACTGAAGAGGGTGAAAAATCAAAGAGGGTGATACTATTTCAAAGTAGATGAACAAAATAAAAGATTACAATCTTCCAATTTAGAATAAAGCTTGGAACCTAGTAGGGATTTCTAAGCTGTGTGTTGATTCATAGAAAAACAGTAAGATACAGACAGGTTACATGATTTACTCAAGGTCGTACCACACCTCATGCAATGACTTTATTATCTGAACTACTAAAAAATGACACAGATATTTGCATGGCTAACATTACTGTGGATAGTAGTAGGGCCAGAATTAGAATATGGATTTTCTGTCAATCCAATCCATGTCTGCTGGCTCTGTTAGACTGTCCAACATGATGGAATTGCAGCACAGTTGTTAGAAGTTCCAGCTGTGTGGTCATGTAGGCATAGGTTCAAATCCCAGCTCTGCCACCTACTAGCTACATGACTTTGGACCATCTCCTTAACGTCTCTTAGTTTAATTTCTGCATCTAAAAAGTGGCATAAGAGTAGTGCCTTCCTCACTAAGAAGGATGAGGATTCAATGAGATGATGTATGTTGTCGGGGAGGAAAAACTTTTCCTCTACCCTCTTAAGTTCAGTACCTGGGAGCCCGCAAATTAAACTAACAAAAGACAGGTTAACAAGAGAAAAGTCAATTTTTTTTCTTTTTAAAAAATATTTTATTTATTTATTTGTACAAATTTATAGGGTACATGTGAAATTTTGTCACATGTATATAATGCATAGTGATCAAATCAGGGTATTTAGTGTGTCTCTCATCCAAGTACAATGCATTTTTGTTAATTATAGTCACCCTATTCTGCTATCAAGCATTGGATGTATTCCTCACATCTGATCATATGCCTGTCCCCTTTAATCCACTTTTCTTCATCACCTCCCCTACCTTCCACTTCCCCTTCCCAGTGTCTGTTCTCTATCTTTCCTCTCTCTAACTCCATGTGATCACATTCTTTAGCTCCCACACATAAGTGAGAACATGCAATAGTTGTCTTTTTGTGCCTGGCTTATTTCACTTAGGATAATGACTTCCAGTTACAATTTTTATTAATATTTACATGTGCAGGAGTTCATGGAAAAGGAGTAAACTCAAAGAAATGGTTAGATTCCAGGGATGAGTCTTCCCTTCCTGTCCCAGAGAGGTGGAAACACCTTCACGAAGGGAAATTTGTGCCCTGTTTTCAGGTAGATAAGGGAAGAGGAGAGACCTCTCCTGCATCTGTTGATGCTCAGTTGCCTTCAGCTCACAATAATCCTTATGCTAAAGTGGCATGTTACGGGATGTCATCTTCTGATCATCTTCAAAGTCCAGTGCCTTAGCACCAGGTCTGGTCACAGTGAGTGCTAAGTAATCACCTATCATTGGAGTAGACTATCCCCTACTCTCTGCTGTTGTTGTCGTACTGGAGTCCAGACACGGCGGGATGGCACAGAAAAGGGATGAGGCATTTTTTTTCTTTCCTCCAGTTTTCCTGCCTAGGCTTTCCTACAAATGAGATTATCTACATTTAAATCATATTTGATCCACCCTGAATGCTCACTTGAGTCTGTCTTCTCTTCTGCAACGCTCTGCCATGATCCTGGTTCAGGTTTGTCTGTCACAGACAGCCCTCTGTCCAGCTCCTGTCCACCTGCCTGGGTCATACGCTAGAGAAAATGCAGAGTCCTTCGTGGGCTCCCTGCTGCCTTCAGGGTAAAGTTCAGGTGCAAAGCCCAGCACCATCTGCTCTGCACCGAACTTTTCAGTCTGAATCCCCTCCCCCCTCAGCTTACCACTCCCCCCGCCCTTTCCCCAAGCCTATCAAAGTAACTGCCACGACTGACTCAGGGTGCCCTCTCCTGCCTTCAGTCTCTAAACATGGGGCATCTCTTCCCCTTACTCACTCAGGAGGCACCTGCTCTTGGTAATACTTCTAGGCCACCCTGCCTCTCTCCTCTTCCCCCATCCTGGCCGAGTTGGATGCCCCTTTGAGGCTCCTCTCCTCTGCAGAATTGTAATTGTGTATTTTCTTCTTTTTCTCTGTCTTTAGTCATGAACTCTTTGAAGCAAGGACCACATTTAATTCACGTCAGAATCCCAGTGCCCAGCACAAGCCTGGCTTAGAGTAGGCACTCCAAGTACTCATTGAATGAATGATGCCATGTAGTCTGTCTATGGTGGCCCAGGACACCAACAGTAACTTAACAGCCTCATCTCCATCTGAAGTTCAGGACTTCTATAAGAAATATGCGGGAAGAAAAGGAGGTGACTGTAGTGACCCTGCAAAAATAGTCAGGTGAAAAGAATGGCTGTAATGTAATGAAGAAATAGCCTTTGTAAGTTTCCTTGGGGAAGATATATGTTAATCTCCCAAATGTATGAGCATCTGTGTATTTTTCTGGGGAATATACAGTGTCTTTTCTAACACTGAGATGCTTGAAATGGGGTTATTTCCTTTCCAAATGGAAACCAATTAAATAAATTATATTTTTTCCCTCGATGCTTACAAAGTGTGGGAGTTGTCACCAAACATTACTAAATGTTCTAATTTAGTCATAAATGGGCTGAAAGAATGTAGCATAATTATAAGTCCAAAGTAAGTTGTTCTAAATATTTTATCATGTTCGGCATATGCTGTTAAAAAAAAAAACTCTCAAACTATAATTGTCAACATTCAATTCGCAAAAAGTAAACAACAGCTGAGTATAATGGGATGATAAAGAATCTCTTCATAATTCCCAACATATGGCAAAGAATATGTCCATTTTCAAGTAGAAGATGGTCATGCTTATCAACTGAGCCATTTCCTTTGTTTGAATTGTTCCAATTAGAAAAACATCCCCAGGAAAACTAGGGACATTTTCCTGAAGCTGATGGGCTAGGGTGCAGTGAGATCTGAGGCAGAAGGGAAGGCCATATATATATTTCAGGGTTCCATAAGACAAAAACAAGTGGATGCTGAGTGGAAAACCTATGGACAAATTTCCACCTACCAGTGTCAGTTTCTGTGAACAAACTGTGGCAGGCCTAAGTCCGAGCCCCTTCTTTCCATGATGTGCATTCATCTTAAATGCACGGACACATAATCTATTTCTAGGGAAGGCCACTGGGGAGCTGCTTGAAATTTCTCTCTCTTTTTTTTAATCAGATGTTTTGCACATGTGGGTTTTAAGCTCAAAGGAGATAGCTCTAAACCATTTATCTTTCAGGGAGGAGGCACAAGACGGGAAGGCCATCTGAGCTAGGCTCTAACCAGACACTTCAAAGCCGCCCAGAAGAGGAAGACAGGGGCGGTCTCCAGAGAGCAAGCCCTGCTCCTGGGCTGGGAGAGATAAGGAGGAGAAACCCAGCCTTGGGACAAAGGGTTTTGTGAAGAAAATGCTGAGTAACAAGATTGTCCTTTGCTTTTCCCCGTGAATAATAACATTCCACCTTAAATCCTTTTGGGAATGAGCAGTGGGGTTTTGGAGCCAGCAGTGAATGAATAAATTAGCAAATCATTGAACTCATTAGTTAATTAATAACCACACCTAGGCAGAGAGAAATGAAAAAGAGCACTCTCTATGGGGGGAAGGACCTGTTCTACATGGTCAGATGTAGTGGAAAAATCTGACAATTTGGAGATAGGACTGCTTTCTGAGCTCCAGTTTCCTGGAGATAATAATCAGAAGTGCTGTGACTATGCTTTGCAACTCTAACATGTCCTGAAACGTTGTTTATATCACTCTGCTTGTCTCCTTGATGAGCTGTTTTTAAAAATAATAGCATTATAATTAATCAGATTAATCTCGTTGAATAAAAATAAAGCCTGCCTTTTCACAGAGCTCTTCGTCATGCCAGCCACTCTATCTGCTCATGCACAATGATTCTTTTAACAGAGAGAGAGAGAGAGAGAGAGAGAGAGATGCTTTGTTGAGCTCAAAAGGAGCTACAAGGAGAAGAGAGATGGGTACCATAGAGACAGCACCCCCACTGCTGTTCTTTAAGGGTACTGGAAGGGACATACAACAAAAGTATTCTCAGAAAACAAAGGGACTTTGGGGGAAAAACTCAAGGTTCATTGTATGGCTTCTTGATGGACGAGACGGCATCACCGTTGCCTGAGATACAGAAAAAGAAGAGTAAGGATTCTAGAGGGAAAGCATCCCTAATGATGAGGGGAAAACCTGGGTGGCTGAACTGTTTGATCAATTTCCTTTCTATCACTGTCTTTAAAAGCCTCTGACATGATCAGACTGCACTGGGGAAATTGAGAAAAGTGAGGAAGAGATCGTAAGACTCATCTGCCCTCTGGAATCACTCTAGGCAGGATGGAGTCGCAGGAAGCAAGCCAAACCCAGCGCAGTACAGGATGGGTGGCTAAAGGCAGCAGAACGGGTCTTCTCTCAGAGAAATAAAGAACAGCAGCAGCAGAAGCAGGAGGAAATAGGCTGGCTGTGCTAGCAGGTAGTCATTCTGACCTCTTATGAGCATACAACAATTTCTTAAACTTCTAATGATGACAGAAGAAAAATGTGTCTTAAAAATGAAGTGGACTTGTCATTGAAGCTCCTGTCTGTCTCTTGGTAACAGTTCATGGATTTGCACAAGAAGGAGAGGAATTCACAGAACTAGCATTATTTTACCTTTTTCTTTTACAGAGGTATATTTGGCTATTTTGTGAGGCATTCTGGGATAAGGAGAAAAAAGAATAAAAAATATCTTTCAAAAAATGAAGTAAAATTAGAGAAAATGGTGTGTCTTAGTCTCCGTGCCAAGTACTTTAATCATAAGTAAGTGGATTTCATTATAATGTGTATTATAATAACACCTGATTCATGGTGTAGATCCTAAAGGATGATTCTAGTCATTCTCTTTCTTGAACAATTTTGGTCATTTTTATTCTTCCTCTTTATGGTGTTCCATTTTGTCTATTATCTTGCCTTACAGTACTTACCTAACAACGAAATGTCAAGTCAGGAGATGGTAATTATATGCCATGTCCTATTCTCTTAGTTTAACTTGACCTTTTTCTTGATGAGGTGTTTTCTTCCCTTGAGTACTGGCATTTTGATGCCACATAGGCAAGCTATTTTGGATTGTTCCTTGCTACAGAACTTCTTATATGAAGGGTTTCAATGTGAAAATTGTCTGTCATTTCATTTTTTAAACTAATAACATTTTTGCTGATTGAAATAGGTTCTGCCCAACTTTCTAGACAAAGGTACAGAACATGTTTTGTCTATTACATGACAGATGACAAGTGCTTCCAAAGAATATAAATGTTATTTTTGGTTCTAGATCTCTACTTTGCCTAAGTTTCCATTACTTAACTGAGAGTCATACTGATCTTCTTGCAGAAGGGACATTATTTTTTACTTAAATTGGGATTCATACTGATTTTTCTAATGTATATATTTTGGGAGAACATTTGTGTGTAGTAGGAAAAGTGACTTACCCATCAAGTTTTCTCATTGATTATTCATAAGAAACTTTTCCTCATTTCATCGTCCTTACAGAGTTGTTGATGGTGTGGTTTGTATTTTTCCAAGGCAGATCTTGAAGCTGGCAAAATAATTACACTTACATTTGCCTTTCATGCTTAAGAAATAATTGACAGTGCTTGTAGAATGTCAATATTTCTGCATTGCCTAATTAGATTATAGAGGATGCTCAGTTTTCTGGGCTATGTTTTATTTTTGTTTGTTTTGTTTTGCTTTGTTTTGAGAGAAAGAGATCAGCAGGGCAGAGAGAGCCAATTTTCTGAGATTATTAGAAAATAAAGAATTTACAGTGAACAGCTTCAGAAAGATTTATACAGTCACTTTTCAAAAATTATGGTCTGTAGGCTCGTAGGTAAAAAACGTCCAAGCAGAGAAAACAGGCAGCATTTGTTCTCGGGAAGAATGTGTGTTTGAATGCCTCTTATATTTATGATTTTAGGATAATTTAATATCACCATAATTATAATACCTCCATATATTTTTCTACATAGTAATATTCCAGTTTAGCTCAGCAAGAGTGACAGATGTTTGCCAATTTCCAAAGCATCTAAAGCAGCTATTGAGTCATCCATCCACCAGTGTTTAATGAGCCTTGGTCTAGGAAGAAGACACTTTGGCAAAATTCAGGAGACGTCTAGATGAAATCCCAGTTAGTCCTAGTTAAGACCTGGGTAAGAGAGTTAAGCACTACTTTTACAATATTTATCACACTGTTCAAATACCCAGCACACATTTGCAAATCTTAAATACATGAAACCTGAAATAAATTTTGCTAGGATTCAATCACTGCGTATTTCAATTTCTTTGTGTGTCATGCTGTGGCCCTCCTATCTCTACAGCACCTTTCTACATAATGGCTACTCAGGACATATTTGTTGATGGCAGGCTGGCAGGGTGTAGGTATAAAGTAACTCCTAGGTATAAAGTAAAGTAGGTGGAAAGTAACTCTCCTACCCTACCTTGCCCTGCACAATTGATTGCATTGTAGGGTTTCGTACATTTTCTCCTAATTAACTCTTGATAGGTATCCAGTGAAATGGATCCAAACTGTAACCCAAAATTCTGTGTTTGCAACTTCGGTCAGATTGACTTTCACTCTGTAAGATTACATGTAAGCACAAAACAATTAAGCAGCAGAAGCCAGTGAGAAGGAAGCAGACAATTTTAACCACAGCTGCTGCTACTGGAGGGGGCAGGGTGGGTTGGGCTTTATGGTGCAAGACAGAAAGTATCTAGAAAGAAGAAGGAAGGGTATGAACTTGTACTAAGTGCTAAGTCTGTGTCAGGCGCCAGGCCAGCTCCTTACATAAACCATTGTTGGGTCTCACTGCAATCCTGAGCCGTAGCCATTTAAAGATAGAAAGGACAAGTCTCAGAAGTAGTTGAGTCACTTGCCCAAAGTCTCCTAGCTCACATTTAGCAGATCCCGGATTGAAACTCAGACCTGTCTATTTGAAGGCCATGCCTTTCCCATCCTGGTCAGCTGTCTCCATTCTGCCTTCTGTAGTGAGGAGACACCTGTGTGGCAAACTGAACATTTGAATTAGGTTCTCTTGATTTTAAGAATAAGACGAAGGTCACCTCAAATAATGAAGAATGTGCTGTGCCTATTCCTTTAGAAATGAGAAAATAGTGATCTCATGGCAAAGTCTCAGGGAACCCAGGAAAAGCAAAACCACAAGGTTTCAGAAAACATCATAGCCAGGCCTCAAGGAGACTGGAATAAGAACGTCATTGAGATGCCAAGACAGTTCTGAGAGTGCAGGTGGTGGGGTTTCCAGGTCTTCTGCAAGGCCACCCACCATTGACAAGACCCATTTACTCTCCGAGAGTGTGCTTCTCTGGGCATAACTGCTTCTCTGTTTTTCTTTCATTATCCGCTGGCTTTCCCACCTTTTATTCACACTCTTTTAACATCTGTCTGCCCACTGATTCTGCTCCCTCCCTCTCTACTCCAACTTGTTTGCAGCTCCCCATGTCCCCCCAACCTCCTTCAAGTCGTCTTTCTTTTCCAATATTCTCAACAACAACGTGCACTACAAACCATCCCATTCTCTCAGTGTGTCTTCATTCTAATTCCTGAGAATTAGACTGCCAAAGCCAGCTTAACCTTGTTTGGAAAGGCTCTTCATGCCAGAATATCTCACAGCCTGCAGGTTTTAGCTGCCCTTGAATTGGGGGTCCAGCCAGGTTTAGTCACCCCAAGAAAGCTGTGGGCAAACCTAGTATCTTCGGGAGTGGCCAGGGACGTGGCAGGCACAGTGACTCACATGTTGGCAGTGGCTGACGAGAATGAAAACTGATCTCCCACCAACATCAGGTTAGCAGCAGAAAGGACCACAGAATGGCAGTGGCACAAGATGGCAGCTCATAGGGTAGGGGGCAGGCAGCCCTGGGAAGAGATGCAAAGATTTTGGTTGAGAATTGAGAGTGGTTGGGGAACAAGCTGCAGACTATGAGTCATCCATCGTTAAGACAGCCGCTGTGAATAGACAGCTCTTACACAGAATCACCAGAGCCTTCCAGGAATGCTTCCTTTCTCTCCTCTGCTTGTGAGTTTCATGAAAATGTGTACAAGCTCACTGAGAATTGAGATTTTTCTCTTACTTCCAGCCTTGATATAGAACTGAAACCACGACACTTGTTTTGCATTTTCTCTCTCAATTAAACTTATTTTTTAAAAATATTTTAATTATATCAATAACATACAAATATATTCTCCGTATGAAAAGTTGAAACAGTACAGATAAGCCAAAGTCTGCCTTGACCCTATTTCTCAAATCCTACTTCTTCCCCAGAGGCAAACTGGGCAGCCTTCTGGACCCACTTCCGTGCGTATACAGAGTTCCATTGTATTGTCTTACATAAGGGAGCAGCCAGATTCAGTACTTTGCAATCTAGAACCATTTCAACCAAAGAAGGTAGGTAAGGATTTTTACATCTCACAAATACCAGCAACCAATTTCCACTCACAGATCTTGAATGCCAACAAAGGCTAAACAGTTTAAGCAGCAGATTCTAGGTAAATCAAAAGCCAAAGGGATCATTTGGTCAAAGTACAAAGAGGCACAAGGATGAAAATGGCCACTTATCCCAGGATTAGAGACAGACAATCGGTGGCTTGACTCCTACCTGGTTTGGTGCTGTGAACTCTATGCATTTGCCTGATAAACATCAGCTGAATTCAACCAGTGTAGAAGTCGGGATCAGCTGATAAAAAATAGAAGTTCCCTCAGTACAAACAACTATAAAAAGCCCCATAAGGTGATTTAAAAAGTAAGGGAGGACCTGAACAAACAAATAAAAATGTGTTTGACATCCCTCCTTCCCTACAAATTGTCATTTCTATTCCAGCCTCATCATCTAAAATTCTTCGGGAAGGCTTGAGTCAAGAACTAAATTCAGAATAGAATCCTCACCAACTTACAATTTTAAAACTTCATGAATTTGAAATAATTAGGGCAAAAATCCTGAATTTCATAATTCTCTTTAATAGAGTACAGTGTAATTGCTAATTGTATATGGCAACTTGAATTAGTCTACTTAGGGTTATTAGACCTTTTTAAATGATTGGCAATAAGAACATTAATTGATAGTATTTATATGTGAGCCTGTGCTTTTAATCTGCTAAAACATAGTTGCTTAAACTTGGATTATAAACCATACATGAGGCCAGGATGATTCTGCTGTTCTATTCCAATATCCCCCCCCCTTCCCTTGTGCCCCAACACATGCACTGAGGGCACTAACTATATCTCATACATGTATATCTCATGCAGTTGCAACAAATGCATATTGACTGTTGAAAACATAAATACAACAAAGCCCTGGAGATACAGGAATGAACAAGACAGACAAATACTTACCTGTGTCATAGAACTGACATTGGTGCACTGGTGGAGACAGAAAATAGCATGTAAACAAATAAAAATTGTTTGGATGGTGATCAATGGATAAAAATAAAACAAGGTAAAGAGAGAGAATGACTGGGGTTAGGTGTACAGTAGTTTAGCTATGGTGGGCTGGGAAGTCCTTTCTCAGGGGCACATTTAGACTGAGATGTGAATGATGACAAAGGACCAACAAGGCTCAGATTTACAGTGCAATTGGAGAAACCAAGCAAATCCACACGAAGCAGTTAGCAAATACTTAGGGACTGCACTTCATAGCATACTGCACTTCTTGTGACCAGGACAGCATTACCAGTCAGAGAAGGGAAAGTTGTGTCTGGTCTTGGAAAGCAGTTGGGTGGGATTTAGGGTGCAAGGAGGCAAAAGGAAAGGCAGGGACAACACTAAAATATTTTGCAGAGTGAGACAGAGGTGAGGCAGTCCAGGGGAGTAATGCACAAAATTTGAGGAGACACCCCCTTCTCAGGATCGTGCAAGCACAGAGCTGGCACCTGAGAATGAGTACATTCTAGATTTTGTGCCCTGCTTGCCTCACTTAGTCCTGTTTCAGAGGATTGAGGTAAGCAGCATGGTCAGAAGATGGCAAGGAGATCCTCCACAATAAGGGAGAAAGCAGCCCTGACATCCAAGAGCTGGCCCGGTACTATTAACATCAGTAGGCCTTGGTGCTGCTTTGAGCTGGCCGAGAACTGACAGCTAGGCTTTGGTGTTTTCTGACAAAGGAAAACAATTTCATAAAACACCCACATCAGACAAGGCCACTCTGTGACCGTGATGGATCAAGATAAAAACAAAACCACTCGGCAGTCTTGCCTGAATGTGAGACTTGCCCAAGCCACAAAATATCAAACATCCTCTCCCCCAGATTATGTGAGTGATGGCTGCTTCTGCACCAATTGCAGCTTTAGCTTCCCTCAAGTCTGCCCTCCCTGTAGATAACATTTATTAACATCCTAATCATAGAATTGCCTCGACCTCCTTAGAGCAACCAATGCAGAGCAAAGCCCCGCTCCCTTGAACTCTCCCCCAAATCAGCAAACACAAGCCTATGTCTCATAACAAGTCTTTCCTAACACCATTTTACTGAGACACCCCAGAATGTGTGTTCTTTCTCGCTGTGAGTAACAAATTCAACATATACAGGGTGCTCCTCGTGATCTCTGGCTGGAGGACATTGATGTAAGTAAGAATTCCTTCCGCTGAGGGGTGGAGAAAAATGAGCTTGGGTGGTAGGGCCGGGTCAGGTTTATGAGCTTGAGCAGATCATTTTGGAGCTAGACTGAGACCATGGAAGGAAATGAATTGCCAGCCATGTAGGAGCAAAGGCTAACGTGGTAGGAAATTAGAGTTTGGAAAAATTGACCTGGTAGTGTGCACAGTTAATGTGAGGCTGGGATGGGTGGCCTGAGCTCTTGGCTGCTTTTTTACGGATGAGAAAACTGAAGTAGCAACTAAGTGACTGCCCAAGATTTGCATAGCGACTAACACACGGCTTCTGAGTCTTGTTTCTAATGTAGTAGCTCCCTGTCGCCCCACCTCCTACTCCCGCCTTAACCACATGTTGTGTTACTAGAAAAATGAAACCATTTATTGGCTTAAAAAAAAATCATTGACTATGAAAACTCCAGTGAGGAATTTAATAAATAAAACAATCACTCCCTACCTTTGAATTGGTTTTTGTCATCCATTGCCATCCACCACTGGCACTGTAGGAAACCTGGGAGGTCCAGCAGAGGGCATGGCTAAGGAAACCTGACCCAGAGGAAATGCATTCCAACGAGTAGAATCAGTCCACATTGGACTTTGGGGCTGGAATTTCCCCAAAAAAGGGCCGATTTCAAAGAAAAATAAATGTTCCAGGACTAGGTCACAAGGGAAGGCTTCTCAACCTTGGAAAGGCAGGCAGGGACTTGTTTCCCAGGTTCTGAGGGAGAAACTTCTCATTTCCTTTCCTGGTAAGTCTGTGTGGCGCCATGTCCCCTCTCCACCCTTAGGTTATCTGTGTGTGTATTTTCCCTGCCCTTTTAGACTGCCTGGTCCCTGAGCAGATCACATTGCTGTTTTGCCTTTGCAGTGTTAGTCCAGTGTCTGCCACCAGGTAAGTCCTTTCTTGCTCATTGACGGACTTTGTATCTGAAATGTACTGAAGAAGCATGCCAAAAATAGTTGACTTTCTGATGTGGGGTAACTTCCCAACAGGGAATTTTGGGTGCTAGGGAAAGAGCGGCGTGATTGGAAGAGAGGCACATTTCACTAGGATACACTCTGCTATCTTTGTTTTACACTGAAATGAAATTTGGGTCTCCATGAAATGTGGCTGACACATTAAGTGCAATTTCCTCAGCGTGATTTCAGCTGCTGATTAGAGAATCAAGGCCTCCTGGAGTACTCTGTTTGTGTTACTGATTGGTTAAGGGCTGTTTCCCAGCTGTGGGGTGAGTCCCATTTTCCTTTGGAGAACTAAAGAGCAGTGCCTTTCAGGCACAGCCAGCACGAACTCTCTTTTCACAATGTCCAAGCCCCTGAGCTGAAGCCCTTGAGTTCTCTTCCTGACTACACAGGAAGCAAAGAAACTCACTGTGTAGTGAAGAATTAACCCTCTCTAAAAGAGCTCTGGCTTTTGTCCTTGGCTTCTAGGAGATAACGTCTAGGGTCTTTCTTTGCCTGGTGGCTGTGGGTCACAGTGGGCAGTCAGAGCAATTTAAGGCGGGGTATGGCCTTAGGCCTGGGGCTGGTCTCTCCAGAAAGACCAACAATGTGACTTTGGGTGGAGACTTTGGGTCACCCAGTATCAGTGACCTGGAGACTGAGATCAACCAGCTAATTAAATCAATCGTGCCTATGTAATGGAGCTCCAGTAAAGACTGAACACAGAGGCTTAGGTGAGCTTCCTTGGTTAGCAATACCCTGTATTGTCACACATCAGTATCACATGTTGAGGTCACACATATCCTGACCCCACTGGGAAAAGACAACAAAAGCTCTGCATTTGGAACCTTCCTGGACTCTGCCCTATGTGTCTCCTTTTGGCTAATCTTAACCTGTATCCTTTCCCTGTAATAAACCGTAACTGTGACTATAACAGCGTTCATTGAGTTCTGTGTTTCCAGAGAATACCAAATCAGAGGGTGATTTTGAGAACCCTGTAAAATTTCAGTTGGTGTCAGAATGGAGGGTCATCTTGGGGACCATGTCCTCTAACTTTATAATTGATCCTCCACTCTTCACATACCCCCTCCCAGAAAACCCGACCCCAGGCCTTGAGAATAAGGAATTAGTTCACTCTTGGGTGAAAAACTATACTAGAGACTGGGAGTACCCCAGGTTTGGGTGCTGATGGTGGAGGATGGGGGAGAATGTTCTCAATACCTCCTGTAAGCCTGACAAAATCTATCAATGGTAGGTTTGCCAGCTAACTAGTAATATCTAGAGGAATTTGCTTTGATGGATTTTAAGGCATAAAGAGAGCACAGTAGAGAAAAGAGCAGTGAACTAGAAAACATCAGACCAAGGCTCAGGCTCAATCTCTAGAAACTGCTGCGAGGCTGTACAACCCAGTCTCCTGGGCCTCAGTGTTTCCTGTCTGTGAAATGGCACTGACAGTTCCTGGCCTGATCAATTCAAAAGATTAGTAGAAGGAACAGATGAAATAATGTATATGAAACCGTTTAGAAAACTGTGACATGATACTTATAGAAATGGATGATATTAATATTGTCATCCTACTCCTAGTCGTTTTATAGATGAGACCCAGAGGCAGAAGTGATAAATATTTCAGATTCATAGTAGAAATGATAATCCATGTTTCCTAACTCCCATGCTAGTGATTTTAAAATAAAATTTAGTACAAAAGCATTCCCTTATCCAGAGGGCAGGCTTTTGATAACGCCAACTGTCCAGGGTAAGCAGGAAACTGTCTCTGAACACAAAACAGCTGCCATGAACACCACTTTCCAATGGAAGCCTCCAACTACACAGATATTTTACTTTTTTTGCTCCTGGAAATTAGTCAAAAATTAAACCTACTGATTTAACAACTTATTATTTATCAGAATAGAAACTACAGAATAGCTTAGGTAGAGCAGAGGCTAGTAAACAGAAGTGACACCTAGGAAAATAATGGCAGACACAGCAGTTTCAATTAGGGGCAACAGTTCAACATAACTCATTAGTATTGCTGCAAATGCCTGGTAGCTAGTCTCCATAATGATGTGCCCGAGTCATTAAAGGAGGTTTAAATGATGTTCAGTTTGCCCTGAAAGATAGCAAAGGAAGGAAATAAGAGGTGTAATTATAGGAAGGGTAGAGACATGGTTATCATTTTGTGCAGACAATATAATTGCATTCAGAGAAAACATCAGAGAATGGACTGAAAAAGTATCAAAATAATAAATTAATCAATCTCAGTTTCTTCAGGGTTATTGTGAAGATTAGCACTTGCACAGGGCCTGCAACATAGTAGGTTATTCACAAGTAATAAATACAAGATTCATATACAAAAGTCCAGAGTGTTCCAGTACTAGTACTTACCAATTAGAAACTCTAATGGGAGGGAAATAGATTATATTTGTTATAGCAATACAAGCCCCAAATCAAAATCTCAAGAAAGAAAAAAAAACATGTGGCACTTATAGGAGGAAAATTATCAAATTACAGAGAAAGAAAAATGATTTACTGAATGGAAAGATAGATACGCCAAGATACTGAATGGCAAAACAGAATATGTACAGAGGTCACTTGTCCCCAGATAACTTATAGACTTAGAATAATTTCAGGCAAAATCCCTACCTTACAATCTTTGGAACTTGACAAAATATCTTAAAATTTCATCTGAACTCATAAGGAACAAATAAATTGGGGAAAATCCATGAAAGGGAAGAGATGGCAGGGACGTTCCTAACATACAGAGTGTATTGTACAGCCACAATAATTAAATCAACAAGGGACACGTGCAAGCCTCATCACATCAATAGAGTAGACAGCTCAGAAGCAGATCACAGAATTTGTTTTATGAAAAAGGAGGCATCACACATTAATGGGGAAGAATTCTTGCTCAATAAATGGGGCTGGGAAAAAATAGATAATTATTTGAGGTGTTAACAAAAGCTCATGAGATGTGAGGAAGAAAAAGAGAGAGCTTTATTTTCTATTGAAAAATAAACAATATGCAGGTTAGGGAGGCCCACCCTTCCATACAAGTGAAAGTAGACTCTTCTAAGAATAAAGCTAGGGTCTGGCCTAAATAGGGAAAGTTCTTGCCCCGGTCCTCAATCAGGTCCACTTATACTAATAAAGGATTCAAATTTGTTCAGTTCTGATTGGTCAAAATATTAATAGGTGAGCCCTGATTGGATGGTTTCCAAGCCCACAACTAAAAGTTTCTCTCAGATGTTTCTTTCAAAAAGCAGGTTGGAGGGCAGAGGGTCAGGATGAAGGTTATCTTGGCACCAACAAGGGAGAGTGGTTTGGCTTGCTTGTAGAAAGGGAGGTCCTGTGACACTTTTACATCGTTCCGAGAACACAGAATACATGACGGCTCCCTCACCCAGCCATGGCTGCTTGGGTCTGTTTTAACATTTTTTTTTTTTTCATGAAATGACTGTGTTTAATATTACTGTAGGAAAAAAATAGCTTTACTGAAATATTCAAGTATAGCAATGTCACATTTTTTCTTTCCTTATCTCTATTGTCTTTTTTAAAAAATTCCATGCAAAGCATACGTATTATGCAAGGCATAGTTTCAACTTCCCTCCTATAAATCAGTAATTCCAGATCTTCACTTCTAGACCAATTTGCTGACTCGAATTTGAGATATACATTTCCACCACTCTTACTAAACATTTCTCTTTTTTCCAATTATTTATTTATTTTCTTTTTTAAAAAATTTCAGAATATTATGGGGGTACAAACATTTTGGTTACATATACTGCCTTGACATGGCCCAAGCCAGAGCTACAAGCATGCCCATCCCCCACACAGTGCGCTCCGCACCCATTAGTTATGAGTTTACCCATCTTGTGAGCACCTCAGTTGGCCATCAGGAGTCTATTTTGTCTGTCAGCCAGGGCACACTTTAATAGGGGGGAAATTATTTAGCACCTTACACTCTACACCCAAATAAATTCCACACAAATTAATTGGACTCAATTTATGGATCATCTTGCTTCCTGGTTCACTGAGAAAATCAAAGCAATTTTCAAACACCCACTATCCCCTCTACTCACCAAGCAACATTCATGCTCCTATATCCTGCTTTCCATCTTATTATTGTAGACAAACCGTCCTTGTTCCTAACTAAGGCCAGTTTCTTCACATGGGCCCTAGAGCAGCTTTGTCCAATAGAAATAGAACGTGAGGCTCAAATGGAGCTTCACATTTTCTAGTACCCACAGGAAAAAGGTGAAAAGTCAGAGATGAAAGTAATTTTAATATCTTTCATTTAATTCAATATCCAAAATATTATCATCTCAACATGTAATCAACAAAAATTATTAATAAGCTTTTTTTAATTAATTCTTTTTTTTGCGACAGAGTCTTACTCTGTTGCCTAGGTGGGAGTGCAGTGGTATGATCGTAGCTCACTGCAACCTCAAACTCCTAGGCTCAAGGGATCCTCCCGCCTCAGCCTCCCCAGTAGCTAGGACTACAGTTGTGTGCCACCACACGGGCTAATTTTTTCTTTGTTTTAGAGATGGGGTCTTGCTGTGTTTCCCAGGCTTGTGTCAAACTCCTGGCCTCAAAGTGACCTTCCCACCTTGGCTTACTAATAAGTTGTTTTATATCCTTTTTTCTTATACTAAGTTTTTGACATCTGATGTGTATTTTACACATGCAGCACATCTCAATTTGGACTCACCACATTTCACATGCTTAGTACCCACGTGTGGTTCCGCACTCTCGTGTTGGACAGCACTTCTCCCTACACAGGACATTGTTCATTCCCTGAATCTCCAGAGATCGATTTTCACCTGTCTTCTGACTCCCTTTTTCATATATATATGTGTGTGTGTGTGTATATATATATGCTGTTATTTTTCCCATTTTACAATAACCTTCTTTTGACCTCACTAACTCCTCCAGAAACCCTATTTTGACTGTTCCTCTTTAAAGCAAAATGACATTGTTTTGTTATAGTTGTTGTTTACAATTCCTTTCCTCACATTCTCCCCTAAACCCACCCAATCAGGCTTCCCTTCCCAGCGCTCCAGCAAAACGCTCCTTGTCAAATTTGCCAAATGACCATCATATTAATCAATTCGATGCTAAACCCTGATTTCTCACCTTGCTTGATGGTTTATCTGACCATGCTTTGTCTGAAAGACTTTTTTCATTTGACATCTTCATTCGACTTCTAGGATATCACATCTTACGTCTCTCCTCCTACCTCATTGGTGACTCTCCTTACCTGGTTCCTCCTCACCTTTCCAAACTCTTAATCCCCATTTCTCTTCTTCCAAATTTATTAAATTTGCTTGAGATTTAATTTCATAGCCTCAAATACTGCCTCTAAGGTTCCAGTTCACAAATTTAGATCTCTAGTCCAGATCTTTTGCCTAAATCCCACTCTGATATTTTCAGTTGCCTACTTACCCTAGTTTTCTAGGGCTGTCATAACGAATCACTACCAACTTGGCAGCTTAAAACAGAAATTTATTCTCTCACAGTTCAGAAGTCGAGGCCTCAGCGGGGCTGCTCCTTCTGGAAGCCCTGAGAGAGAAGCTGTCCCGTGCCTCTCCCTGCGCTTCTGGAGCTCGCTGGAGTCCTTGGCATAACCTGGATTGGAAACGCGCCATTCCCATCTCTGCTCCATCCTCACAAGGAGTTCTCCCCTGCGTGTCTCTGTGTAGTCACATGGCTTTCTTATAAAGACACCAGTCATTGAATTTAGGGCCCATCCTAATCCAGGATGACCTCACTCTAATTTAACTAATTACCTCTGCAAAGACCTATTTTCTCAATAAGATTACTTTCTGAGATTTTGGATGGACATGAATTTTAAGGGGAGTACACAACTCAGTATACTACTCAACATTGTCATTTATAATTGTCAAATAGGCATCTCAATTTAGCATGTCAAAGTCTTATTCGTCACTCCTCTGCCCATATTCTTCTTCATCTCGGTTGGTGACAACTCCATCCTCCATCAGAAAATCCTATTGTCTCTACCTTCAGCATATATCCAAAATCTGGCCACTTCTTACCACCTCCACAGTTACACAGTGGTCCCCCCGTCATGTCATGCCTCGCCTGCATTATTGTAGTAGCCTTTTTTTTATCTTTATTATTTGTTCTTTTTATTTTTACAAAACCACATATGGACAAATGTAATAGCCTCTTGACAGGTCACTCTACCCTTGTTTTCCCACAGACTATTTTCAACAGAGCAGCCAGAGTGATCCTGTCAGAACCCAGATGATAGCATGAACCCTCCGATGGCTCTCATTTTATCCAGAGTAAATGGCAGAGTCCTTACAATGTTACACAAGGCCTTCCGTACTTTTCTGATGATGCTACTAACCATTCTTCCCTTTGTTCACTCTGCTCCAGTCCTAGTGGATTCCATGTTCTTCCTTGAATATTCCAAGTACCGTCTGGACTTAGAGCCTTTGCACCTGCTGTTCCCTTTTCCTAGAATGCTCTTCCCCCAAGTATCTATGTAGTTTACTCTCTGGTCTCCTTTAAATCATTGTCTTCAAATGTCATCTCCTCACACTAGCTGTACTCTCACCACTTTGTGTATAATCACAACAAGCTTCTACCTGCAGTCCCTGTCCTGGCACTGGTGGTCTCCATAACCCTGCACTAATTTTCCCCATAATCCTTACTACCTTTTAATATATCATATAGTTACAATGGCTTTTATCTCTTCCCTTTAGAAATAAGGTCCACAAGGGCAGGAATTTTGTCTGTTTTGTTTTCTGATAAGTATCTAGAACAGTGCCTGCACATAGTAGACACTTAATATTATTAATAAATGAATGAGATTAATTAGATAAATGAGATGTGTATGGAGAACTACTTTCTAGGCCCAGGAAAGATAAAAAGGAATCACAAAGAAGGGCATTCTAGATTTTACTACATTCAAATTTAAAACTTGAGCATGTGTTACAAAACACAAAGATACCTACTATACTATATGTTTTAGAAAGTCCTCAACTCTCCCCCAAAATAAGACCTTTTTAAATTTTAGAGTGAATGCATGTTAATAATAAAAACTCACATTTTAAGTCATTTTTTTTCAACTCTGGAAAAAAAAGTTTTATTATTAACATAAGCACTTTTGCTAAAACTATATTTGCCTATGTAGTTTTATATTTTCTGCATAGTACTGATATAAATTATGATTAATTATGAGACTTTTCACCACTGTTAATTTGCTATCCATACTTGTTTTTCAAAATTCTTTGATCCCAATTTTTTTTGTTTTAATTGCCATTTTAAGCAGGTGAAACCTGAAAAATTAGGAAAGACATTTTGAGTCATCACTGGAATTTAAAATAAGGGGTTTTTTAATGCACATGGAATTATCTTAATCATATTAAATGGCTTTGCTATAAATAATCTCCTAAGGAACTTACATAAAAAGCTTTTAGGTAATTAAGACCAATTTCTGACATTGTTTTTCAATCAGAAAGGAGTTTGATTGAAGCTGGGAACAGATTAAGGAGATGATGTCTGATGCTCCTATGTTTGTCAGTGTGCTGTGGGCCCCACTCAGAGCCAGGAAGGACCACTTTCTAACACGCCCCTCCCTGTGCAGGTGAGAAAACCAAGACTACTCTTCCATGCCCAGTAGCTAAGCCATGATCATGGACGCTCTTGAGGGCAATTCATTACTTCAACTGTTCATTAATTGTGTTAATATTAAAAATATAGAAAGTTATGAGGAATCAGGTGCTAAATTATTCCTTCTAATAAAATTAACATTACATTTTTAAAAATACTTATTTTTTCTTCAACATTTTTTTGAGAAGTATAATGCAAATACAGGAAAGTGCATAAAACAAACATACAACTTAAGAAATTTTTGTGACTTGAGCACCCGTGAAAACAACATTAGGTCAAGAAATAAACTATTGTCAGCACCCCAGAAGGCCTCCTTCCCTCCTTTCCTAGAGGGAATCTATCCTAGATTGGATGATAATCAATCCTTGCTTTGCATTAGAGTTTTGTCAACTAAATATGCACCCCTATCCTTTAGAATATACTTGTCTTACTGCTGATCTTAGGAAAAAATATTCAGTCTTTTCCCATTAAGTATGATATTAGTGTAGGTTTTCATAGATACCTTTTATCTGGCTGAAGAAATTTCCTTCTATTTCTAGTTTGCCGAAAATTGTTTTTATGAGTGGATGGTGAATTTTGTCAAATGCTTTGTCTGTGTCAATTGATATGACCATGTAGTTTTTCTTCTTTAGAGTGTTAATATGGTGGATTGAGGTGATTGACTTTTGAATATTGAACCAGCTTTGTTCAATATTGTATTGAACAAATACAATATTGTATATTCCTGGGATAAATCCCGTTTGGTCATTGTAATTGTCAATGTTATGTGTCAACTTGAGTAGGCCACAGGGCGTCCAGATTGAACATTGTTTCTGGGTGTGTCTGTGAGGGTATTTCCAGATGAGATTAATATTCAAATCTGCCGTCCCCAATGTGGGTGGGCATCATGCAATCTGTTGAGGACCTGAATAGAACAAAAGGCAAAGGAAGGAAGAATTTATCCCATTTTCTTCTGCCTGTCTGCTTCAACTGCAACATCTCATCTTATCTTTCCCTGCTCTCAGACTGAGATTTGCAATAGTCCCCCTTTAACCCCCTTATTCATGGGGGTGATACATTCTAAGATCCCCCAGCGGATGCCTGAAACTGTAGATAGTATAGAGCTCTACATAAACTATGTTTTTTCCTATACATGCATTCTTATGATAAAGCTTAATTTATTATAAGTATGCATAGTCATACTTACACAGTTACAATAAGAGATTAACAACTAATAATAAACAGAACAATTAATATACTATAATAAAAGTTAGGTGAATGTGCTCTCTCTCTCTCTTAAAATATCTTATTGTACTGTACTAACCCTTCTTGTGATAATGTGAGATGATACAAATCAATGATGTAGGCATTGTGACATAGCATTAGGCTACCATTGACCTTCTGTATTCCTAAATATATGTAACTGTCCTTTACTTACAACAAATGGCTTGGTGTCACTCCTTTGAGGAGATCCTTTGCTGAAATCTTCATACAGACTCAATGCTTTCTACAAAACATTGTTGACAATCAGAACACATTTCTGTTCAAGTCTTCCACCCACAAATTTAATACCTTGTCTATCTTAACTAAGCACTTCTCACACACTGTGGTATGTTTCAGTTTGAGATGCAACAGCAAAACTAGCACGCATTTCTTTTTCCTTCTTCACAATTTTACAGACAGAAGATTTGTTCTTACAGTAGATGCTAGCAACTCAGCATATGATTTTTTTCTTTCTTCATTAAGTCGAGAACTTTCATCTTTTTGCATAAAGGAAGCACTACAGCTTCTCTTTGCCATACCCACATTGCAAGCATCACTACTCTTGTGCTTTAGGGCCATTATCAAGTAAAATAAGGGTTACTCGAACACAAGAACTGTAATACCACCACAGTCGATCTGATCACAAGAGGGCTATTAAGTGACTAGCAGGTGGGTAGTGTGGATATTAAGTGACTAGCAGGTGGGTAGTGTGGATATTAAGTGACTAGCAGGTGGGTAGTGTGGATAAGGCAGACAAAAGGATTCACGTCCCGGGCGGGACAGAACGGGATGATGTGAGATTTCATCATGCTACTGAGAAAAGCATGTAATTTAAAACTTATGAATTGTTCATTTCTGAAATTTTTCATTGAAAATCTTCTGTGGTATAGAGAATAATTATTTCTATTGATAATATTAAAAGAAGTGTTTGCTTTAAAAATATTAATGCTATATTTAAATCTCATGATGTGTATTTTTCTTAAATAGTAATTCACATTATCATGAATCTTAATATACAAAGAAGTTTTAAACCAAGGATATTTTTAAATGCTTTTTATTGAATAAGCTTCTTTAAAAAAATAGTTGTCATAGACTTAGCATTACAGCAGATTTATGTTAGATAAATCCCAGACAACTAACAATTATTCTTAATGTTGACTATTTTTTTCATTCTTATACTTTTTCTGATAAACCTTATTTATGAAATTTTCCCCTAGTAATAATAGAAATGACTATCATTTATGAAATATTTACACATGCCCAGCCCTGTGCTGTACTTTACACACATTTTCTTATTGAATCCTCACCACAGTCCTCTCAGTTGGTTTCTCTTGTTGTCTCCTCTTACTGAGTGAGAAAACAGACACCTAGAAATGTTAACTAACTCGCCCCAGGCTTCACAACCAGTGAATGGCGTATAGGATTCTAACTCAGATCTGTTGGAAGCCAAGACCTCCAGTAAATTACTGACTATGATTCAGAAATAAACATTCCATAGAAGTGTAAGGCAGATGTTCGATTTCTTCTGGGAAAACTCCTTACTCCCATAATTATTCCTCCCCTCCCCACCTTCCATACTTGACTTATATAAGGTAGTAATTCTTCAGGGAAAGAACACATTCTTCTGACCAATGAAAGAAAAAGAATGGAAAGACAATTCATGTTTTCCTTCTGGTCAGTAGATTTTTTCCAAAGACCTTTATCAGTAGTTTCGACACACGATGCCATGGTAGCCTGGTCTGGTACATGGCAAACACCCTATGTCTCTGCTTCTACTCTCTGAGGGGGTTCCTCTTCTGTGTGTGTGCTGGTGCCATGCAAAGCGGTGGTATCTTTGACACTGTCGTTTCACAGATGTACTTTATTTTCCAGCTGCTGATCTTAGATGTGGAAATAATGATCTCAATCGAGAATCCCCTCCCCCACCTTCACAGTTGAACCCTGTAATTTCGCTCATCAGAATTGCAAATGAAGGTTATCTTACACAGTTTAGCTTGGCTAACCATTATCAGTTATCACCGTGGCTGTGGCCTTCTGTGAAGGAGAGCTTGTGTGGGGAAGGAACTGGAAATCAGTGGGAAGAGGACTGCAGGATCCAGAGCACTCTGCTTAGAATGTCTCCACTTCTTTGATCCTTGAGCACTTACACATCACCCTCTCCTAATAGTGAAGTGATCTGAAACATGCCACCCCAAAATGTGCTGCTTTGACATGCTGATTGCTTTGAGCTGAAGGCACTTGGAAAACAGCATAGATAGGATGGGCTGGCTGCCCTCCTCGTTTCTACCTAAAAGCAGGTCAGAAAACTGCTCATGAGAAAGGTGCCCTCCTTGTACCAGGAAGAGGAGAACATTCTTATCATCAGAGATTGGGCATCAATGCAGAAATGGACATGTGAAAAACAAACCTGCTACAATAATCTTTACCTTCCACTAGTTTCCCTCGTATTTTTCCTAGTCACTGTCCCATAGTTTACTGCCCCTGACCTTTGCCTTCTCACATCCCCCCAATTTGTCATTCTTTGTGTAAAAAGGTATATAAGCTTTTGAGCCTAACAGCTTGTTTAGGTCATTGTTTTCCTTCTGAAGACTCCTATATAAATGTAAAAATAGTTTGTTATAAAAATATTTTATGTTATTTAATATTTATTGTATATTATATGTACTGTACATTTATTTGGTCATTGTCATCTCCCCTGTATAACCTTCTTAAGGGCAGGACTTTTCTGGTGAGTTCGCTGTATTCAGCACCTAGAGCCCTGGCGGGCATATAGGAGGAACTCAATACATGTCTGATAGATAAATATGTGCAATGTTTAGAAGTGTTAATATATAGGAAAATGGATAGGAATCTCCCCAGGTGTTTTAAAATAATTCTTAAAATAAGATTTTTAAATAAATTCTTATATCTACCCAGTTTAAAATAAAAATAATGCTAAACGGCTTTGATGGAGAGCAGAAGTCATCTATATGCCCCCATCTGCCCCAGAATCAGCCACCTTCCAGCCTTTTAGTTCTTTTCCCTAGATTCGACCTCCTCCTTTCTAAATTTGTTTGTATTTCTAACCCTGTGCTTTGTCAATGTGATGCTAAATTACAGGAATAGAAAGTGAGCTTTTGGTGAATGACCCACAATTTTTTGCTTCAGTAATACCAGATGATAGTTCATCATAACCAGTCTGTCTTCTAGCAGTCCTACCTTCTGAACTTTGCACTTATTGGGGATTATTTTGCTTCTTACGATCAGCAGAACATGGGAGGGCCTGGGATGGAGGGTAGGCAAGAATCCCACATCTCTCAGGGAGAGAAGGTAAAATTGACTTTTTGTAGCTTTCTTTTTGAGTATGAGCATGAGTTAAAGAACAACCCGGAGGCTGACCCTGAGTGATCATTCAGGTGTGTGTGTGAATCCTTCATATACAAAGACAGAAAACTGCAGGAAGACAGCTTTTATAGTAAGGAAAGGATCGTTTTCCTTGGGATGATGCTGCTTAGACAATAATCCTAGATATTAAAAATAAATAAATAAATAAACAACATGGAACTCTGGTCGGCAGCACAGTTAGTGATCTGATTGTAGCAAAAAAGGGGAGGACCTTGCCTGGGTCTTACAAATTTTGTATGTCTGTATTGAGGGGAGGAAGTGGGGAGGACGAGGTTGCAGCAAGTACTCGGGGGAATATTCTGGATATCCAGGTCAAATATAGACTGAGAAATTAGGGAGTAATTAATTACAAGAATCCAAAAGCCTGTAAATAAATAGATATCTCCAAAACACTTTAACACCTTTATAGAATATGAATTGTGCTCTCTAATAGCATAAAACATAGCCTTATTTTTGAAATCAAAACCTTCAGCATAAACACTTGTGCCTTTCATGCTTACATACCTCATGGTTGCCATTAGCTAAGCCTCTTTATACATGAGGCACTGTATATTATTATTAAAACTGTCCAGCAAAAAAATGATCTTCTTTTAAAACTTGGGACTTCCAGGCCTCATAGAACACTTGGAACTATGTTCCTTATAAACAGAACTCTGACTTCTTAGTACCATTGTTTCCCAAGGTCTCCAGAGTTCTTATTTTTAGGAACAATAATATGAATATAGACTCATTCATTTAAAAGAGAAAGGGTCTACAGCTGTCACTTCCACTGTTACGTGACTATATATGGTCTCTTTGTAATTAGAAAAATACAAGCATTAGACAGTATCTTTTTAAAAAAATCTACTTGGATAGAGAGCAGAGGTTATAGTAGAAGGATTGAAATACATATTAGTAAGTATGACTTCTCAATAATTTTTGTTGTGCACTTTGCTCTCCCCAAAACACACTGACCCAATAAAATTGAGTTTGAAAGTCCTGAATAAATTAACGTTCTGATAATTCTATAAGAAGGAATGGAGGTGCAATTGTTGATCTAGAAAGTACATATCCAATGATCATCTGAGCAAAGAACATCATCCTTCTTAAAGTAAATAGTGCACAGCTGTTTCCATCATACTGACTGTAAGAAGATTATCATACTCAGAAAGGAAATTCCAGGAACCTGCATTCTAATTAGCATGGAAATGAAATCCACAAAATAAATATGTATCCAAAGTGTATGCAATCCCAGGGTACAATGGAGACAGATGCAGATTGATCTAATCTGGTTGCATTAGGAACATCAATGTTTGTTGGGGAACATTGCGTGGAAAGTTGACATTTGGTTCAATCAGGAAGGGTAAAGTAAAATGATGAAAGCAATTTCCTTTGTTCAGTTAAATTAGGCATCCAAATAACAGGCTACTCTTTGACCTTCCTGGGAAAGGGCAGGATTGCTTCTAATGGTCATTAAATAAATAGCCAGCCCACTCTTGTAAATGCTTAATAAGAAGCATTTTAGAAAATGTATTCTAGACTGAAAATCAGCCAAGAAAGAATCTGCAAGATTTTTTCTAACATATTCTTATTGGTTTTATTTATGTATTTTAATTTGGAGAAATAGAAAGGACTGGTAAGAGCACCAGCTCAAACTGAATATGGGGTCTATGTAACAAAATTAGGAGGTCACTTTCTGCTTCTTGCTGCTTTGTACTGCAACTTCTAAAGAAAGGAAAATTTTTTACAATAATTTCCTGGGGTGCTTCTCCAAGGCCCCACTTAATATAAATGAGGAGCATCCCTGGCATTTTTTAAGATATATGATTTCTTAATTAGAATGGTGATTTATAGAATTAGAGTTTAACACTCTTGCTTCTTCCATGGGTTATAATTCCCAGTAACTATTGTGGACACGCTGTTATTTCATCCAACAGTTCATGTCCCAAGTGTATGAAAATGAAATCAAATCTCTTTTCTTTTATTTCATTATATTATGGGGGTACAGATATTGTTAGGGTTACATATATTGCTCCTGCCAACCCTCCCCCTCCCCCTGCCGTGCTAGAGCTTCAAGCATGTCCAACCCCTTGGTGGTGCGCGTCACACCCATTATGTAAGTATACACTCTTCCTCTCCCCCCACCTGCCCACTCAAATCTCTTTTCTTATCCATGAAAGTCCAAGTTGCCATGATAAAAGTTGATTACAAAGGCTAAATTAATAGAACAGATTTTAAGGCTACTTTCCCTTCATTCATACATCATTTTTGCCCCCATATTCTCGTTCCGATTTAGATTCAACCAATATTCATTAAGCATTTACTATGTGCCAAGCTCCATGCTGGAGGCTTGCATATTAAACCTGCCATTACTTAGCCTTATAATTAGAGGAGGTCTGAAGACAAGGCCTAAATTAGATATTTTGACTCAAAATTATGGGTCCTTTGAAATGTTAATGGATGCAATTATTATCTTGATGTGTAATTAAGGTAAGAAAAGAAATATTTGGAGTCATATTTTAATGTTACTATCATTATTGTTATTATTGTAGAAGTAATATGTCTGTATTCACGATTTTTAAAATTCAAAAAAGAATGGTATAAATGAAAAATAAAAGTTGTTCATTTCTCTCCTCCCTTACTTCCAGTTTTTTTCTACTGAAATAGTGTATATTGTAAAACTGGCCATAATACTGTGTAGTTCCTCCCATGAAAAGGTAGGGCCCCTTTGAATTTGGGGTAGCCTTGCAACATTCTTTGATCAGTACAATGTGGTGGAAGTAACAATGAATGAGTTCCAAGCCAAGGCCTTGCAGCTTCCTATATTGTACTTTTGGAACAATACAGTCACCATGTGACCCTTCCCAGGAGAGCCTAATGAGAGATAAAAAAAAAAACCATGTAAAATAGAACCGAGCCATTGCAACTGAGGTCCCCAACCAGCCAAATCCCAGCCAACCTGGCCAGAACTGCCTCCATGCACCCTGTCCAAATTGCTGAACTGAAGAGTCATGAGCTAAAAAACAGTTGTTATTTTAAGGCAATAAGTTTCTGGGTGATTTGTTATTCAGCAAAAGCTAAATGGTATAAGAGGTGACCACCGTTTTAACAGTTTCTGGCATGTGCAGGTTATAAGAATGCAGGCACACCTAAAAACACATGGAATAATGAAATGATAATGGAAGGAGCCAAAAGTGTGAGCTTAACATAACCTGGGGGTAGGTAGTACTATCAGACCATCATAAAAGAAATAACAAGGAAAACTGGGGAGAGGAGAAAGAGAGAACAAAGTAAGGAAGGGGTTTTGATTTTGTACAAATGTATAAATTCAAGCCTGCATGTTTAATAACTTCTCAGGCACAATGCCTACTCAGAAATGTGTTTGCTTTCAATCTAAGCAGATTCTTGCTGCTTCACCATCTCAACTGGGTGGTGTTGAGGTGTGGATGAGTTTATTGTCTGGGAATCAACAGAGAATTCTCGTGATGGTGTCTGTAGGTCAAATTGGTATTGGTAGTATGTGGGTTGTGGTAGCTGTTCCTGACTGATATCCACATCTCCTTCTACCACCAAAGAGGGTTGTGATGGCTTTAAGCAGGAGGAAGCAAAAAGTTGTCAACATCTTGGTGTAGAGAGCAAGTGGAAGCCAGTCTCTGCAGAGATCCTAGAAGCTGAGCTCACCTGGCATGTGCTGAGGAAATCCATAGTTGACCACAGATGATGACTGAAGAAATGGCCCTCCCAGCAAAGGGAGGAAAAGTTAGGCCAATATACATTTAGTCTCTCACAATGTCAGATCTGGAAATAGGTTAAGGGGAGAAGAGACTGTTTTGAATATGTGATAGAACTTTGTAGGAATATCTTCAATGGACAGAGCAAGAGTAGTGAGGGGAGAATTCAGGGGTAAAATTCAGATGAAGAGCCTTCAGGAGAAAGGATTTGGCCACAATTTTGGCTCAAGTGGAAGAAAAAAATCTTTGTGAGAACTACAAGGACTACAAACAATGCCATTCTTATAACCAGTCCTTTGTATGTAAATTGGTTTTCTCTTTCTCTAGGAGCTTTTGGGTTTGTGTTTCTCTCCTAGATTTCCCCTTACTTCTTCTTCCTCTGCCCCAACTTTCAATTTCTATCAGCTATATATCAATTTTAAATTTTCAACATTAGTTCTAGACAACATTATCTCATATATAGAAAACCCTAAAAGCTCCACCAAAAACCTATTAGAATTGATAAATTCAGTAAGGTTGTAGGATATAAAATCAACACATAAAAATTAGTAGTGTTTCTATACATCAACAACAAACTAGTGAAAGAAGAAATCAAGAAAGCTACCACATTGTCAATAGCTACAACAAATACTTAGGAACAAATTTAACCAATGAGAGGAAAGATCTCTACAAAGAAAAATATAAAATACTCATAAAAGAAATTGAAGAGGACATAAAATAATGGAAAGACATTCTATGTTCCTGGATTGGAAAAATTAATATTATGAAAATAACCATACTATCAAAAGTGATCTACAGATTCAATGCAATCCCTGTTAAGATACCAATGACATTCTTCACAGAAACAGAAAAAAAAAAATCTTAAAATTTTTATGGAACCATAAAAGACCTTGAATAGCCAAAATAATCCTCAGCAAAAAGAACAAAGATGTAGGCATCACACTACCAGACTTCAAAATATATATAAAAAATTATAGTAATCAAACTGATTTGATCACTGTTTTTATACTGACATAAAAAGAGACAATCTAGATATAAATTTACACACAGCCAACTCATTTAAACAAAGGTGCCAAGAACATTCACTGTGGAAAAGACAGTTTCTTCAATAAATGGTACTGGGAAAACTGGATATCCATATGCAGAAAAATGAAACTAGGCCCCTATCTCTCACCATATGCAAAAACCAACTCCAAATAGATTAAAGAATGTAAGACCTGAAACTATGAAACTACTAGAAGAAAACATAGGGGAAGCACTTCAGGTCATTGATCTAGGCAAAGATTTTATGGAGAAGATTTCAAAAGCACAGGCAACAGAAACAAAAATAGACAAATGGGATTGTATCAAATTAAAAAGCTTCTGCACAGCAAAGGAAATAATCAAGAGAGTGAAGAGACAATCTGCATAATGTAAGAAAATATTTGCAAACTATTTGACAATGGATTAATATTCAGAATATACAAGGAACTCAACTCAATAGCATAAAACCAAATAATCAAATTGAAATATGGGCAAATGAGCTGAATAACAATCTCTCAAAAGAAACATACAAATGGCCAACAGGCATATGAAAAAATGCTTGACATCACTAATCATCAGGGAAATGAAAATCAAAACCACAATGAGATATCATCTTACCCCAGTTAGAATGGGTATCATTAAAAAACAAAAAATAACAGTTGGTGGCAAGGATGTGGAGAAAAGGGAACTCTTATACACTATTGGTAGGAATGTAAATTAGCAAAGCCATTATGGAAAACAGTATGGCATTTCCTCAAAAAACTAAAAATAGAACTACCATATGATCCAATAATTCCACTACTGGGTTTATATTCAAATGAAAGGAAATTAGTATATCAAAGAGATACCTGCACTCCTATATTCATTGCAGCACTATTCACAATAACCAAAATATAGAATCAACCTAAGAGTCCATCAACAGATAAATAAAGAAAATGTACTATATATACACAATGGAATATCACTTAGCCATAAAAAAAAAAACAAAATTCTGTTATTCAAGGCAATATGGATGAGCTTGGAGAACATTATGTTAAGTGAAATAAGCCAGGCACAGAAAGATAAATACTGTATGTTCTCACTTATACGTGGAGGCTCAAAAAGTTGATCTCACAGAAGTAGAGAGTAGAATAGTGGTTACTAGAGGATGGGGGTGGGCAGGAAGGGGGCATAACTAGAGGTTGTTTAGCAGATACAAAGTACAGCTGGATAGGAAGAATAAGATCTAGTTTTCTATAGCACTATAGGGTGACTATAATTAACAACAATTTATTGTATATTTTTAAATAACTAGAAGAGCAGATTTTGAATGTTCCCAACACAAAGAAATGATTAATGTTTGAGAAGATAGATATACTAATTACCCTGATTTGATCATTATACATTTTATACTTGTATTGAAGTATCACACTGTACCTCATAAATATCTATAAGTGTCAACTAAAAATAATAATAATAAAATTTTCAACACTTAGATTTAAAACATTTAAACATATTTTGTCTATACTGAAAACTGAAAATAGAACACAACATTCAGAGAATATTAATATATGAACATTATTCACTCAAGAATCAAGTACTACTATTATATTTGACTCAAAAAAAGGCAGTATAATTTCTCTGTCAGTACACTTCTGCAACTTCAAGGAGAATGTGAAGGGTCTATTTTTCTTATACTCTCTGAACTGTTCAAAACACTACAACATTTTAGTTTGATTCATATTTTGGACCAACACTTTCTTATGAGGTTTATATTAATATTTTTCTTAGAGTTTCTACAGTTGAACTTATTGGAAAAGCAGAAGGAGTTTCTATTCTCCAAATGATATGTTTCCTAGAGTATGGAAATTAAAATACTAATAACAAAAATATCTGAGAATTAACAACTTATAAAATTTTCAAGAATTTTTCTTATTTTGCCTGTCTTGCTTCTCAGTTGCAGTTAGATGAATATTTGGGTTGAAATTTGACCTTATATTTTCAACCTAATAGTCGAATGTCTGTTTAACTCTGGGAAATATAAACTGTCAAATTCAGATCTCCTAAAAACTTTAGGGAGAATGCTACAAGGCAGAATGTCTTAGAGAATCAATCTCTATTTTGATACGATGCATACAAAACATTGAAAAATACAAAGGGACAGTGTTGGGATGAATCATAAGAATGGACTTTTCTGTGAGCATGTCTCTTGTACATACATTGTAGAAATTACCCTAAGACATTGCCAGTACCTTGTGGTTGTCAACTTAGATGGTACTAATCTTTAGAGAAGTTTAACTAGAAGGCTTTAAGTAAGACTTTGTCATTCTGATTAAGGAAGAGAGAAGAAAACTAGCCTACTATGTACCATGCACTGTCTTAGTGCATTTGTATGTGAATATAATTTAATATAACATATATTATATTATTAATTATATTATATCAAGTGATGTATTGTTTTATATTTAATGTTATTATATATTTGTATAGGGCCAGAAGAGTTGGTCCACTGCCTGGGAGTCGGGTCACCTTCCCCTCTGCTTTCCTTGTCTTGGAGCTCATAGCATCTGCCCATCTTCCCGGTATGAGCCACACTATGTAACCCTGCTCCCCAGCGTGCTGCTCACAGCCTCCTACTGATAGGAGTACTGACTCTTCCATCCATCTTCTCGCTCAACTCAAATTCTTAAACCCTGGAATCTGCTTTAATTCATCTCTTTTGAAAACTCCTAGTGCTGCCCTTGGATCTGATATTTAATGTCAGCTTTCCTCTCGAATAAGTGAATGTTTTCTAAGGAGTCCCAATTCCCCTGACTTGAATCCCAGAATAGCTAGATCAATGCTTCTAGCCTCTGGCATTTGGACTCTCAGAGACTCTGGAATTATTGCAAGAGTCTTGAAACCCATATATATTTATAGGTTTTTTCCTTTCACTGGGCAGTAAAAATGACACCATTATAATGGGGAATCCATGACTTTTTGACATTAAGAAGAGTTTTCATATTCTAAGAATCTAGGAACCACTGATTTACACCAGCCTCATTGTACCAATGGGGGTGGGGGGTAAAGCTCAGAAAGTGATTTGATTTGCACAAGGTCACACATTGAGCTAGGATCATGTCAGGACCGGTGCATAAGCATTGCATTGGATTCCCGACCACCACCCCTTTGCTCTTTTCAGTACTCTGATCCTCCAAATACTGTAATTCCCACAATTACATAGCAGCTCCCACAGACCCTACTGCAGGTGTGAACAATGGGTCCCCATCTGGCTAACTGCTAACTTCTAGGAAAGCAACTTCTCCCTCCACAGTAAATGTTAGGCTCTATTGAAAAGTATTGCCAAGATATAATAAACAATCATACAGGTAAACAAATATCCTTAGAGAGCACACTAACATTTTGAAAGAATTGCCCCATCTTTTTCAAATAATCCTATTTTACCCACTGTCCCTGCCAAAGGTGAGTGAGAAGCCCTAGATCCCAGAAGGTCACTGATGAGACCCAGGGAAGCGTCCCACATACAGGTTTTTCCAGAAACCTATGGTGTGGCTCTAAAAGAGAGTATAAGGCCCAAATTTCTTCCTCAGGGATTTGGAATTGGAACTCCAAGACATGAAGAAGGATGAACAGGAAGGTGATGATGAAATATTGGGGCTGATGGACATTTTGAACTATAAACCTACAGAGAAAGAGAATGAGAATGAGATGGAGGAGGGGAGAGAGCACATGACAAGATGAGTCTGAGGGGCCACATGGTTACCAAGAGAAAGGGAGACAAAGAAAAACAAGGACAGAAGAAGACCCGGGAGAGAGCACCCTAGATTCAGCCTTTCTAGCTCCCGGTTCCTGTCACAGGAAGCCCAACTTCCCTGGTGTCCCAAACGCTTTCCAGACCCTAAAATAAACTCTGTGTACTTAGCTTAATTTGAGTGGGGTTTGCTCTCTGAATCAGCGGTCAGCTCTGGGGAACAAAGTCAGATCTCACAAACACCTCAGAGCACCCACAGCTGGGAGACGGTGATCCCGCACTCTTTCATGCTGAGGCTGCGTCATTAGGAAAAAGAAGGATGAGCCTGCTTAAACCGCAACCAGCGCACGGCAGTGTGGGCGACTGAAAATCATCTAATACAAGCGTCTCAGCGCACAGCAGTCTGTGGTACCAGCCACGGACTCCACAGAGACCTCATCTTAATCCCAAATATCTCTGAATTTCCTTCCTGTTCAGAAGAGGCCTCTCTCTAAGCACTTGGGAATAGCAATGAAGGTTCTATGTAATCACTCTGGCATCCGTAATTCCAGTGGGGAAAAAAATGATTTTGAGATTTCTGTTGTACGAGGCACTTAACGTGAAACATCTAGTTCTAAGGAGATTTTAAAAAAAGTGAAAAGTACACTGTCTTGCTGAAATATGTACATATATATATATTCGTTATTCTCAAGACTAGAAATAAAAATAATAATAAATAGTAGTATGTTTCCAGTGTGGAGACAGAAAGAGAGTATCAGCAAAATCTCTCAAGGTGGAAATAAAGAAGAAAGGAGAAGACAAACCAAGATTATATTAACAGTTTGACAAAAATGTGGAAGAAAGATATAAAACCAGAAAGGAAAAAAAGGAGATTGTTTAATGATGGCCAAGATTCTTAAAAGAGGAGTTCTTCCTTTTCTTGTATAATTGATGTTCTTTAAAATTGTTAATGTATAACAGGGCTTATGTTTCAGTTTGTTTTCTGTTCTGTTTTAGACAGAAAATAAAAGGGGTGAAGCTCCTTTTCTCATTCCAAAGTTGCTACCGGTGTGTGCAGTAATGAGACAAAAATGAAACATTCAGTAGAACATTTCGTTGCCTAGTTGACAACATTGCTTGAATGCTGGTGGTTCTTCCCTTTAACACTACACAATTTTCTAGTATGTGTTAATGTTATGCTACAAAACTCCGATTCCTAGAGAGAAAGGTTCAACTTAATGTCTTAATACATACCTGAAAACCCATGCATTTGTGCACTTTTTTAAAATGGTGCTTGAAGTAAAACCGCCTATCCTCTCTCTGCAAGTCCATCTATGTTGTTCCATAGGCATTCTATCTTTGCTCAAATTGTTGAAGAATGGTGATACATTTCATGGTTTTTGTATTTGAGTCTAATGCACGTTCTAACATGATAGAGAAAATGCATTACTGTGTAGCCACTGTTTTCTGGAAAAGTTGATATTTTAAGAATTGTATTTCAGATCTTAAATAAAATTTGCCTCTAAATTTCAAGGCAAAATAAAAAAAGAATTCTTACTAATTCACCCATATGAGAAGAGGTAACTGACAAAAAAAAACAAGAGATGAATAGCATGATGTCATGATTGGAAATCTTAGAGGTACAATATTATAGTTCCTTCGTTTGTTTTGTGAGACAGGGTCTCAGGGCTCTGTTGCCCAGGCCAGAGTACAAGAGCACCAGTGTAGCTCACTGCAACCTTGACCTCCTGTGCTCAAGAGATCCTCCCACTTCAGCCTCCCGAATAGCCGAGACTAGGGCCATGCCAATACGCCTGGATAATTTTTCTATTTTTTGTAGAGATGAAATCTCACTACATTGTCCAGGCTGGTCTTGAACTTCTGGCCTCAAGCCATCCTCCTTCCTCAGCCTCCCAAAGCTATGGGATTACAGGTGTGAGCCACCACACCCAGCCCAACATTGTATTAATAGTTAAAGTCTGCCATTGGCTTAAAAAATATCAGGAGAATAAGCAAGGAAAATGGTGTGAAATGAAGTACTGATTTTTTGAAAAGCAAATACCTGAGAAACATTGAAATATCTTTAAAAATTCTGCCTCTGTAATATGCATCCTAAGATGCTAAGAGAATTAGTTAATGGATTTAGAGAAACCCTGATCATTGTGTTCAGGGGACACTTTGGATGGAGTATTTCAGAAAGCTGTCAAAGTAAATACAATTAATTCTTCAAGATATTAGAGGGAAAAATAAGGGAAAATGAGAATATGTGGACCTGATTTTCTTCTTCCCCCTCTCCCTCCCAAGAAAGGCCTCCCAGCTACCCCGAGGCTGCTGGAGAGAGCTCTGTTATCCAACAGGTGCGAGCTTGAAACTGGGAGGCGGCATTTCTGTTCTCCTCCACTCCCCCCTACTCCCCTACAGTCCCGGTGATATGTCTCCTCAGATTTGCTCAGACCTTGCTCCTCCTGTTAGAGCAGGTAGTCAGTTAGGAAAGAGCAAGGTAGCAGGGAACAGAAAGTTAGTCAACTGGCTGCAACCAACAGCCCTGGAACAAACAGAGCTGAGGAGAAGAAAGAGCCATTAATTTCCCAGCATTGTGCAGGTACAATGTGACCTTTCCCCCATATATCACAATTGCAGTAAGTTAACATTAAGGTTTTGACCCCCCTTGTGGAAAAAACAGGGGAACTGTGAGTAAGAACAGAGTAAACACTGACTGCCCAGCCTTCTTTGACTTCAGCAAACAAAAACAGCAACAGCTCAGAGTTCAGGGCGGTTGCTGTTTTTCCATCCTGCCCACTCCCTTTCTTGGGAGTCACTCTCGCTTCTGCACAAGCCTTTCCTGAGCCTGGCGGCTTTCACGCAATAAACTTGCCACTATTGCTCGGTTTTGTGCGTGTCCTGAAATTCTTTTCTGCGACGTTAGCAAGAACATTTACAACTGTGACACTTGTTCTCATTATACCGACCGCAGTCCAGGCTGCGTCCCTACTGATGAGGAGAAGTGTGAAAATGGTTAAGGGTGGAGCCAGGAGTATGGCCTGGAACGAGGCAGACATCAGCATAATATTTAAATAATGCATTTTATGCTGAATTATTTACATATTGCAGGGCATTTTAAAATTAAATTATTTTTGAGATAATTGTAGATTCATATACAGTTGTAAGAAAATAATACAGCAAGATCCCTGTTCTCTTTACCTTTACCCAGTGATAACATCTTGCAAAAAACTATTCTGTAATATCACAACTAATATATTGACATTGGTATTGTCAAGATACAGAACATTTCCATGGCCACAAGTTCTTTCATGTCTTAAATTTTTCTTTTTTTCTTTTGAGACAAAGTCTCACTCTGTTGCCTGGACTAGGGTGCTGTGGCATCATCATGGTGCAAACTCCTGGGCTTGAGCCATCCTCCTGTCTCAGTCTCTCGAGTAACTAGGACTACAGGCGCCTGCCACCACAGCTGACTAATTTTTCTATTTAGTGTAGCGATGGGGTCTCACTCTTGCTCAGGTTGGAATCGAACAGCTGGGCTCAAGCAATCCTCCTGCCTCCACCTCCCGAAGTGCTAGGATTACAGGTGTGAGCCACTGTGCCTGGCCGGTGTTGCCCTTTTATAACCACATTCACTTCCATCCCACCTACACCCCTTCTTTAACCCCTGGCAACCGTTAATCTGCTCTCTTATTCTATAACTTTGTCATTTAAAGAATGTTATATGAATGGAAACATACAATATAGTTTTTTGAGATTGGCTCTAATCACTCAGCATAACTTGCTAGAGATTTATCCATGTTCTTGCATGTATCAATACTTTGTTCCTTTTTATTGCTGAGTAGTAGTTCATGGTATGGACATACCACAGTTTGTTTAAACATCTACTGTTGAAGGACATCTGGATTGCTTCCAGTTTGGGGCTATAATGGATAAAGTTGCTATACAAACATTCATACACAGATCTTTGTGTGAACACAAGTTTTCATTACTCTGGAATAAATGCCTAACAGTGCAATTTCTGAGTCATATAGTAGTTGCATGTTTAGTTTTTTAAGAAATTGCCAAAATGCTTTCTAATGTGGCTTTACCGTTTTACATTCTTAGCAGCGGTGGATGAGTGATCAGTTTCTCTTCATCCACTCTAGCAATTGCTGTTGTCACAATCATTTAGAGACCCCATCTCTACTAAAAATAGAAAAAATTAGCCCAGCGTGGTAGCATGCACCTGCAGTCCCAGCTACTCAAGAGGCTGAGGCAGGAGGATCCCTTGAGCCCAGGAGTGACCTGTGATGAGGCCACTGCACTCTAGCCCAGGTGACAGAGTGAGACCCTGTCCCTTCCCCCCCGCCAAAATGATGACCACAAATGCAAGTCTCACTCCAAGAATGCTAGAAAATGTGAAAAATAATCCATTTTGAGGTCATATAAAATTTACAGTTTGGAATTTTGTAGCATAAAGGTAGGACAACATATCTTCCAACTCTATTTTCTCTTGCACCCTTTTGGCTGACATCTCTGCATTTCCAGAATGCAATCTCTTCTGATGCTCACTGCCCTCCTGCCTTCCACACAACACCGCTAGGATAACTTACCCCCAAAAAAGTGTTACCTTTTTTTTCATGTTAATAAGTATTAAATAGCAGTGAGTTTTTCTTTCTTTTCTGTATGGTAACTTCCCATTACTCCTGGCATTCTGAGCCATACACATGCGCAAGATTTTGCAAAAACTAAGAGGTAGAGAAGAGGCCAAAGGATGAGGCGGGAGGGACATTTCACAAGTTATGAAGATGTAAATTCAGAAAAATATCACTAAAGCTATCCCACTAAATTGTATCATTGATAGCATCCATTAAAATATTCTATTAGGCTATTATAATATCAAAAAGACAAAAAATGAACAATGCTGGTGAGGATGCCAGTATGCTGTTGGCGGGAATGTAAATTAGTACAGCCACTATGGAAAACAGTATGGAGAGTCCTCAAAAAACTAAAACCAAAAAAAAAAACTAAAAATAGATCTACCACACAATTCATTTTTATTTATTTATTTATTTTTTAGCCACTTCGGTACCAGCGTCAACTATAGTCATCAGCCACAGATGAACGCAAGCATCGACTTTAGCCAACAGCCAAAAGCTTTCGCTTTTACAGCTTTTGTCTCTGCAGTTGCTAATTAGTTCAGCTAATAAGTTACTACTACTGTGACCTTTTAACAAGTCCTTAGTAGGAGTTATTATAGTTATTTTCCTAAAGCTGCCTATAAAGTAAAACAAGCTTTCAGTGCTTTAAAGCTTTCCTCATCACACAAGAGCAAAACGGATTCGTCGCCAATGCACAGCACAAACTATTGTGCGGACTATGAGTGCCGGCTGTGGGCAAGGTTTCACGGCCGGTGAGCACCGTGCCGAAGTGGTTAAAGAGACAGGGTCTTGCTCTTGCTCAGGCTGGTCTCGAACTCCAACTGTGCCCGGCCTGTACCATACAGTTCAGCAAATTCCACTGCTGGGTATACATCCAAAAGAAAGGAAATCAGTATATTGCATAGATATCTGTGCTCCTGTGTTCATTGCAGCACTATTCACCATAGCCATGATATGGAATTAATCTAATTGTCCATCAGTGGATGATGAGTGGATAAGGGAGATTTCTGATTCCAAAATGGTGGTGTAGAAGCAAGCTGGCTTCACTCCCCTCCAAAGAAAACCAACGGATGAATGGATAAAGAAAATGTGGCATATATGCACAATGAAATACTATTCAGCCATAAAAAATGAAACCCTGTCATTTGCAGCAACATGAATGAAACTTGAATTATGTTAAGTGAAACAAGTCAGGCAAAGAAAGATAATATCACGTTTTCATTCACATGTAGGAGCTAGAAAAGTTAATCTTGTGGAGGTAGAGAGTAGAATGGTGGTTACCAGAAGCTGGGAAGAGCTGGGGAGAGTCTGGGAAAAAGAGAGGTTGCTTAACAGGTACAAAAATACAGCTATATAGAAGGAAGGAGTCCTAGTGTTCAAAAATCCAGTAAGATGACTATAGTTAACAATAATTTATTGTATATTTCAAAATAGCTAGAAGAGAAGATTTAGAATGTTCCCAACATAAAGAAATAATAAATGTTTGAAGTGATGACTATCCCAATTACCCTGATTTGATCATTAAACATTGTATGCATGTATTGAAATATCACATGTACCCCATAAATATATAAAATTATTATGCATTGATTAACATTTTCATTAAAATATTATTGATGGTAGCCATTATTTTTATTATTTAAAAAGTTATTAAATCTCTTTGGTCACCAATCTATCTCTGCCATAATCCTATCTATTCCTCAGATTACCACCACCACCATTACTTTTTAGTTTCACTCAATGGACTATTGTCAAATATGTGAATTTCTGACTACTCTGAAATCCAGATAAATCAATGGGCATTTTGAAAAATACAGAATATGGGATTCGTTTTTAGCTTAAAAAAACAATTGCTCAAGACTTTGGTTGGCCAAGAAGTAGAATTCATTCACATTTGCCTTTTTATTTCCCTTTCTACATACAATGGGCTGAAGTTCCATCTGCCCCACTTAGAAAACAGAATGTTTAGCTCTGATGGAAGTTTAGGCACAATTTTTAATAATCTGACTTCACAATATATACACACGACCAATATTAATATTATAGAAAAAACTATTATAAACTAATGGTTACTGTGAGCCCCGTGCTGTGCTATTAATAGTTCTCTTCTGTTGCCACATTTAATCAAGCAACTAATGCTATTTAATGTTCAGTACTTCTTTTAAATGCAGCCTAGTATAGCGCAGAGACTTTCAAGTGTCAGTGGACATTGGAATCACCTGGGGAGGGTGTGTCGCACACAGATTGCTGGTCCCCACCCCCCCCCACCCTGAGTCTCTGATTCAGCTGATGAGGAGGGTGAGGTTGAGAATTTGCATTCCTAACAAGTTTCCAGGTGATGCTGATGCTGTTGGTACAGAGTCCACACGTTGAGAATCACCAGCATAGTAGTTAAAAGGGATAACTTTATTATCAGACTGCCCTGGGTTTGAGTCCTCCAACTTTGGGTAAGTTATATAAACTCTTCTATCTTCATTTTCTCATCTGTAAAATTATATCTCCATCATTAGCTATTTGGGGATCAAATGAGATAATATATGTGTAATGTTTAGCACAGTGTATGCATTAGAACTCGGTAAATGTTAACTGCTACTGTAGCATTTACTACAGTACTGCTGTTATTACTAAATAGAATTAGAAAATGACTGATTTCAAAATCACTTTTAAATTGTCAATGCTGCCTCTTCTCTTTACCTGGAGTTGAGCTCCAACATTTAATGAACCATGACATCATAATGGATTAGTAACTAAGACTCCAAGGAATGATATATTGAATTTTTCATATTATTATAGAGGTTCTTCATCATAACTTAGGAAAAATACATAAAATGAGTGTCATTTTTTATAAGAAACATAACCCTGAATAAATATCTAGGAAAAAGAGCTATAATTGAGTTAATTTATTAACTTCACTAAACATTATTGAATATATTATTATTGGCTATCTAACAAATAGTTCCATTCAGTGGTTAAACCCATACAAGCTCACGCACACATACCCCAAAACAAACAAAAAAAACAGGAAACTTCATGAAAAATTGCTTAATCTTCAGCAAATTTTTAGAAAAATAGCATATACTTTTGTCCATAGGAAATCCCAGTAACGTATTCAAGTGAAATTAGTGAAATTAGCCTGCTACTAACCTGAAAAATTATAGAGTCCCAGAGATGACACAATATAGAAGTTGGAAATATACTTACCATTTATTAACCAAATATTGACCTAGCACTGCCATTAATTGTATGATTCTGACACCTGGAAGGTCATCCTGGGTTCTTTCAACCATTGGCATCTAGATTCTTGTTATGAGCTGAATGTTTCTGTCTGCCCCCGAGCCCCCCCACAGGTTCATATGTTGAAATCCCAACCTCCAATATGATGGTATTAGGAGGTGGAACTTTGAGAGGTGATTAGGTCATGAGGTTGGAGTGCTCATGAATGAGATCAGTGCCCTTATAAGAAGAGAAATGACAGAATGATCTCTCCAGAGCATATGAGGATATAATAAGAAGACAGTCATCTACAAACAGCCTCCAGAACTGTGAGAAATAAATGTTCGTTGTTTAAGCCACACAGTCTATGGTATTCTGTTACAACAGCCCAAACTGCCTTAGAAAATTCTTTTTTATTTTTATGCAGAGCCACTAAAAACTGTAACAGATAAGTTACTACCAAAGATTTCACCTGAATCATTTAAAACAAGAATAACATTCACATTAAAGAAAGGCAATTTTCTATGTTAGCTTTGAATGCTCCAATATTCACAGTGAGATTTTAAGAAATTAATAAATGCACTTTGTTTCTTTGGTTTGAAGTTCTCTTGTGCATGTAAGTAGAAGCAGCATTTATTACCTGGTGCTTTCTGACACTGTAGCTCAGGGCAGGGCAAATTACAGCCCCCTTTCCCTCCTCTGCTATTTTCTAAATACAGTTTCATTGACACACAGCCACCTCCCTCATTTCCCATATTGTCTAAGTCTGCATTCTTGCTACAGAAAAGTTGCCAACCTTTGGTTAGCAGTTAGTTGAGATACTTTAGTGAAAAATGTGGCAAGAAGAAATTTAATTTCCTTCCTAGAAATATCTACCCGAAGAGATCATTTGTCTTCAGTAAAATAAATTCCTAGTAGAGTAACAATAATTTGGCCTTACAGTTGGTTTTCTATTAACCCCAGACCAAAATGCTCACTAGCCAGTCCAAATGCTCAGCGTCATTACAATGACATATCTACCAGCCCTGGGCAATATTCTACTCTGGGCCAGAAGTTGTCCTCAGTTTTGCATTATTCTTACTTAATTTAAAAAGCCAGACCTAAGTTTATTAAGGTTAATGAAGTCCCAGAATCTCATCAATTGCCCAATAACCTTGCTCTGGGAGCTGCACATTTCTTCTAGAAGTAGTAGTTCGCTTTAAGCCCCCATGAGCCTATTTTATTTTATTAGAACATGGCATTGGCCTGTTTTTAAAAATTAGTTTCTATTTCTTTAATAAACCTCTTTTTAAGTACTTGAGATACAATTTCTACGATGCTTCCCCAAAAAAATTAACATATTTGTTGGGTGAATGTTGAATAAACAAAAAGTGTGTATCAGGACAGGAAAAACAGGCCCTAGGAGATCAACTCTCAGAGGTTCCTCTCCCTGTGAGGGTATGGTAACCCTCTGGGCCTCAGTTTCCCTATCCTTAAAATACAGGTAATCCCTACATAACAGAATTGTGGTCAGGATTTTAAACAATGCATGTAACATGCACAGAGAGAGAGAGCCAGGCACATAGTAGGTTTCCAAGTGGTAGTTTAGTGAATGCCAGTGAAGCGGGTTTAGTCATTTTTCTTTTCAAATTTCTTTTGGATTTAGTTGGATTTTCCTTGAGGTGAATTAGATACTTAAAAGTAGTGACGCTTTAATTTATTCAGGTAAACTTTAATAATCTAGTTTACACTTTATATGAATGCATTAAGTTATCACATGTGTACTGAAAATACCTATATCTATTATGTATTAATTTAAAAATTCAAAAATAAAAATAATACATATACTAGAAAATGATCTGAGATTCTATAAAAAAAACTTTAATAAATTTATAATACTATGAATTTACTGTAAAAACACTTTCAAAACAGTTTCTGGCTTGAACTGGAAAGAAGATATGGAGATGAAGAACTCCAGCAGGCTCAGGCACAGCTCGGACGTCATCGCCCCTCCTTAACCCCATTCACAAATGCTTGCCGCTGGACACGCAGTGGCCAGAGAGTGAGCGCTCAGATGATGCCCTGCTGATCTCCCCTCCTGCCAGCAGAGGCACTAGTTATCCCTGCACAGATGGTCGGGGCTGTGTAAGGCCTTCGTTCCAGCCCTTGGGGAAGTGACGCACAGTAAAGCACTGACCTGAGGCAGCCAGGAGATCAGAACTGCGGCTCCAGTTCTGCAACTCTGCCCGACCCCACGCAAGCCAGGCACTCTCCATTCTGAGTCCCAGGTGCCTTTACTACAGTAAAGGAGATGTCTGCAGGCCTCCGGATCCCTGGCCTTCCCCATCTGTGAAGGGTAGCGTATGCACGAACCTTAATGGACCAGGGGGCTGCATGCCAGTCTAAAACATCAACTCTCTTTAATTTGAGAAAAGTTTCTCAGACATTTGTACCTCGAGATATCCCCACATTGGCTCTTTTCTCAGCTGCTACGTTCTGGCCCTTGTGATGATCTGGTTTCCAGACATATTGAACACAATAAATGCATAGTGCCCAGTGGGCTTCTAATGACTATCTCCTCCCTATGTAAGTACTAACTAATAATCACTTGGTCACCCATTCTAGAATCATGCTAGCGTCTAGGACCGTGTTGGTGTCTAATTGGTTTGTTCTTTACAAAAATCACTCTTCAAAAACTGGGACAATAGTTACCAGTCTCTAGTCATTTGGGGCATTTGCTTATGTGCTCTTACTTTCTCTTCTGTGTTCTGTTCTGGACTGTACAGGGCTCAGATTCATCTATTAAACAAAATTATAGGAGGCCTTTGTTTTGGACTGAGCCCCTGCTCTAAGCCTCAGCAGACCAGACCAAACCAGAATAAAGTCACTCCTGCCAAATGCTAATCAGTCAAACTGAAACTTTAAGAAAGCAGATAGATCCCAAGACAGACTAGTTTTTCCTGAAAACAAGAGATTCCATTCTATCTTAGTCAGCGTAATAAGGAATTCCTCCCTGCTTTAACCCTTACAAAAAAGTAACCTGAAGTAATCTGTTGTTACCCAATCCATTTTTTTTCTGTTGTTCTGTTTCCTTGTTCCCACCTTATAAAACCCATTGTCCTGCCACTGCCCGGTGAGAGCTCTCATTCTATTTTACAGAATAGAGGCTGCCTCGATTCATGAATCACAAATAAAAGCCAATTAGATCTATAACCAAATTAGTTGTAATTTCGTCTTTTGACCCTGCCAACTGCTCTTTTCAGGCCACTATGCTCCCTGACACCCCGTCCCATAGAATCAGATAATGGGGTCACTGAGGGACCTGGAAGGTAAGAAGTGACACTTCCTTGGGTGTCAGTTTAGGGAGAAAACAGCAGCACAATAGTGATAGCAGCTGGAGTGACAGCAGCTAGGGTGGCAGCAGTGTCCACAGCACTGGAGGTGAGACGGTGACTGTGGCTGCAGCCGTGGCTGATTTCTGCCCCTGCTCCTGCTCCTGCGTCACAGTTCCACTGGTTTAGGGAGAACTCGGTGTCCTGTGGTTACTAATCCTCCAGTAATCTAATCTTTTTTTCTTGCTCCAACAGTCTTTCCAACACTCATGGAACCAAGTTTTGTATTAAATTCCCTCAATTTGAAGTATCTAAAATGGTATCTCTTTTTCTAAATAAACCCTGATTAATACTATATGTAATTTTCCAGAGTTTGAATCCTTAAACTAATTTAGAGCTGCCCTGTGATCATTATTTTGAAACCTGGAGCTTTAAAAGTCTGGATACGACCAGCTGCTCATTTCATATTATAGAATCAAATCAACCAAATGTAAGATTAAAAAACTATTTTTATCAAACTCCAGTAAGATTTGAGAAAGGATATAAATTATTTAGTGCACTAGAAAATGTTTGCTATGGTTTGGATGTTTCCCCCAAACTTCCTGCATTGGAAATGGAATCCCCAGTGCAATGGTGTTGGGAGGTGGTTAGGTGGTGAGGGCAGAGGAGATAATAAAATAATAAGAGGTGATTAGGTCATGAGGTCAGATGAGCGGAGTAGTGTCATTATTGTGGGAGCGAGCTTCTTATAAAAGCCAGTTCACTCCTCTCTTCCCCTGATGCCCTCTGACATATGCTCTCTTGCTCTTCTGCCTTCCAAGATGGGATGACCCAGCTGCAGCCCCTCAATCTTGGACTTCCCAGCTTCCACAACGATGGGTCAAGTATCCCTCATCTGAAATGCGTGGGACCAGAAGTATTTTGGATTTGGGAGTTTTTTTGGATTTGGGAATATTTGTATGATTATTATTATTATAATTATGTTTGTATCCCAAATCTGAAAACCCAAAATCTGAAAGACTCCAAAGAGTGTTTCCTTTGCACATCATGTCAATTTGCAAACAATTTCAGATTTTGGAGCATTTTGGTTTCAGATTTTCAGACTTGGATGCCCAATCTGAATAAGAAATAAATCTCTGTTTTTTATAAATGACCCAAGTCTCAGGTATTCTGTAATAGCAGCAAAAACAGACTAAGGCAGTGTTCGTAATAGTAACTCATCATTTATTGTTTGACAATATATTTGTTATTAAAATATTTCACTGTGACAATATTCACCATTATGAAATTTATTCTACAAACAACTTTCTTCAGGGTATTTTTTTTAAATCTGAGACTTATACAAAACCACCTGATAAAAATAGACACAATCATTCTTGGGCTTTTAGTTTCAAAGTCTGTTTTCCCATCTGTTATTCAAAGTCTGGGTCTATATGACCAAAGCAAAATGGAGGATTGTGAAATTATCCTTTGACTCAGAGACAAATAGAATATCAGAGTAGGGAAGGAGCAGCTGGCTCATCTGATTTAACACCAGTCAGAAATATAATTCTTTGAAATGTCTAATAACCATGGAGTGGATATCTATGCTCTGTTTGGATACCCTCAATTATGAGGAAGTCATTATCTTGCTGGGCAGCCCATTCATTCATTGGACAGCTTGGATTACTAGAAATGTATCCCTTTTATTGAGCCCAAGGAATGAGCTGCCACCACTGTAGCTTCTACTCATAGGTCCTAGTTATTCCATTTAGATTTGTACAGAATAAATAGATTCTCTATTCTATTTGAAAGCTTTTGAAACCAATATATAGATAGCTATGATATCTATTTATAGAAACAATCTCAATATCTAAGAGGAAGGTCCAGTGACATGGGGGAAGTTCTTGGGGTCAGGCGAATCCTCTGACTACACTCTGAAGGCTTATTTCTTCCCTGGAAATGATGAACTTGAAAACAAAACAGGCTTTCCTTTTACACAACTGTACAAGCTCCTTTAGAAACTCAACCACTTCCCCAAAGAGGCAATCTTTCATAAAGTTCCCAGAAGTGAGGTCATTGTGAGCTACTTTGGCTCTAGGGACGTTCCTCTTTCCCCTGAAACATGAGGGCACTGCAAATCCAAGGAAAGCATACTTCTTTGAGAATCTGACCCAGAAATATTTCTTACACATCACTGTGCTAGTGTGAATGGTGGCAGCAGAGGAAAATGAAAGTGAAAGAAGGAGAAATGGCAGGAAATAAATTTTAGGATTTAGATAGGGACTAAGTTTTAAATGGCTTTGTGTGACAAATCTAGAAGCTTGGATGCCATCCTACAGCAAAGAGGAGTCATTGCCCCATGCAATGAGCATGATTGCAATGATTTTGTAAAAAGATTCCCCTGGTGGTAGCATGGAGCAGGAATTGGTGGGAGACAGTAAGGCAAGTAGTCAGAGGCAATAACTCAGGAAAGAAATGATAAATGAATGAATATGGTGATGATGTCAGTAGGGAAGCACAGGACAGGGATAGAGTGAATGGTGTTTTAGTGATTGATTGGGTATGGAGGGCAAAGGAGAGTAGTGAATAAAGCATAAAGTTTCTGGCTTGGTCAACTAGGTGGATGATGGAGTCATTTTCAAAAGAGAAAAATGTATGAGGAACAGCAAGTTTAGGTTGCAAAGGTTGATGAGATCTGTTTGGAGCATGTTAGATTTGAATGCCTCAAGACTGCACAAGCAGAGATGACCCAGGGCAGTTGAAGAAGTGGTCTGGCAGTTGAGAGAGAGAAAGAAGGCAGCAAGTGTAGATTTTGAAGTCATCAGTATGTGGATAAATCCATGAGAAAGGATGAGATCCATTCTATCATTCAATCATTTAAGCACTCATTCTCCTATCCACGAAAGTAATATTTAATCACTGACTTTGTGCCAGTAGCATTATATGAGTGGCTAAATATTTGTGCATCAATGAACAAAAAGACAAAGATTTTTCCATCATGGAATTTACATTATAGTGGAAAGGAGACAAACAATACACAAGGAAGTAAAAGGCAATGCCACATAATATTAGTGTGCTTAAGAAATACAAAGGAAAATGAAGGAACAGAGGATGATGAGTGATTAGAGAAGGTCTCCCTGAAGAGGTTAAACTTAAGCAGAAAACTAAAAGAAGAAAGAGGGTAAGCCAGGAGAAGACAGGAGGGAAGAGTGTTCTCTGAAAAGGAAAGGGATGTGCAAAGGCCCTGGGCTCGAAGCACATCAGACCTGTTGGAGAAACATCAGGGATCAGGCAGGGAGAGTGTGTAACCTAAGGAAGAAAGATGGAAAGACCATGGATAGAACTATGGGAACATCAGCCTTTGAAGGGTGAGCAAAGAAAGCAGACAAAGGAGGATTGATCAAAATTATAGAAGGAAGGGTGGCTAATTTTGTATTCTATGAATTTAACACCACAGTCGAATAGCTTTCTTCTCAAATATCCACCACTCCTGTTTATCGCTATGTTTATACACATAGCAGTAGAACACATCTAAGAACTCACATCTCCTCTACTTATCCTCTAGCTGCAGAGGCCTTCCTGGAGCCTGGCAACTGCAAGCCTCTGAGCCTTTACCTATTCTCTTGCCTCTTCCTGGAAGTTCTGGAGAAGGGGTGGGGTCGGGGCACCACATCCTCCTTTACCGCCAGGATTCCACTGACTTGTGATTTCCTTGGGAAAGCTATACCTCAAGTCTAGAGACAAAGATTGGTTCTCCTGTTACTCCTACAGCAATCTGTTCTTTATAACTCTTATCACAATTGGGATTAAATACTTATGCAGTATTCATTTCCTCCTCCTAGCCAATGGACTCAACCAAGGTAGAAAGCATGCATAGCTTGTTCACTCCGTGCATTTATTATTAATAGTGTTCTACAGAGAAACAGAACCACTGAGATATATATGTATAAAGAAATTTATTATGAGGAATTGGCTCATGCGATTATGGAGGCTGAGATGTCCCACGTTCTGCTGTCCATAGCTGGCACTCCAGGAAAGCCAACAGTGTGGCTCAGTCCAAGTCTGAAGGCCTGAGACCAAGGGAGCCGATGGTGTAAGTCTCAGTCTGAGGGCAGGAGAAGGTGAGGTGAGATGTCCCAACTCAGCAGCCAGGCAGAAAGGAGTGAGTTCTCCCTTCCTTCATCTTTGGTTCAATTCAGGCCCTGAGCAAGCTGGATGTGCTCGCTGATGTGGGAGAGGGCAATGCGCTTTACGGAACCCACTGATTCAGATTCTGATACCGTCGGGAAATACCTTGCAGACACACCCAAAAACAATGTTTAGCCAAATTTCTGGGCAAGTTGATACATAAAATTAACCATCACACCCTGTATCTCTAAAGTCTTTGTCGCACAAAGTAGGTGCTCAGTAACTATTTCTTGATTGAAGTGGATGAATGAATGTATTTTTATTATTTTCTGTAAAATCATAAATATGACTATGGACTAAGCACCTACAAAGTTGGTAAAAAAAATAAATAAAATAACTGACAGTGGTAACTCCTAGCATGCTAGCCTGTTGACAGATTGTACTACTCAAGTTTGATTGACAGTTACTCTCAGTAGGAACCAGATATACTCTACCTCTACACATGTGGAAGACACTGCTTCAGTCGCACCAATTAATTAAAAATAAATGGACTATAACTTTAGTTTAGATCCGGTTCAGATGCTATCCGAATGTTTTGCTTTGGTTTTAGTTTAGTACTTCTTTAGCAAAAAAAGAAGGAAGGAAGGAAGGAAGGAAGGAAGGAAGGAAGGAAGGAAGGAAGGAAGGAAGGAGGGAGGGAGGGAGGGAGGGAGGGAAGGAAGGAGGGAAGGAGGGAAGGAGGGAAGGAGGGAAGGAAGGAAGGAAGGAAGGAGGGAGGGAGGGAGGGAGGGAGGGAAGGAACGAAGGAGGGAAGGAAGGAAAGAAGGAAGGGAGGGAGGGGAGGAAGGAAGGAAGGGAAAAGGAAGGAAGAAAAATTATTGTATATTCAAAATGGCTTGTTAGTTGTTTCAAAATAAATAAAAAGAAATGATTTGTTCTGTCTGCCAATCCATTAAACAAAAAGGTAACATATAGTTTGGGGTTGCAATCATCATGCTGTTGTAATTTTTCCTAATATCTGTTCACAGTTTTGTATTTCAGATGTCCAATTTTAAGGAGAAAATAACAATGGACTTCAATTATGGATAGAGGGACTGGATAATATGTCTGTAATAGCACTCTTTTCAGATACTGAGAAATCTGGTTTTCATCTAATTATCTGTGACCTTAAATATCCCTGTCATTGGTCCCAAAACCCATTAGCTCTTTTTGGAGCCCATAAACATTATCAAGCTCAGATATTCTACCAGCCATATGTGTTGCCTTGGGGGTTTGGTTTCAGCCATTATTTTACGCAGACTGGTGCTATTTATCAGTAGCTTGGCACACACTTCTTTTTTTCACCAAGGATGGATAAAGTAATATTCAAGTGGCAGAAGTTCTGTGAATAGTGGGTTTAATATTAATGGTCAAGAAATATGCTGATAAAAAGTACCCACCTAATAGCATTAGTTTTTACATATGCAGTTGTCCCTCAATATCCATGGGGGTTGTTCCAGGAACCCCCAGAACCAAAATCTGTGGATGCTCAAGTCTCTGATATAAGATGGTGTAGAATTTGCATATAACCCACACACATCTTCCTGTATACTTTAAATCATCTCTAAATTACTTATAATACCAAATACAATGTAAAGGCTATGCACATAGTTGTTATGCTATGTTGTTTATTTGTTGTATATTTTTCTTTCTTTCTTCTTTTTTTTGGACATTTTTGATCCATAATTGGTTGAATCTGTGGATGCAGAACCCTCAGATCCGGAGGGCCAACTATAACCCATGTATTTTCAACAGGACCTTCTCAATCTAAGAATGTGCAACTTATGTATTTAATAATGTTATGCACACATCAAATGTGTTTTCAGAAGTGTCTGGAAGTTATACAAATAAATGTTAATGGTGAAGTAGAAGTATAGGTATTTTTAATTTTTTTCTTTTTTCTAACTGTATTTTCTAAGATTTCTACAATAAAAACATATTACCTATGGAATAAAAATAAAATTATATTTACAAAAGAAATAGAAGTTGTCTATAAAAATGTATTTTGTTCCAATTTTTAAAATGTATCAACCTGTAGAGAATTACCCAGATTGATCACTGTGTAGGATCACTGTGTAGGATAGTCAACAAAGACCTATAGATATATTTAACTAAGAAGATTTGATAAATAAGTCCATTATAAGATCTGTAGGATTTTATTGACTATTAAGATTGTAATAATAGTGCTGAATTGCATTTCAGTACTGCTGGGTTCTCATCTTGACCACATTAGTGAATACCATCTCTGGCTTATTGGGAGACACAGACAGGATGTTGTCTTAACACCTAGTTCTGTCCAATAAAGAGCAGAGGAGTTGGACACCATTAGTCCTGCCTTAGTCAGAGGGGTACCAGCACAGGCAATAGCAGGGCAGATGATTTTTCTGGCAAGGTAACAATGATCCATAGTTTAAAAAAAAAAAAAAAGGAA
>VBSM01002616.1:22066147-22131672 GCA_008086735.1 Cheirogaleus medius | reverse complement strand
AAGGAAGGAAGGAAGGAAGGAAGGAAGGAAGGAAGGAAGGGAGGAAGGAAAGAAGGAAGGAAGGAAGGGGAAGGGGAAAGGAAGGGAAGGGGAAAGGAAGAAAGGAAAGGAGGAAAGAAAGAAGAAAAGGAGGGGAACATTGATTAAAAAAAAAAGGAGCTCTCAGAAATTAAAAATATGATCTCTGAAACAAAATCTCAGTACAAAGATTGGAAAGTACATGGAGGAAAAGTAGAACAAAAAGTTTAGGTAAAATAGGAGAGAAAAATTAAAGAGAAAATTAGATGATCAGTCCAAGAGGTCTAACATCAGAATTATAGCAGTTACAGAAAGAGTGAGCAAAAGAAACAGACATGAAGAAATAATCAAAGGAATAATTCAAGAAAATTTCTCAAAATTGATTGACATGATTTTCTAGATTAAAAAGGCCTACCAAAAGCCCAGCATAATGGATGAAAATAGATCCATAATAAGCCATCTCATTATAAAATTTCATAGTACCAGGCACAAAGAGATGGAAAAATAGGTCACATATAAAGGATCAAGAATAAAAAAAGCAGCTTTGGATTTTTTAACAACAGTGGAAACTAGAAGTTAATGAAAAACAATGTTTTCATAATTTGAGAGAAAATTATTTCTGCCTTAGAATTCTATACACAATGTCTTAAGTGTGAAGTAGACTAAAGCCACTTTCAGATATACAAGTCCTCAAATGTTTACTTTTCGTGGTTCCTGCTGGAACAATAGCACAATGATGGGAGGGCATCAAGAAAGAGAACGCCATATGCAGGACACATGGGGCCCAACTCAAGACAGAGGTGAAGGGAATCCCAGGATGCCAGCTGAGCAGCAGCTTCAGAGAGTAACCTGAGCAGGTTGGAGCAGGTCAGATGATGCAGGAAGACATGGATCCCAGAAGAGGAAATTGATGCATTTGAACATATGGAAAGAATATTTACACCTCTGGGAAAAAGATTGGGGTCAAATTGATGATAAATGCTTACATAACTAAGCAAATTTTTTAAAAAAGGGTATTAACTTTAGGGAAAGCAAAAAGATCTCAAATAGAAAGTAATCATGACACCACATGCCTCGGTTGTGCATAGTGACAAACTTTTCATACTAATGAATACTCATCTAACCATAAAAGTACTTTGACTCTATTGAGAGGTGGGGGGACCAGAAGTGTGCACACTTGTGCAGGTGTATGTGGTGTGATCAGGGAGGGGTGTGGGGAGTGCTGAATCCATATAGTCCATAAAGAAGCCATGATAATGCCCAAACCTTGGAAAACAACCTAGAAGAAGCAATGCAAGAAAATTATTTAGAATTATAGTCATAATATTTTTTAAAGCTAAAAGAATTGATTGTGATTACTTGGTGAGTAGAAAATAGGGAGAAAAAATGAAAAACTGTTAATTGCAGCACTGCATCTGTATAAATTCGATTTAAAAATTCAAACGTTTTTTCAAAAATGGAATGATGATATGAAACGAAGACAGAAAGTGCAGAGCAGCACTGTCCGGGAGAACTTTCTTCAAGGATAGAAATTACATCTAACATGGCAGCCACTTGAAATGTGACTAATGTGACTGAGGAACTACATTTAAAATGCTAATTTTAATTGATTTACATTTAAATAGCCACATGGGGCAAGTGGCTGCTCTATGACACAGTGCAGCCACGTACAATGGCCTTCTCCCTAGACTCAACTTCGTTTCTACAGTTGACCTTCCTTCTCCTGCATCATCCTTTTTTCTGTCTTTACTGGATCATTCCCACCAACCATGCTAAAATATTACTTATCCGTCTTTAAAAAAAATGCTGCTTTGACCCCATCCCTCTGTGACCATCCACCCCATTTTTCTGTTCCCTTTATGTAATAGTAAAACTCCTCAGGAGTTCTCCATGCCTCGGCTGTCCCCTACAGCAGCCGCTAGCCCCATGTGGCTATTTAAATGTAAGTCAATTAAAATTTAATAGCATTCCATATACATTAAAATTAATTAAAATTAAATAAAATGTAAAATTCAGTTCCCCAGTTGCACTGGCCACATTCCACACACTCAATAGCCACGTGTGGCTGGCAGCTTTGTTGAGGAAAGACAGATACAGAACGTTCCTATCACGGCAGAATGTTCTATTGACAGCACCGATAGGAACAGGAAGGAGGTCAGAGTAAATGACTGTTGGCAGATTTGGTGCTGGAAGGATAAGAAAGTTATCTTCTGGTTATTGCTTTTTTCTCAGTGGAATAAAAAGTAAGTTCATCAGCTGAGAAGGAGGAAGGGAGAGGAGATGGTGTGGGTTTAAGAAGAAAGGAGCAAATGGTAGATCTGCTTGTATCTCTTTAAGGTATCTCCGTATTGCTTTCCACGGAGGTTGCACTAGTCTGCAGTCCCACCAGCAGTGTAGGAGTGTTCCTATCTCTCCACACTCACCAGCATATTGGTTTCACTGATCAACACCTAAGTGCACATATAGGAATAACATTTATCTCGTGTCGGGCAGATGGGAGGGGGGAGGAGGGGATGGGTATATACATACATAATAAGTGCGATGTGCACCATCTGGGGGATGGACATGCTTGAAGCTCTGACTCAGGGTGGGGAGGATGGGGGGGCAAGGGCAACATACGTAACCTAAACATTTGTACCTTCATAATATGCTGAAATAAAAAATAAATAAATAAATAAAACTATTATTATTTGTAAAAGAAACAAAAGAAGAAGAAAGGAGATAGCAGGAAATAACCTTCCCAGAGAGCAGAAGAGGGGATTGATAAGGGAAATAAGGAGTAGAGTTTCCACCTCATTCTTAGCCTGATTATGAAATTAAGGAAAACCGGAATCATTATGTTTTATTCTAATGTCATTATTGTTGTTCTCAACGTTGTTATTCAAGAGACCATCCTTAAAATTGGCTAGTCTAGGTGGGAACGGAAGCATGGGGCAATTTTTTTAGCCACTCCTCTTCTCTTATTATTATTTTGAAGTCAGAAATACTGAGAAATCTCACTGTTATTCTGTGACCACAGGCTATACAGCAGGAAGGAAGGGGAGGTCCCTTCCTGGAGATGTTGTGCAGTGATTAGATATGAACTTCCTCAGTCAAGGTTCTTTTGATTTCAAGAAACAGAAACCAAGTTGATCTAATTGAAATCAGTAAAGGAGGTGGACGGATCATAATGCATGGGTGTCCTGGAACCCACAGGAATGCAGCTAGTCCTCAGAGGAACTTGAGCCTGGGGGAGCCAGGAGAACTAGAAAGCTCTCAGAGACCCAGGCAGAATCATGTTTCTCTCTCTCTCTCTCTCTCTTCTCTTTTCCTCCTCCCCCTATAAATATGGTTTCTCTTCTCTTCTCCACAAGAAGCATTTTTTCTGTTCTCTACAGAAAAGAGCAGTGTTTTCTACTGCATTCTCAGCACACTTGCTGGGAAGAGATGGCCACCGCCGCCACATCATCCTTAGTTCTCATGACCTCGGACCAAGCAAACATCTCAGAGGAACAGGAACATCTCAGTCTTAGTCTCAAACTTCTGAGAGCATCTGATTAGTCAAATTTAGGACAACTGCCCAAGGCTGATTCAAACAGATCCGATGGGGGACGGGGCCACAGGCACAAACATGACTTCTGGGGCCGATTCCCCCAGGTGTGGGGCAGTTCTCAGAGCTCTCTGCTCCACCCTCTGGGACGTCCTTCCTGAAGTGAGTGTTGAGGTACACAGCTTCCCTGGCACACTTCCTGACCTGAATTAGGGTTGGTCCCTCCGGCTTTTTAGACCAGGGTAATGGTTTCTTTGGCAATGCTGCACAATTCTCAAAACCCTAGGCCCCATCTATCTGCTTCCAGACATTTCCATGGGCAAAAAAACAACAACAACAAAAAAAAACACATTTAAAGTTCTTTTTGAGGGACTTTTTAAATATATGCTTTATTCTTTTGCTTTCTCACCCCCAAACACCTCTCTTTCCTCTCAGTGGACAGTACCTTGGTTTAAATAATTTTAATCTTTAAAGTTTTAACAAATTGTAAATACTATACCTTTAATCTGAACTTTGTGTGCTCTCTCTGTATATGTATATATATGTATTTTTTCCCCGTTAGCACTTTTTACTTAAAGCCTTTTAAACTCTTCCTTTTAGATTCTGAGTCTAAAAGTAGTGGTTGTTCCAAATTGTATAAGACGCCAAATTTTTGGATTATTTTTATTCCCTTTTCTCTTTCATTGTAAACTGGTCATTCCTTGCCCATGCTGCTTCCTTCTCTCTCTCAATACTTTGCCAAACACAACTAGTAGCAACCATATATAGTAGCACCAACTTCCCCTGAACTACAACTTCAATAGGTATACAGTCTTTCAAGGTAGCAACAGCTTTACCAAATGTTTTGCCTCCTTCCTCATCTCTGATATCAGTTTCCTCACTGCCGTCACCTAATTGCTGAGCCAGAATTTTAATCTTTTTCTTTTCAGCGGCTTACCACAATTGGCATTAATTTTTTATTGGTCAAGATGTTTTTAACTTGCAGTAGCAACTTACCCCCAGAATCTCAGTGGCCTCAACACAGTGAAGAGTGCAGGTCTGGAGCGAGTCAGATGTGTCTCCAGGGCAATTGCCTGTGTGACGAGGTGACCCAGCTGTTGTGGAGGTCTCTGTCTTTGGCTCTGTCATCTCAACTCATGGCCCCCGCAATTGACTGACAAAGAAAAAGATCACAGGAAAAGTTTATAGCTGCTTTTCTAACCTTTGACCCTGAAGTAAGACACATCACTGCCACTCAAAGTCCTTCGACCAGAATTAGTCTTACAGCCCTGCCTAACTCCAAGGGGGCTAGAAATTCGAGGGAGCACATGAATAACTGTTGAGCAGTAAATATCTCTTCCACAGTCCCCAGAGGCCTCATGTTGAGAGAGTAGAGCTATAAGATCAAAATTGCCTGGACAGTGGAGCCTGGACAGCGAGGACCCCTTTCCTGGAGAGTGGCCGACCTGCACGGGAATTTGCACCAGTGAGAAATAAAAATTGGTTGAATTAATCTACTGAGATTTGGAGATTTAATTAGTCTTGCAGCAGCATAGTCCTGGTTAATACAGAAACATAAAAGAAGATAGGAGTAAATGAAACTACGTATCTTATTTTCCCTGAAGCAATTGTCATTTCAATCAAAATACCAGTACAATTTTTTGGAAACTGACAAAATGATGTAAAAACTCATGTGGAATAATAGAAAAGTGAGAATAGCCAATATAGCTGTAAATGAAATAATGAGGGAGAACCAGTTTTACCCAATCTTAAGTTATTTTATAGGTAGTCACAGGAAACAAGAAAGCTATTAGTAGAAAATAAAGATCCCAGAAATAGACCCAAATATATTTGAGAGTTTAGAATATAAATAAAGTGGTATATTAAATCATTGAGAGGATGAATAATTCAGAAATGTTGTGATAAATAAGCCATTTTGGGGGGAAAGTGCTAAATTATCTTACTGCTTATGCCCAAATAAATTCTGGGTGGATCATTAAATGTAAAACATGAAACTGTAACAATACCAGAAAAATCATTGGCAATTTTTTTTCATAATTTTGAACTAGGGAATATCAAGAGACATATAAGACAAGATTAACAAATTTACTCACATAAAAATGAAAACTTTTGCAAGACAGAGAATACCATAAACAAAGTCAAGAGATTAAACCCAGTATAGAAAAAAAAAGTTTGCAATTTATATAACAGGAAGGGGGTTAATTTCTTTAATATGCAAAGAGTTCTAAAAATCAACAACAGAAAAGTAAATAATTCAATGGAAAAATAGGCAAAAGGTAGACACTTTGCATCAAAAATAAAGCAGGCTGGCATGGTGGCTCATGTCTCTAATCCTAGCATTTTGGGAGGCTGAGATGGGAGGATCATTTTAGGCCAGGAGTTTGAGATCAGTGTAAGCAATAGAGCAAGACCCCTGAGATCCTGTCTCTACAAAAAATAGAAAAAAATTAGCCAGGCGTGGTGGGACACGCCTGTAGTCCCAGCTACCTGGGAGGGTAAGGCAGGAGGATCACTTCAGCCTAGGAGATGGAGGTTGCAGTGAGCTATGATAATGCCACTGCACTCCAGCCAGAGCAACAGAGAGAGACCCTTTCTCAAAAAAGAAAAAAAAAAAAGGAAAAACAGATAACCAATAACCATATAAAATTTTTTCAGCTTTTTAAATAATCAAAGAAATGTAAATTAAAACAAGATACTATCTTTCACTTAGTATATTTTCAAAAACATAGTAGTCCCCCCTTAATCTGTGGTTTTGCTTTCCATGGTTACCTCTGGTCAACTGAGATCTGAAAATATTGAATGGAAAATTCCAGAAATAAACAACTCATAAGTTTTAAATCATGTGCCATTCTGAGTAGTGTGATGAAATCCCATGGGTAAAGGAGGACTACTATAAAATTTTGATCATCTTCAAGGGTGTGGGAAACAAGAACTGTCATGTATTGTTAATGGAATATAAATTGCTATAACCTCTTTGGAAAGCAATTTGTCAGTAACTATTAAAATTTAACAAGCACATTCTCTTTAACTCAGCAATTCCCCTTTTAGGATTTCTTCCCATAGAAACATTTGCACAAGGAGGCAAATACATTCTGTGCAGGGATAGCATGACACTATTATTTGTAATAGTAAAAAGCTAAATGAAACTTAAATGCCCATCAAGGGAGGCTTAAATAAACTATAGTGGCTCTATAAAATGGAATGCTGCATAGCTATTCAGAAGAATCAATACATTTATATGTGTTGATGTAAACAGTTTAGTATCCAAACTAAACTATTTCAAGTGGGGAAAAAAATTGAATACTATATTAAGTGAAAATTCTAAGAATCACATGTTTATACATATATTTATATGCATGTGTGTAATACACATACAAATTCCTGGGAAAAGAGAAATAATAGTTATGATTATGCTCAGCTACACTTATATTATATGTGAGTGTGTAAGGAAGGAGGTAGGCTTCACATTTCATGTTATACCCATTTGTGTTGTTAGAATTTTTTAAACTTGTGAATTGATTAAAAAACAAGAATTTAAACCATTAATCTTTCCATGCAAATATTAGTTCTATAGTTTTACCTTTCCATTTGTATTTATAAAGGATATTTGCAAATATAAAGAAGGACCAAAATTGGACATTGAGAACATGTTATAAATGAGAAACTAAGTCACCAATCATAGTGAAAAAGGGAGAGTGCCATCTTTCGGAACAATCAAGTTTTGTTTCCACTGCAAGGAAAAAAATCCCCAAGTTTGAATGGTAACCTTTGTCCATCAACATGCCAAAAAGAAAATCAATAACAATGGTAGTAGTAGGTGATATTTGTTAAGTAGTGACTAAGCGGTATTCAGTGCCCAGCCCTTTTACATGAAGGATGACACTGAATCCTCAGACTCCAGGAGGTAAGGGCACTGCCATCAGCTCCATCCTGTTAACACCAACAGGGAACTAAGGATCAGAGAGTAAAATTAAGAAATATCACAGGATCGCTTCTCGGCCTTTTGGCTAAGATCAAGTGTAGAAATATCACAGGAGATCCAGGGCTTGCGTTTCAAAGCATGTGTAATGTGCTTCACTGGGCTTCAGTGGTGCCCCCACTACTTTCTGTGTGTCCTCAGGAAAGTGACTTCATAAAATGAGGATGGTAAGAGAGCCTAGTCCATGGGGTTGTAGTGGGATTAAATAACACATGTGATGTGTCTCACTCAGTGCCTGTCACATCGTAAGCTTGCAGTAAATGCTAGCCATTGTTTTCCCTGGTGTTGTTGCAACAAGGCCTTTTGTGACAGGTCCAGCTCTCACCTGACCTGTCCAGCCCCTGTCCCTCCCTCCCTCCTGTCCTCCCCACAGCTGCCCAGGCTTCTGTGCCTCTGCTGCTCTCTCTGCTAGAGTGTCCCTTCCCGCCTCCCACCCCTTCTTTACCTGGCTGACTCTTACTTACCCTTAAGACTTGCTTTAAGCATCACCTCTTCCAGGAAGCCTCCCTTAACCTCATCTTTCTGGGTTAGGCGCTTCTTCTGTGAGTTCCAATGTCATACCATGCTTCCCTCTCTTACAGTGTTACCAAACTGCAGCACTGTAACTTTCTAAATTTTCAGTCTGCCATCCCTGCTAACCTGTGAGTTCTTGAAGTCAGGGACTGTGTTTTCTTTACCTGGGCTCAACACACAACCTGACAATAAACGGTTGGTGGATGGGTGACGCAGTAGCTGAAAGAAGAGTAGGCAGTTCACATTTGGGTGTGGGAAAGCAAGACTGTGACAGGAGGGACGTGGTCAAGGAAGAATTTGTTGGCTTGGTTGTGCTTTGTTTTTAAGATGCAGGAGTCCAGCATCTCTGTGTGCTGGTGGAGTTGGAGAGGGGCTGGTTGGCGAGTGAGTGGGGCTGGGGTCCCGGGACCAGTGGGAGGTAAGGTTGGCCTGAGAGCAGAGCCGGGTCACCCACTGAGGCCTGGAGGAAGGCAGAGTATAGGACATCAGCTAGACCATGAAGAGAGGGAAGCAGGTGTTGGAGAGTCAAGCAAAGAGAGAAGCTGGGAAATGCTTCCTTGTAGGGCAGGATGGGGAACAACTGAGGAGGGGTACAGGTGGGGCTCTGGGCTCCAGGAGAGCTCATCAATATTTGTGATCATCAATTAAAGGGATACTAGTCTCTCCCTTGTTATCTCTCCCATTCCTCTGATGCAGGTTACTAACTAGTTCAGGTGCCGGCATAGGGCTCAACTCGGACCAATCAGACAGAAGGCAAGGACTTGACTCCATGTGTTTCTCTCTCCCACTAGAAGAGGAAAAGGAAACGTGACACCCAGCTGTTGGCCCCAGTCGCCAGACGCAGCCAATACAGTGAAGAATGGAGAGAGGACGATAATCTGGGGCCCAAGGACGTTGTTAAGCCCCTGATTCAACCAGCCATGAAGACTGTTTACTTCTAAACCTACTGCTATTTGAAATAATAAATCTCCTTTTTTTTTTTTTTTAAAGCCAGCTTTAGTCACAGTTTCTGTTACTTGCAGCAAAATTGTCCTAATGGACACAGTCGTTCTTGTGGTTTGTTAGAAATCCTCCAAACTGGCAAGTGACTAATGCTTGATTTCCTCCCGGTCGGACACACTGCCTAGCAGCAGAGAGAACTCGAAGCCTGGAGGCAGGTCTTAGGGTTGCTGGGGGTTAGGGGGGGGCAGCACTTCAGCTCCCACAGATTGTTTTTATATTTGTCTTTGTAATTATGTAAACCACTGAAATAAGCGTGTGGCAAGGAATTGCTGCTATCTAACATCCAAACTGAGCACTTTCAATAAACAGTAAAGGCAAGTCGATTAAAAAGCAAAACTAAAACAAAACAAATCTTAGACTTTGGTGTGGGTGAGACAAGTATAAAACAATTGGGAAACTTTGTTATTAATAAATCTAGAAGAATTCTGAACTCAGATGTTTCCCAGCCATCTTTGAGTTCTGGCTCTACTTGAAAGGTGCTGGGACTGGGAACTAGTGACACTGAGTCAACTTTTGCTTTTTAAATGTCTACACACAACTCCAATTAGGTGTCACATACTTTAAAAAGAGGCCTTGTCCCTTCAAAACACTGTCAAACGAAGGTATATTTATATGTTCTTTTTAATAAAATATTCAAAGCGTCTTTCATTTTTAATGTTTCCCTGCTTTAAGTGACTAACTGCCTTAACTGGTCACCCAGCTGCCAGCCCGGTGACTTCCGAGGAGATGTACCCTGTGTTCCCCGTCAGCCCCTCTCCCACCCGGCCAGCCTACTGCCCTCAACTCTCTCCTTTCTCCACCTTGTCCTCACAGTGCACAGCAAAAATCAATTTTCATAAAATTATAATTACAATAGCAAGAGTATCTTTCATTTTAATAAAAAGTTGGAAGCATCCACACTAAAGTGTTAACTGCTAATTCTGCCTGAAGAGATTATGGTTTTTAATTTTTTTTAATTCACGAACAAAGAATTCTTTTTATGAGAATTTACTCTTTACAAATAACTTTTAGATCTCTTGGATCAATGGCACTTCATAACCATCCTGTGAAGAAGTCACTTATTCCTGCGTACAGATGAGGAAACCAAGATGGGGAGAAGGGAGCCCGCTGGCCTCAGGCGACAAAGCTAGTAAGAGTGAGAGGCTGTTTGGATGCCCAGGCCCCGGAGGCCGGCTACAGATGGGGTTTTTACTTCCCTCTAAATCACCATTTAATGAAAACGAATTGATCATGGCTCAATATGTTACCTCTGCCAAAAAGGACAGTATTTAGCAAACTATGTTTATTATAAATAAATAGAGTATTACATGATGGAAACACAAATCCAAAAAGGAGACTGGGGAGGAAGAAGGCATCCCCAGCACTGCTGGGCACTCCCATGCAAGGTCAGCATCGTACGGTACACGGCGGCCTCCTTTCCTGTCCAGCTCCCACTGGAGACTTCAAGGTCAGCTCCACTGGTCTGTACTGGAAAATGTGGGCCCATTGTTCAACCTCTCTGGGCTTTGTCATTGTGTTGTATAAATTAAGAGTGTTGATACTCAAAAGACTGTTGTCAAAATTCAAAATAATAATATATGTAAAGCCCTTAACACAGCAGCTGGTAGATTTCATCATTGTCATTACCATCACGACTAGTAACACTGTTAGTAGTAACCACACTGCTGCTGTTTGCACAGAAGGTAAAGGACTTGCTGGGTGCTACTTGGTCGACGGGCACTAAAGCCAGAAGACTGAGTCCGAACAGCACTGTCCCTGAGAATGCACCTCTGCTGGTCTCCGGTCTCTTGGTTCTTGTGCTGAGAATTTGACCTCTCACAGTTTTTGGGGCAACCTGTTTATCATCTACAAGAGTTATCACCTCTGCTTTGGCCCTTTGAGCCTCCTGAGAGTGGGAAAACTGGTTTCTTTCTGGAGAAACGACATGGTTTCTCAGTTCCTTCTCATCTGGGTAGTTAATTTTGATTTCATCCTACCATAAAGGATTCTGGGAGGTTGCCACCTCATGTAGACCCACAGAGCAAATGCCCGATGGGAGTCTGACCGGCTAGCCTGGGACTCTTGTTCACAGGTGGCCTGTCCAGCCCTGGTGCTGTGTGATCCCTGTCTCACCTTCCACCCCACTGGCCAAATCCACCACGTGTTGACATGACATGCAGTGTGCAAAGTATTTCCCATATTTCATTTGAACCTCAACCTGGGAAGAAGTTATTAACTATTCCATTTTACAGTTGGAAAAAATCGAATAATCTGAAATCTGACACAAAAGAAAACCTTAGAAGCCCAACTCAAGCTCTTCTTTTCTCAGATGATGAGTTGAGATCCAGGAGAGTTAAGTGGCTTGTTCAAAATCACACTGACAGTGATGACGACAAGGGTGATGTGACCAGATATGGCACTGAGCACTTGAAATACATCGTCTTGTTTTGTTCTCACAACAATCTTGTCGGATAGGGCACATGGATAAGAAGATGAGGACACCAAGAGGGCTGAGTCAAGCCCAGGCTTCACCCCAATATGGCTGCCCCAGGGTGGCCCCTCCACTCCTGACATCAGGGCCATCCAAAGGGAGGACACAGCTGCCAGCTGGGGAGAGCAATGGCCAAAGTCGGCCTTGTGGCTGGGAGGGGCCAGGGCGCAGGCGCAGGCGCAGGCGGCAGGAAAGCTGGTGAGTCACGGGGAAGCTTGGCCAGGGATGGTACCGGAGCTCAGCATCAGTAAAACCGTCAAAACATCTCTGCAGCCTCTCGCTCTGACCACCCGGATTACTCTCAGCAGCAACGCGGTGTATGAGTGAAGCTACACTCCACCGAGGGCCAAGGAACAAGCCAGGGATTTTTGATCAGGATGTTTTTATTTTTCACATGAACTTCTTAGACTCCAAATTCAGGACTGTGAACAGGTGAGGCAAAGGTCCAAAAGAAAATCTGCTGATTATATAAATTTTCACCCAAGAGTAAATTAGTGGTTCTCAACTGGTTGAGACATTTTGGGTTGTCACAAGGTGGGGTTGGGGGATGGGAGGGTACTACTGGCAAAAAATGGAGAGAAGCCAGGGATGCCACTAAACATCCTACGATGCATGGGACAGCCCGCTTCAACAAGAGCTTATCTGGCCCCAAATGTTCACAGTGTTGAAGTTGAGAAACCCCAGTGTAAATAAAGCTGACATGATCTTGGTTGCACAACAAATAGCCCAGCTTTCAGAGAAAGAGTGCAGTAGGTCAAAGGGCACTGGAGCTGAGGCTGCAAGACCTGATTTCTAGTCCTAACTTGATGACCAGTTTGGATCTTGGAGTTTGGAGTCATCTGCCACCTCTGGGTCTCTTTTTCTTCCTACAACTAGAGCAGCCACTTGATGGGACCAGATGCTACCTGGGATTGGCTGGTGACACACAGCAAACAACAGGGCTACTGCGCCCTTTCGGAAGGTTGCAAAGATAGGATGAACCCAAGCGTCTAAAAGTGTTTGTGTGCCACCTTTTGCTTTAGCAGAGCCTCGGCACTTTTTTCTTCCAATTATAAAGGTAATCCATAGCATCATAGAAACTTAAGAAAATATGGAATAACACAAAGGAAATAAAAAATAATCCTATAATCCCCACCTCTTAGAAAGGAGCTTTATTCTAGAGGTCTCCAGATACTGAGCCCCACTGTTTTGAAAATGAAGAGGAAGAGGAGAAAATGGCATCACAGCACTGGTTGCTAGTGGTGTTTTCTTTTCTGCTTCCCTATAGCAAAAGCAGCTTTACCAACATGGCAGAAGTGGGTTCAAATGGTTTTCACTCTGGCTATTTGACTTTGCATTAGTGTCTTATCTTCTTTTTAAAAATTTTTAATTGTGATAAAATACAAATAACATAAAACTTAGAACAATAACCATTTTTAAGTGTACAGTTCCATAATGTTAACTATATTTATGTGGTTGTACACTCTCCAGAATATTTTCATCTTACAAAACTGAAACTCTGTACCTATTGAACAATAACTCCCCAATTTCCCCCCCACCCAGCCCCTCACAACCACCATTCTACCTTCTGTTTTATGAATTTGATTACCCTAGATGCCTTATAGAAGTGAAATTATACACAGCATTTGTCTTTTTATGACTGCCTTATTTCACTTAGCATGTCTTCAAGGTTTATCCATGTTGTAGCATCTCTCAGAATTTCCTTGCTTTTTAACGCTGAATAGCATTTCATTGCGTGTACGTACACCGCATTTTGTTTACCCATTCATCTACTCATGGACACTTGGGTTGCTTCTACCCTTTTGTTATTGTGGATAATGATGCCATAAACATGGCTGTACAGAGATTCCTCTTTGAAGCTCTGCTTTTAGTGTCTTCATTTCTTGAGCCCCTTTTTATTTTTGTTGTAAAATGGGGAAAAGAAGAACACCTGCCTTGCACACCTCCCAGGGAGAGTGCTGGATAAAGAGTGGAGAGCCGGTTTCCACCAGGGCAGGAGTGGGGATTGGGTGGGGAGGAGGAAGAGGCCTCGGGGGTGGGAGAAACGCTGAGGCCTGGCCCTGCTCTGGCAGGAGCACCCATCCTCACCCACCCCATCCAGTCCCGTGGCCGGGCCCTCCCAGGTTCCCTCCTTGTCTGCGGTTTGATTGTCTGGATTCTCTGTAAAGCTCTTCTTCCCTTCCTCTGCCTGAAAAAATGCCTATCACATTGCAAGACCCCCTTAAGCAAGTGTCCTTATCTGAGAACTCAGACGTATTTTGTCTCATGCATCGTGAAGTCAAGCAATTCCTGAGTAACAGAAAATCAGTTTATCTCAGTGTTTAACAATTCCTCTACCATAAGTGACGAAGCTTTGGAAAACAACTGTTTCAGAACTGTAGGGCTATAAACTTCGACTCCAGGAGGCTAAATCCAATCCTGGTGGGCCCCAAAAGATGCATCTTTCTCTAAGACTCACATCAGTAATCCTCCCCAACTCTAAACTTGCACAGGCCTCTGACCTCCCTCTTCACTGTAATACCTTCCATGCTGAAGCAACTGCCAGCTTACAGACCACTTCCACATATATTGTCCTATCTGATTCTCACAGTCCTAGGAGGTGGGCAGACAGGAAGTAGGAACTCAGTACACAGCCAGGATGTAGCAGAGACAAAAACAGATGGTGTCTTCTGTCTTCTGCTCCTGCAGCCCTTCTATTCCACCAAGTGGGGCAGCAAGAGGGATGACAAGCTGGGAGACACCAAGGCCACATCCAGGAGCTCCCAGCTCAGAAGAGACAGAGGGGCTTGGAATGGCTCAGAGATTTTAGTTAATTCCAGTTTTAACTCACAAGAAAACAAAGACACAGACATAGAGAAATTGCTAGAGTACGCTGTTTTGCAGAGAGCAGGTCTATGCAAACCTACCCCAAAGGTTGAGAAAGCTGAGGCTGAGGAAAGAGGCTGACAAATCCAGATGTCAGAAAAAAACATTTAATATGGATTTAGGAACAGAAGCCACATCATAGGTGGCCACGAAATGGTGGATCCCTGCAACGCCCTCCAGAAGATATTCTTTATATAGCAAGCTTTTAGGGTAAAACATGTGCAGCTGGTCACATTTTCAGACTTTCTTGCAAAGACTTGTGACCACTGGAGAGCTTAGATAAGTATCTTTGTAAGCGGTTATCTATGCTACAGACATTGTTTAAAGAACTTGCTGCAGAATACCTTGGTGCGTGGGGGTCAAACATCAGTCATCATGGTAATTTTGTCTCAAGATGGCATCACTCTTGCCACAGAACATCCCTTGGCTGTTCTACAGATGCATATGTGTACATGAGGAGAGGAGGAAGCAAAGACACTTAAAATATGAGAAAAAATGAAGAATGAGTAATACCTGATTGATTATGGACTAGGACTGTCAGGTAAATCTTGGAGTGAGTTAAATTCGTAGGTAGCCCTACTTTAAAAGACTCTTACAGACTTATAATCATTTAATCTAGGCATTGCAAACATGCTTAAACCATCAGCAAAGAGAAAGTTTCCTGTTGTTTAAAATGATGCATTGAGTCAGAAAAAATTCATCACCCAAATGCAGCTTACAACATTGTCATTAGGAAGAGTTCATGCTGTGAGAAAAATATAATTACGGAAGCTCTGAAGATGTGACCTTTTAAAATCCCTCTGGAATTAAAGGATGTAAAAAAGGATTTAGCTACATCACTAATAGGGCTGCTGCTGTTTGTTTCTGTTTTGCTCCATTCATTACAACTAACTACCTGCATGTAAATAAATAGCAACACAATCAAGCCTTTGTGATAATTTATTAAAATAATTGCTTCTTAACTGAATATGTCCTTAAATCCCGCTCCCATAGCTTTTACACAGAAGCAGTGAATTGTTTGTGCTTTCGTATGGCACAGAAGCATCAATTTCCTTCTTTAATTGCTTCTGTAGAATGGCAAGATTAGCACTCTTGCAAAAGGCTGACGTTTTTGTCTTCAGACTAAAGCCACGGTCTAGATTTAAGGAAAATAAAATTCCACAAGTTTTCCTTGAGTATGACTGAGGGAGTATTTTCTATTATAGGACAGGAAAAATTTTTTTTCCTCTACTCTCTTAGGTTTATTGCCAGGGGCCCTGCAAATCAGTCTGACAAAAGTCAAATTAACAGGAGAAAAGGCATACATATTTTATGTTAATTTTTATGTGCCATGGTACCCTTCCTGGAAAAGACCCAAAGAAGCAGATACACCTGAGAGCTTATATACCATTTTTAAAAAGGAACGATAAATGGTGGAGATGTCTCAAGACAAAAGAAAAGGGTTTGGGGCTTCCAAGGGAGGCACATTATGGGAAGGTAAATATATAGAGAAACTAATGGAAGGCCAAGGCTATCTGAGTAGCATTTGTTTGTGCAGGTCCATCTTGGTGCCAACTTTTCATCATCTTCATGACCATGAACATCCCCAGGAGAAGGCATTTATTGCAGCCCTTATTTATCAGGAGTTTCTGCTTTTAGTCAGATAAGGGAAACTCCAAGAAGGCTTCTTTCTGCATCTATTGAATCTCAAATGTCTTTAGGTCGAAATAGCCTTATGCCCAAATGGCAGATTTGGGGTTGGCATATTATGATTCCCTTCACTGTCATATGCAGATCTTCAGCTGATTAGATTATTTTCCCATTATATGCATGATTTGTAGCTGTTCAGATGAAGTTAAATATTCCAAATTATGTATATTGCTGTGCTTGGGAAATCAGGCTCTAGAGTGCTGTGCAGTTGGCAGAGCATGTGCCTATACGGCTGAGATCAGCAACTGCCTCCAGGCTACACTCTAGCCTGGTTATGCCCAGAGGGATATTTGGAGACATTTAGAGAAGTTTTGGGTTGTCGCAGCTGGGCACAGGGGCATGCTACTGCATCTAGTGGATAGAGGCAGGGGTCTTGCTAAATATCCTGCAAATCACAGGACAGCCCCTCACAGCAAAGAGGTATCCAGACTTAGTTTGCTAGGGCTGCCATAACAAAGTGCCACAGACTGGGTGGCTTAAATGACAGAAATTTACTGTCTCAGAGTTCTGAAAGCTGGAAGTTCAAGAACAAGGCAGTGTCGGTTCCTTTTGAGGGCTATGAGGGAAAGATCTGTTCCAGGCCTCTCTCCTTGGCTTGTGGATGGCTGTTTTCTCCCTGCATCTCTTCACACCATCTTCTCTCTGTGTGTATTTCTGTGTTCAAAGTTCCCCTTTTATAAGAACACCAGTCATATTTGATTAGGCTCCACCCCAATGACCTCAGTTTAATTCGATCCTCTGTAAAGACCCTAACTCCAAATAAGGTTGCATTCTGAGCTACCAAACATCAGAAATTCAATGTACCAATTTTGGGGTGGGGCACAAACAACTCAAACCATAACACAGCCTAAAACACCAATAGTGTTGTGGTTGAGATGCTCTGGTTTACATGGTTGCTTGACTTCTTGGCCTTCTTTTATACTTTCTGTCTTTCATTTGCTTCAATCTTTGGGACAGCATTTGCCTAGAAAAAAGATGAGAATTGTCATTTACCATCAGGATATAATCACTATGCATTTAGGGGCAGATACCTAGAAACATCACAATGAGTAGGTAAAAATTTCACTTTCATCCCCCATCTAGCACTAAATAGATCATACCTTTATTTTTCCATCTATTGCCTTTTGTCTCTGTTTTCCTATCATGTCACCCCAACCCAAACTGGTTTTTGTTTTAAAGCCACTTGCCAGATATTATGCCCATGGGATGTAGCCATCCTTGTTCCTATATAACAAGATTATTAGTAGAGGAAGTCTTTTTAAACATTTTTAAGTTGTGGCAAACTGATATGCCTTAGCGATATGGAGTAATAGCAAAATATGGACTTCCAGGTTAGTCACATGTAGGTTCATATTCCACTCTGTCACAGTTGCTTTTAACTTTAGGAAAGCTAATTTACCTCTCTAAATCACCAATAGTTTTCTTACTGGTAAAAGAAGAGATAACAAGAATATCTATGCTACAGACAGAGCTGAAGAGAGGATTGTAAAATAATACATGTAGCGAGATTAGCTTAGTGCCTGGCCCAAAGGATGTAGCCACTAAACATTAGTTGTATTAGCTGGTATTGTTACCTTTTTTTTTTTTTTTTTTAGACAGAGTCTCTCTCTGTTGCCTGAGCTAGAGTGTCATGGCATCATCATAGCTCACAGCAACCTCAAATCCCTGGGCTCAAGTAATCCTCCTGACTCAGCCTCCTGAGTAGCTGGGACTATAGGCACGCACCACCATGCCCAGCTAATTTGTTCTGTATTTAGTTGCCCAGCTATTTTTTCCTATTTTTGGTAGAGATGGGGTCTCGATCTTGCTCAGGCTGGTCTTGAACCTCTGACCTCAAGCAATTCCCCCGCCTCCTGTCTCCCAGAGTGCTAGGATTACCGGCAGGAGCCACCGGGCCCAGCCTGTTGGTATTATTATTGATACTAATAGAGAGATGGAAATGACTCCTTGAATTCATTCCTTCACCTCAGTGACACTCACTGAGCATCTACAGTGTCCTCGGCACTGGGACTGCATGTGTGGTAAGAGCCTTGAACCTAGTGAAGAAGGGAAGCAGCAGTAACAGCCGTGTGCGAAGTGCCCTGAGAGAACCACGCACAACGTGCTACAGGCACAGGAAGAAAGGATTTATGGAAAAGGCCTTTGGGAAAATGTCCAGGAAATATTTCTGGAAACCTGAAGTCATCATATTGATTTATAGAAATGTGACTCAGGTTGTACATCAGCAGCTTTTTCAGTTACTATTATGACAAAGTCATGCTCCCTTCGTCACTCCATATTGATTAAGAATCAATACAGGGTTTTCAAATCTTAAAAGAAAAAATGCAAAAGGGAAAAGAAAGAACAAAATTTTAAATGTTAAACAACTTGTTTCTGTGAAAAGAGAAATGAGAAAACATGAAGAAATGACAAATTATTTCTAAATATTCATGGATTAACAAAGCAATTAAAAATTTTAAAAATGTGTTTATTGCAGCAATGAAGGATAGTCTGAGAAATCCCATTCATGTTATACATACAGCAGGAGTGAAAATTATAGGAACAATTATTTCCAATAATGTTACTTTTAGAAAGAAAATAGAAATAAAGGAAATTGCTGGAATACAATGCCCATACATAGAGTTTGTCTGCTTTGTTGACAAAGCAAAGGGTTTGTCCTATTGCTTAAGACTAGAGCATGAAGTAGGTTCTGAAGAAGCTGTTGGATAAATCGGTTGCTCATCAGTCAAAAGACAATAAATAACAAGCTGGGATGAATAGAAAGAAGTCAGCCTTGAACATCTTTCCATAAAACAGGAATTTGAAACGTCACGTTGGGAGAACTGTGTACCAAGAATAGCCTTCTGATCTTCGAGGGCTCACTTTGGATCACGGAACAATTAGCTGGACCATCATGTGTTGAGAGTTCACTACTGCTGAGATGGGATGGGGCCACGAAGATGCTGCCCTGATTTAGTGAAGCGAAGGTGAACAAGAAAACAGGTGTGACATGTCATGACCCAGGGAAGCACAGAGACACTGAACCCAGACGGAAGGGGCCAGGAATAAACTCCTGGAGAAAGAACACATTAAAAAAAAAAGTCTTTCCCACATCCATCTGTTCATTCAATAACCACTCTGTATGCACTATAATGTGCCAGGCACCAGCTTTGGGTCTGGAGAGAACAAGTTGGAGAAGGCATTGCCGCTGCCCACAATCCCTAAGGTCTGGTTGATAAACATGTAAATCACAAGTGCACAAAGTGTTGGAGATGTGCCAGAAGCAAGCATGGGATGGAGAGTACCAAGAGCGAGAGGTTCCCTGCTAGGAGAAGACCAGACCGCCAGAGGGCAAGACTCCAGCCAACTCAAATCCCCCAGCAGCAGGGCCCAGGAACCAAGAAGGAAACAGGAGCGGTCCTCATCTCCTCTTTCGCTTCCAACCTAGCAGCCTGGGGGTCCCCACTGGAAACCCCCTCACCAAGGGCAGCAGGGCAGGCCACCAAAGCTCAGGTACCTGAAGGTCCAGTTTGCCAAAAAACACTTTGTCAAGTCACCAGTTCAATCAAATTTACCATTTTATTTAAAAACTTGCTTATCTTACTTATAAATTTATAGAAATTCATCTCCAATGGATGGTTTTAGTAGTTTTGGATGATTTCCATAGTTTTCATTGACAAGATTTTATTTTGTCTTTGCAGCAGCATTTAAAGAAGTCTTTAACTGTTTTTAAAAGGAATTAAAAATTTAAAAAATCCCATAACCAAAAAATCAGTGCTCATTCCCCACAAGAATTTTTCAGTTTATACTGATTTCTTTCATGATTTTTTGGTTTGCCGACATTTTAGCATATTTGTGATTATTTTGCCAATTTCTCGAATTGAGGATTATATTCTAGTAATTTCTGTTACTTGATCAACCTAATTTTTCTAACATTTTAATAATTCACACTTACTGTGTGATATGGTTGCTTCTGTAGCTTCTAGTTCATTTCTCACTTTACCAGTATTTTTAGGATTTTTTAAACCATTAAAACAAAATTCTTTCATGATAATTTTGTGTTTACAGTTAGTCAATACCAAAGTTGAGGTGTTGGTCATAGAAATCAGCATAATATAATCTTCTGGGCATCTTCACTTCCTTTCTGCTGCCTTGGCTTATTTTATCACAAATTTGTTCTTGTTAGAATTTAAAATGTCACCATTTTTTACAGGATCCTTTGGGGTATAACTAATTTTTCAGGTGCTTTTGAATTTAAATTTTAAATTCAATTGAAAAACAACTTCATTTGCTGATTCTTATCTGAAAATCCCCAGTTAAAATTTAGTCCCTTTATCTTAAGCCTTTGCTATTTTAATCTAATTTGATTTAATATAATTTAATTTAAAGTTGTAATTGCTGTAAGTTCAGAATTCAGGCTGATAAACCATTTGAGGAATTTGCAAAATAATACTAAGAGTTAAAAAATAGAAACATGATATTCAACTTGTTAAAAGAAACAAGCTTTTGAATATTAGTAAAATTTTAAAATTAGCTAAGTTGATCATTAGGAAACTGAATGGCAGTGAATTCATCTCAAACCCATTCAGTATGTTTTGGAGACTCCATCCTGTTCTTCATCCACAGTCAACTCTTTCTCTCGCTCTTCTGCTAGTGATTAAAGAGTACATTGTATGGGAGGCTGACTAATGGCCTCCCAAATATGTTGAGTCCTAATCCTGGAATCTAATGAATGTTGCCTTACATTGCAAATGGGACTTCACAAATGTGATTAAATGAAGGGCCTTGCAATGGGGAGACTATCCTGGATTATCCAGATGGGCCCAATGTCATCACAGGGTCCTTTTAAGAGGGACACAGAGGTCAGAGTCAGAGAAGATGTCATTTTGGAAGCAGAGATTGGAGCCATGTACTTTGAAGATAGAGGAAGGGGCCACAAGCAAAGGAATACAGGCTGCCACTAGAAATTAGAAAAGGCAAGGAAATGGATTCTCCCCTCAGAGCCTCTAGGAAGAACCAGTCCTGCTGACACCTTGGCTTTAGCCCAGGGAAACTGACTGAGGACTTCAGGCTTCGAGAACAGTATATAAAAGAATAAATTTGCCCTGTTTTGAGCCACTAAATTTGTCGTAATTTGCTACAGCAGGTATAGGAAATGGATACAGGGTGTTTATTGACACTCCCCTCTCATCTGGTTCTTCTTCCTGTTCACACACAGGGTTTTACAGCCAGGTGATGGACCACAGAGAAGACAGATCATTTCCCCCAACCCCTCTCTTGGCTCCTGTGTACTCACTTGCAACCAATGAGATGGAAAATTGTACAGAGCCTTTTATGTTTTACAGTTTGATGTTGTTCTAAGAAGTCACCAAAATACATCATAAAATTATCTCATTAAGTTTACCCAAAAGCCACCATATACACTCTCCTGCCCATTCTATTTCCATCTCCAGCCTACCTGGCTACATTTCCCCATAAAGTTTATCAGCCAAAATGTTCATCAGATAATCACGCTAAATGATTCAAATACAGCATGATCAGCCTTACAAGAAGCACCCAATCTGCACACACACCCCCTACAAAATTCAGTTCCACAGATTTTCCCTCTTTTGCTATCTCCTCAGCAATGACATGAGACAGGCAGAAGTTGTCTAACCCCGGACGACCCATGAGATTAAATGACATTCCCATGATTTTAACAATCATGAGAGATAGGTCAGGGGCCCACACTAGTATCACAACTAGCCTAAGGGTCCAGCTTTGCACCTGGACTTGGAGGTGGGCGCATGCACAGGAGGAACAGGTAATTTCAAGAAGAAATACACCGCCCCCTGCTGGTTCTAGCCTGAAATGCCCTGGTTAGAACTTGACCCCTCCTTAAGATTCAGGTACCTTCTCCCGGGACCCATGTTCGCTCTAATCCCAGTGCCCACACCTTGAGGCCAGGAGGCCAGTTATTTCAGGACTCAGGTGAATTGCTGCACCTGATCCTCCCCAGGTTTCTGGGAAAGTCCGGGATCAGCAGTAACGACAGCCATCCTCTCAGCCCGGCTACAGCTGACTCTCATCCAAGAATTGGCCGCTGCAGAGTGGTGATGAATTGTTTAGGAATCCCTTAAAGTTTGAGGTTTGAGAAGAGAGGTTGTATCTGAGTCCTGCCCAGAAGAAACCCTCCAGAAATGAGATGATGCTGGAGGATTGCAAGACCGAGGTCTCTCTGGCATTTCCAACCTCCCCAAATGCTGCAATTTCTAAATTTCGAGAACTCTGGGCCCTGCTTTTCCAATGTGCTAAGAAGAGAGAGTTGCTGATACTGACCCACACAAGCCTTGATGTCTTAGGATTTTCCATCCACTATGTCAGATGACAACACCACAACCAAGAAGGGCTGACTGCTTCGTCATGCATATCTATGCAGTGTAAATGTGTGCAAACCCTTCCGAGGGTCCCTTGAAGATAGGAGGCACTGAGAAAGACAGCAGAAGGGGACAAACAGGAAAGCCCCTTCCTCATGCATTGCTTCTCCCAAAGTGGTGACCAAGCAAGCAAAGGGCCCCCCAGAGAGAGAATATGTAAAACAAGAAATCAGAAAAATATCTCAGCATTCTGGAAGGAGAACCCCATAAGAATTTAAAATGTGGATCTCCAACTATCCGAAAATATCCAAATTTGGAAAAGTGATGAAATCTTATGTATGTAACATGTAATGAGTGTGGAAAGTCATGCCAGAAAAAAATCCCACCATAAAATGCATATGAGAATGCATGCCTGTTTGTGTCTGAGTGTGGGAAAGCTTTTGTAAGAGCTCAGTCCTTACTCAGCATTGGAAAATATAAACTGGGGAGAAACCATTTAAATGTGATCACTGTGGAAGATCCTTCAGGCAGAACCCTCACCTTATTGGACATCAGAGAATTCTTACCCCGTGGAGAAACCATTTAAATGTGTTGAATGGGAAAACATCAGTTATAAATCACACCTTACTCAACATAAGAGATCACACAGTGGAGAGAGCTTGCCCCTATGAAGAAGGTGGCAGTCCCAGTAACCCTAGGGCAGATCATGGTGAACATCCAACAAGTGCAGGGAAGCCTTCGGTCACATGAGCAAATCCACATGTGATCTGGGACATAAACCCAGGCCCTAGTATACGTTGCAGGGAATACCACGAAACCCACAGCAAAGAGACACCTCAAGAAATACAGTCATTGTGGGAAATCCCTTTCTAGGTTCGAATTTGATTACATATTGGATTATATTAAAGTCATGGTCATTGTGAGAAAATGTTTCTTTGTAAGGATTCTTACAAATGGCTTACACAGGAGATAGATCTTATGATCAAGAAAATATGCAGGTGTTAAAAGATAAACTTAGGCACATTAAAATTTTAATGAGTTTATTTCAGCATTTAAGAGTCATGAATCAGGCAGCACCAGACCACGAGCAGTTTGCGCTCCACCTAGAGGGCGAGAGGGGAAACTTTTCTGAGGTGTAGTGGAAAATCAGAGATTGGTTTGGCAGTTTCTGATTGGTTGAGCGTAAGTTTCCCGTTACTCTTCATTGAATTGGGCTGCGGTTTGCTTATGTAGGAACCCAGAGTACTAAGCCCATCTCAGCCTAATGGCTTCCATATTAATTTTTCAACACAGAAAAAAAAGAAAGAGAGAAGAAAAAGGAGGAGGAGGAGAGAGGAGGAAGGAAGGAAGAAAGGAAGGAAGGGAGGAAGGGAGGGAGGAAGGAAGGAAAGAAAGGAGGGAGGGAAAGAGAAAACTTTGGGGCAGAACAAAGCTCAAAGCTATTCTCTGTTCTTGAATCCAAAGATCCTGCAAGCAGGTTCTGAAAAGGGAGAGCATCAGAGATCCTGGGCACAGGGAGCCTTGAGGGAGGGAGAAGGATGAAGAGTGGGAATCCTGGGTCACCCCCCGACATTTGGGAGTTCCTGACAGAGAGGCAACTACAGATCTTTTATGATCAGGCTGGTGCTGAGCCAATACCCAGCCCTCTGCTGCAGGCCCGACAATATGTCCCCACGTGGCACCCACTCCCCGCCCCCACACACCCACACACTGGCAGTGGGTGCTCCCAGCCAGAACCCAGGGGGCCCAGAAGTTAGCCGTGACACCACCACCTGGTTCTAACCAGGCTTGAGGGCTGAAGCCAGTGAGGGGTCAAGGGATGTGGGTTTCCCGAGGTGGGGTGAGGAGCCCTGATGGTGTCTGTCACCTTGTTTGAAAGGAGGCTAATTGTTTGTCCCAAGCCAGCTTCCAGCAAACTGTACCAGTTTTCTTTCCTCCCTACTCCCATCTGTGTACAGGAACCTTCATGAGTCCCTAAAATAGTCAAATTCTGACTGGGCTAGAATGCAAGGAGGGTCCACTCAGAACTCCTAGTTCTACCACGTGTAAGAAGCCCAATTTAGACAAGTTTTCTCTGAGACTCAGTTGCCTCGTCTGTTAAATGGGCATAACAGTGCCTCCCTCCCAGGGTTGCTATGAGAACCAGGCAAGATAGTGTCATAGAGCTTTAGCTCAGGGTATCACACATGAGGAGGGCACTTCACAAGCAGTAATGAGCCAAAGGTATACAAACGTGTAGTTTAATAATATATTTATAATAATAGAATCAACAATGTGAATAAAGTAGAAAGCATTACTAACATTGTTGTTCTCAAGTGGAAATTTCAGTCACTGAGTCAGAGGCAGTGGGAAACTTATTTTAGGGCCTGTGTCACTTGGTCCCCATCTGTGAATAAAACCTATCCTATTTCAGCCTATCTATGTCTTTGTGTCTCCAGAGTCCAAAAGGTTAAGAACATGCACATGTATGTTTCCTGAAAGAAAGGCAGCGACCTTATCCATATCTTAATTTTCAGAAATCAACTTGCTTAGGTCCTCATCGCCTTGCCAGTCTGTTATTTTGCTAGCAGGATATATAATTTCCTTTTATAACTTGATCTTATTTCACATTACTGTCCTAAGGAAATGGGAAAACACTAGTTGTACGAGACAGAAGACATAGCCACCCAGGCGGGGATGGGAAAGAGCGAGGGACTCAAGTCAGGGCAAAGCAGAGAGATTGAAAGAGGAGGGAGGAGGAGGAAAGGAAATGAACAAACGAATGAGATGGAAGCCCTCCAAGTCCCAGATGCGGACTCCCGGGGAGTCTGTCAATCTGCAGATCCAGCCGTTTCATTTGCATTTCTATTTCTTCTTAAGGCAATGATGTATATTTCATTTCATATTTTATTTTGTTTATGGTTTAATTATGAGAAAGTGAGGAATCAAGGCATGAAGGAAGAGTTATTTTTTCCCCCCAAGTGCTACATCTGTTAGAGGTTGGGTATAAGTGAATTAATTGCCAAAAATATCTGAGGGGGAAGGCACATGTTTGTTCTTCAGTTTAGTCACCAGGGATTGCCAGGGCATCATTCCAGCATCCTATCTTGGGTTGAAAAACAAGTACTTTCCAGCACTGGGTGCCAACGCTTAAACAATGAAGAGAGGGTTTAATCTAAAATGCTTCTTTTTCTACTTCCAAATACCATTGCTTCCACAATGTAGGAGTCTACTTATGAGTGTTTAAGTTACACACAGACACACACACACACACATGCAAACACACTGTTCTGGCCCAGTAAACATTTACTCTACTGCCACTAAATTGCTAAGTATTGAATAAATATATGGATAAGTGATATAGCCCTTTTAGTTACGAGGAAATTTGTTCAACAAATATATTTTGTCAAGCTATCAGGTTTACACAATAGTAGAATTCTCTAGGAACACAGAGAGAAATTTCTTGCTTTGAAGAAAATTCAGCAGCTACTCTTTATGAATAACCACTATAAGCATGCGATAGGCCAGAAAGTATTAGTACGTGCATGAGTACTAATTGGGTTGTGTACTGTTTCTTCTTCCTTGTGTGGTCAAAGAGAATTTCCCAACAGCCAGCCCCTCCACCCTCCTACCTACCTTTTCCACCTTCCCTTTCTCAGGAAAATCTCCTCTTCCTCAATCATCTGGGCTTTTGTGACACCAACTAAGGGCAGAGGGTGGGGAGGAGAGGGACCGAAGAAGCGGATGTGGGCCTGGAGTCTGAGCTGACCGGACCACAGGTTGTGAGGAGACAATGGGAAAGAACAGGAAGGAAATTTTATTTCGAGATGCCACATTACATTCATTCACTCTGCAGTCTCACCAAGTGATGTCATGATGTTCCTGCATAGAGTTAAAGCCATCTGCATGCTAGGGGTTCCTGTATTTTTAACTCAGGCTTTAGCTATTCCCCAGAGCTCCAGACCTACTTGGACTTTGTTTAAGAAGCATCTTAAATATAACTTGTCCAAAACAAAGCATTTGATTAACACCCCACAAAAAAACTCATTGCTCCTTCAGTTTTCCCCCAACTCAGTAAATACCAGCAACCCAGTTTTCAAGCAGAGACCTAAAGAGTCATCCTTGATTCCTCCCTTTTTCTCTCTATGCTTGCAATAACTCCTTCGGCGAGTCCTGACAGGTGTACTTCCAAACAAAATCAAAACAGCACTGGGGGGGGGGCATGATGGTGGAAGGAAATCTACTTTAGGAATAGTAGAGTGTGGGACTTAGCCTAGGCCCGAATCTGACAGACCTCACTCCAGTCTTTCTTGTTTAAATTAAAAATATTCTTTTTAGATTTTTAATTGACACATAGTAAGTATACATATTTATGGGGTAAAATTTGATGTTTTAATACATATATATAGTATAATGATCAAATCAAGGTAGTTAATGTATCCATCACCTCATGCACTTATCATTTCTTTGTGGTGAGAACATTCTAAAGCCTCTCTTCTAGCCATTTTGTACTATGCAATACCTTACTGTCAAACATCGTTGCAATAGAACACAAGAATTCCTTCCTCCTATCTAATTGTAACTTAGCACCCACTGACCAACCCTCCCCATCCTCCCCACCCCTGTCTTTCTTACTGCCCTGGTGGCCCTGCTGCAGGGGTTCCAAGGCCATTGCCTGCCTGGACCCCGAGTCGAACAGTCTTCTAAACTAAATGTCGACCCTTTCTTCTTCTCCACCTCCCCTGCCCTCAGGTCCACAATTTTATTTTCAATATAAGCTGTTGAGCAAAGGAGTCCAGACACAGAAGAATATATGCCATATGACTCCATTCATATAAAGTTCAAAAACACAAAGCTACTACCATTATCAGGTGGGGGACGGGGTGGGGTGCTACTGGAAGGAGTTTCAAGGGGGCTTCATGATGTTTCTTAATCTGGACACTTAAACACAAATGTGATCCCTTCATAAAAATTCACAAGCTGGACACTTAGGATTTATGCTTATTTCTGAACACATGTTATATTACAATAAAAAAATTTAATGAAATAAAAGTTTGGAAAAGACTAAGCAATTATTTCAGGGCTGAGAATGTTTGTAAACCATTAAGAATAACAAAGCATCTGCATTTTGAAAATGTGTGGTTTCATCCTTGGTGCCCTCAGAGATTCAAAGTGTACCTCTTTCAATAAAAAATGAATCTTTCCTCCCATAGTACAAAATCACTCATGTTTTCAAGTCAACTGAAAGAAAACTAGGAATCAATCACTGCTAACCTTCAGGGAGTTGTAAACACATCTGAAATGTGAGGAATGTTACCAAAACTTGGGTAGAGACTGTCTGGAATAGACACCGTGATGCATGTCACAGAAGCCAGCACTTGGCCTGGCTTTTCAGAATTATTGTGGGACTTCCATTGAATCAGGCTTTCTTTCTTCCTTAAAAGACCTGAACAGGGCAACTGCATCCCACCATATATCCTTTTATTATTATTATTATTATTATTAATATTATTATTATCTAAAATGGGAAAGGTAGAACCCAGAGATATCCTAACCAGACATTCTCTGTCCTTGCAGACAGCTTCTGTAGGTGTCCCCAGGCTGGTTTGCTGAAGGTGGGGACCTGCCACAAGTCTCAAAGGGCAGCTGGGCTGCTATCTTAGTCCACTTTGTGTTGCTATGACAAAACACCTGAGACTGGGGAATTTATTTAAAAAAACAAAAAGAGATTTATTTAGTTCAGGGTTCTGCATGCTGGGAAGTATGAGATAGGGGCTCTGGCATCTGCCAGGCTTCTGGTGAGGGCCACATACTGGGTCAGAATGTGGTGGAGATGGTCAAAGCAGACGTGGACATGTGTGGAGAGACAAAACCAGGGTGCCTTGGCCTTATAACAACCCACTCTTTGGGGAACTTAATCCACTCATGCAAGAAGTAATCCAGTTTCAGGCCAGGCGCGGTGGCTCACGCCTGTAATCCTAGCACTCTGTGAGGCCGAGGCGGGAGGGTTGCTTGAGCTCAGGAGTTCGAGACCAGCCTGAGCAAGAGTGAGACCCCGTCTCTACTAAAAATAGAAAAAGTTAGCCAGGCATGGGGGCACATGCCTGTAGTCCCAGCTACTTGGGAGGCTGAGGCAGTAGGATTGCTTGAGCCCAGGAGTTTGAGGTTGCTGTGAGCGAGGCTGATGCCACAGCACTCTAGCCCGGGCAACAGAGTGAGACTCTGTCTCAAAAAAAAAAAAAAAAAAAAAAAAAAAAGAAGTAATTCAGTCTCATGAGAGCAAGAACTCACTACTGCAAGGACAGCATGAAGCCATTCACCAGGGATCCGCCCCCATGACCCAAACACCTGCCACTGGAACCCACCTCCCAATACAGGTGCACGGGGACCAAATTTCAACCTGAATTTGGTAGGAACAAACAAATCATATCCAAACCATGGCAGTGCCAATGACACAATAAAACCAGGTTTTGGCCTCAACCCCAGCAGGCACACTAAGCAGCTGCCTGCAGGGTACAATTCGAAGAGGACAGAACAGTGCTCAATCTAAAGAGTCCCCACCAGCCTGTCTCAGATACTGAAATCCCATCATTAATATTTCCCAGCCTTGGCCCTCACCCACACCGCAGCCCTCACCTCCCCCACCAGGACCCATGGGAGCTTCCACCCCTGGCTCAGATGGGCCCTGACACCAGTCCACAGAACCCACTGTGACCTGAGACCATGCTGGATTATCCAGCCAGTATCCTACAGGACACTTATATCTGCAAAGCAGAGATAAAAAAAAGGAGGAAGCAGATTTTATGTTCAATTCCTCCATTCAACAAATATTTATGGAGCTCTGCTTTGCCAGGCATGGCCCTAGTTGCTGGAGACACAGCAGTGAATTTACACCATTAGATTTTAATGATGGGAGACAGAGAATAAACAAAATACATAAACATATTATATAGTGTATTAGAGGGCGAGGAAGCAAAACAGGGAAGGAATAAGGAATGCAGGGTTGGGAAAGTTAGAAAGCAGCTGATATATTTTTGAAAAAACACTAACATGGTCAACACGGAAAAAAGTCAGAATTCTGTCAGCCATTTGCACACTTATCATATGGTTTAATATTGTTTGTGTTTTGAATTACGTGTAGGAGTGGGAGAGGCAGGCATCTAGAAGGAAGGAAAAAGAAGGAAGGAAGGAAGAAAGGAAGGGAGGGAAGGAGGGAGGGAGGGAAAGAAAGAACAATAGTTCTGGGTCCTAGTCGGGCCCAGACCTGGGGCAGGGCACGAAGGGCTCCAGCCCTGGTCTGGGTCCCGCGGGGTCACTGACGTCAGACTAAGCCCTTGCGTCCTGGTCCTGGTCATGGGCACCTGCCTTCTTTCTGTGCCCAGCCACACACTCCCATCCCCAGGCCAGGGCTGATGAGGATCTCTGATGCTCTGATTGTGGACACCTGTTCTGATGACCTCTCAGAGCCCAGCTCTCCCCAGATGTTTCAGTTCTTGCAGCTGGGTTTCTGCCTTGGTCGCTCTTCTTCAGCTCTGAGTCTGGTCTCCTCTTTAAAGGAACTCTGAGGCCAGGGCTATGCCTTGTACTTGACAATACCCATCCTCAGGGACTAGAAAACCCCCCTGAGCCCAGCCCAGGGTGAGACACCTTGGGGTCCACAGTCGACTACCTACCATTTCAGGGACACCCCCGGCCGCTGTCTGTGTTAGGCCAGGCTGTCCCCATGGTCCTCCAGCTTCAGGACAAGAACTTGCCACACCCTTGGAAACTAACCTTGTTCCTCCAAGTGCTCTGAAGCCAGCCTAGCTTCTTCCTCGTGCCTGTGAGAAAGTCAAATATTGGGCTTCGGCCTCTTCCCTCTGCCACTGCCTTGTAATAACTGGCCCTTTCAAATGCACGTCTATACTGTCATCCTTTCCTTCAACTAACTAACTTCCTTCCTTCCTTCCTTCCTTTTTCTTCCTTCCTGTCTCTTTTTTTCTTTTTTATAGCTTTATTGAGGCAATTTGCATTCAATGATTTTTCTAGTAAATTTAGAGTTGTGCATATATCACCATATGGCAGTGTTAGAACATTTTCATCACCCTCAAAAGATCCTTCACATACATTTGCAGTCTATCCTCACTCCCACCCCCAGCCCCAGGCAACCACTGACCTACTTTCTATCTTTACAGATTTGCCTTTTCTGGACATTTCGTGTACATAGAATCATGCAATATTTGGTCTTTTACTCCTGGTCTCTTTCACTTAGCATACTGTTTTGAAGGTTTCACATGTTGTAGCATGTGTCAGGAGTTCATTCCTTTTTATTGCATGGACACACCTCATTTTATTTATCCATTTACCTGTTGATAGACTTTTGGATAGTTTCTAGTTCTGAATAATACTTCTCTGTGAACATTCATGGTCAAATCTTTGCATGCACATATGCTTTTGATCCTTTTCAGATTTTTTTAGTGTAAATTCTCTTTCAAGTGGGAACAGAATTAGTCAATAATGCTTTGATTTAAATTCCTGTATCGTAAGAACTGAGAGGATGTAAGGGAGGAGAGATAGAGCAGCAGAAAGAGTAGAAAAGGGGACACAGTGGTGAATTTATCTCCCTGTGGGGAAGGAGGGGAGACAAAAACAATCACGGCCCCACTCACATGTTTTGCTCCCTGGCTTAGGTGAGAAAAATGTTAAGTGGCCCCCAGGGGAATGTAGCTCCATGGAATTGTCACATTTGATGAAAAAAATCAATCAATTGTTGAGATATTTTCAAATATGCAAATGCTCCCCATTCGTGGATAGTAGGTCGGGATGCGGTGCTTTGCTTCCCACTCTGCATCACGCTCTGCGTGTAGTCCCCAAGTCTAGTGCCTCAACCTGTCCCAGATGCCCCCACACCACCGCCATCACCCTAGTCCAGGCTGTCCTTTCTTGCCTGGACTCCCTCTTTGCTCACTGAATCTCTCCTATAACATTCTTCATGCACTTCCAGAGTAATCTTACCGTCGGGTAAATCTGATTATGTCACTCTCCCGATAAAACTGACCAAGGTCCCTGAGACACTTACTTGTATCGTCAGCTTTGTCTCTCACCAGCAGCTACCCTGCTCCCCGTCCTCGCACCCTAATTCCACACTCTATGCCCAGCCTTTCAGGAATACTTTGTCTCCCAAATATCCTGCTTTTTCTCCAGCCTTTGAAACTGCCACTGCCTCTGCCTGATGCCTTGTCCTCTTTGAGCCACCCAACTCCTGCTCATCCTTGAGTCTCGCTGAGGACATCACTTCATTCTGGAAGCCTCCTCTGGCCCCCAAAGAGTGGGAAGCAGGGCCCCTCTTGGGTGCCCCACAGACAGCATCTCACTCATCACTTGATGGACTTGCCTGGGTACATGTCTGTCTTCTCCTTGAGACCAGAAGTTTCCTGAAGACCAAGACCAGCATCTCCCCAGCAGTCAGCTGGGGGTCTGTACAAAACATATTTACTCAATAAATGCCACCAAAGCTCAAAAAAGGGGACACATTATGTTCACAAGAGCAAGACTTGGGGAGGAAAACTTGGGATGAAGAATTTCATTTTTTGGTGCCCTTATTAATCAGAAAATGTTATTTACACACACACACACACAGAGCCATGAAGCATGCAGGCAACTCCAGCATGACGCTGTGTGGGCCACTGTGGGACATGTGGGCTCTTGCTGGCTCCCCCAATTCAACAGCTGGGAGACCCTGAGCAATTCATCCAGCCTTTCTCCATCTGCCCAAAGAGTTGCTTATCTTTCAGGATTATTGGGCAAATCCGGTAGTGAATATAGATTGTGGACTCTTCTATTATTACAAAATATTACATAAATAGAGGGAATTAGTATATTCTGCTTCTCCTCTACTCTTCAAAAAATCCTTTGCCATCTTAGAGTTACACAAATCATTTCATTGCTTAGAAAAAAATTATAACAATTCCTTGCATTAGCATCACACTGAGACTCTCAAAGTACTTTCATGTCCATTATCTCATTGGATCGTCATTAATGAGATAGGAAAAGTAGGAATGATCCTCTCCACTTTGTAATTAGTGAAACTGAGACCCAGAGAGGAGATGGTTTATCCAAGGTCACAGAGCTACCACGCAGAGCTTCAGGAAAGAGGCTTCAGGACTCTGTTCCCTAACTGGATTCTGCTTTTGCTATATCAGACTTTTAAGGATTTCAACTCTAGAAGGTTCCATCTTCCATACCCTCAAACATCACTCGCAAACACACACCCCAACCCCCAGGTAATCACACACCATCAACTTCACGGAAAATTCCATCCAAGAAAATACTCGTATCCAGGGGGATTTAGAGAGAAACACAACACAGACTCCTCCATGTGCACCCAAGCAGTCAGGCAAAGCATAACGCTTAGTTCTATATGAAACTAAACCTCTCATTTCAGGAACTGATGGGGGAAAAAAATCAACCAAAATTCTGCATTGAGATAATAAAAATATCTTTTGTTATTCCCTAGAGACAGATTGTAGATGTGCTACATGTTAATTTACTGCCAATTTATTCATTTTTTAAAAAATATAATATCCTCTAGTCAAGGTAGACCTAATTCCATTTTCATCTTGTGTACTTCCTTTCAAGGCTTGGTAATTTCTTTTCTATTTTTATCCATTCCGCTTTTGCTTCCTGTCAATTTTTATATCAAAATCTGCTTCAGTTCCATTTGGCAAGGTGCAGTAATAAAAATATTCCTCATGCTTTCATGTTTAAATTTGCCATTGCACTTTAAAATGGTTCTCCATTTATGCCAATGGCATAACGTCAGCCTTTCACCTGGCGCAGCTCCCGGACCTGCAGGAGGTAGGAGCTCGATTTCTAAAATGGTCCCTCATCATTGTCTGAAATTATCTTTTCCCCCCTATTCATTGAGCATGCATTAAGCACCTACTATGTGCTAGACACTATGTGCTGCTGTGTGTGTGTGCAGCAGAATACAATTTATGTGGGAGATGAAATAAGACAGGAACTGACTAGAAGCTGGTACAGGATGGCAGCACAGGTGTTCTGAGGAGGAAGGTGCCCCTGCTGTCATGCAGAAGAAGAGGGAGGAGAACTGGGACAGAGAAGAGTCATCAGAAACCATGTGCTTTCTCCTCCCTAAAAGAAGAATGTAGATGCAGTGTGTCATAGATTGAGGACATTCTGCAGTCACTAGACCATGGGACACAGGTGTGCTTGACTAGAAGCCTGGCCCAATGGTGGACCCTGTGGTGTGGGTGTGCAGAGGGGATGCTATTGAATGGATGAAGACTCTTAATCTCTCCAGCTTGTTGGACCACTTCTCACACCACAGTAGGGTGGTTAAGAGCTCAGGCTCTGGAGCCAAACTACCCAGGTTCAAATCCAAGCTCTGCCACTCATTACTCATGTGCCCCAAGATGAGTTATTTAACTCTTATAATTTCATTCCCTCACCTGTAAAGTAGGAAGTAGGTTCTCATGAGAAATAATTGAGTTAGTCAACATGAGTAATGTTTAGAACAGTGCCTGGTACATAGCCAGCACTCAATGGATGTGTTATCATCATGATCCCTGGTTTTGTGTTTTTAGGAAGCAGAACCCACAGGTTCTGAGGCTGCATCCTCCTCCCTAGGGTGTTCTCTTGGATGTGGGGCAGTGGCTCAGGGAGCAGCAGGGAGCACGCAGCTGGGCGTTTTAGCAGGTGCCAAACACAACCACACCATCTTATAGCTGCTTCCTACACCTGCAATCGGCAGATAACCTTTCCCATCACCAAGGCAGGCCCTTTTCTTCCCACATTGGGAAGGGAAGCACAGAAGAGGGTAACTGCCTCATAGGAAACACTCATGAGAAAGCCATGAGGTCGGGGTGGTGGTTTTAACATAACTTACTCAAAATTATACAGCAGGTAAGAGCCAGAAGAGGAATTTGGGCATTTGGACTCAGGCCTGTCCAGCTTCAAATGTCTGCTCTCCCCATCCTTCATCACACTTGGAGGTGAGATATATATATATATATATATTACATATAATATATTGTGTATTAATATATAATATATTATATAATATAAAATGTATATTTATATATAATATACATATCTCCCTCTACTCCAGGGTTGGACTTAAAGTTCACTGTAATCACATCATACCCATATATAATGTGGGGATGGGTTAGGGGTTTGCAGGGAACATCTAGAAAAGAGTTACCAAATATCTTACTAGTTCCTACGTTGTCACCCTTTCATATACCACAGATGCCTCTTAGCTATCTAAATGAACAAGCACAATTCACTCATTCCTTCCACAAGTGACTTTTAGCACCTATGATGTGCCAGGCACTTTTCTAGACACTTGGGTGTACAGCAGTGAACAAAATAGGCAAAATCTTCACACAAGGAGTTTACGTTTTTTGGTGTGGGGTGGGACAGACCGCAACAAACAGGTAAACACATAAATGAGGAAGTTAATTCCAGATTATGACGGGTGCTAGTAAGAAGGTAAAATAAGACAAGGACATAGAGTCATTCTTCACTCAGCAGCCAACAAGCCTGTCAACGTCACTGTGTTTGGAATAAAATCCAAACTCCTTTCCATGTCTGTCCATGCGCTACATGATCTCACCTCCCTCCTACTTCATTGCCTACCACCTTTCCCCACCTTCAGTACTCTCCAGTCATCCTGGCCTTCTTTCTGTCTCTCAAAAATATAACCTTTCCTGTCTCCAGGTGTTGCACTTGTTCTCCCTTTCTAGAACATTCTCTCCCCTCCCTCACCCCCCTTCCATACCCCCGGCTCTTTGAACGGCTGATTCATTCTCATTTTTCTGCTAAAATACCACCTCTTCAGAGAGTCGCCACTGGTGACTCTACAACCACATCTTTCATTCTCTTTCCCTTGTTTCACTGTTCCTTTTCTTTCTAGCACTTAACCACTGTCTGAAAGAATCTGACATATTTACTTACCACTTGCCTCCCTCTCCTACCCACGCATTCAGCTGTAACTCTTGGAGGGCGGGGGCTCTGTCCCATTCACGGCTGGGTCCCCAGTGCCTAGAGCAGTGCCCAGCACATAGTACGTGCTCATTGAATGTTGATTGAATACATGAAAGTGTGTCTGGCAATCAGCAAATGGGATATGCTTCAGAACGTTGCCCTTCAAACACCAAAGATAAGCCCAGAAAACCAAAATGTTGGGAAGTGAAGAATTTGTGAGAATATAAAACACATAGTACGTTCAGTCTTCAGACTCTACGGGCTCTCACACTGGTAATAATTTGGACTATCACAGGGTTTATAAAGGGATGTTTGCAAACTGTTCTTCCATCCTTAAGACCATAAGGCAAATGGCATTCCGGACACCCGGTTAACCATTGCTATGGATGGCAAAATAAACACAAAACAGCATCAAAGCCAGGGATTGCTTTCCTAACATGATTTATTTATGTATTTTTTCTCTTCCCAGAAAGAAAGATAAAATGCAACTCTATCACTGAACATTCAAAGGAGTCTGTGGATTTTGAGAAGAGACACAAAATTCCAGAGATGAAAAGATTTTTTTCAATAATATTTTTTAGCAGCAGAACCCTTTGTTCAAACAAGGTCTTATGCAGAACGTATAAATATATGTAAGAGAGATGAAAGCAGAAGTGGTGATCTGGTTGAAGTCAGGGAGTCCCCTCACCCCCTTTGAAGTCTCCCTGGGATCTAGGTGCAAGGAGCACAGTGAATGGAACCTACTGACTTGTCCTGATCCTCTTATTTCACCAGCATGGCAAGGAAAATGCCAGCGCATATCACAAGGGCAAATAAGGAAATTTCAAAGCTAATGTTCAAACTTGGGCTGTACATCTTTTTGACTAAACCATAGCTCACTTCCAAAAGAATTGAATAACATACTTGAGAGTTTGCTTATCAGGGCTTACCAGGCTCTTCTGAGTAAAATCGCATCTTGCAAGAAATATTTTATCTTCTGCAAGTGGTTGCACTGCATTCTCTCCAGCCAGCCTTATCCTGGGCCATACCACCCTCCCTGTGCTTTCCTCCTCTAACCATTCAAATTCATTCATGAAGTCTGGGGCTACTGTTAGACTTCTTTTCTAAACTTGTCTCATTAAAAAAAAATTGCTATCCAAAACCACTCTGCACCAAATAGCTTGCAGGACTCAAATGTTCCCCAAAAGCAGTGAGGAGAGACTTGCAAAGCTGTGACAAAAGCAGACAGAGCTTAGCTGAGGGCACTAATTTCTGTATGTTTCAACACCTCACACATAGCACAGGAGGGATGCAGTGTAGAAATCAGGGAAATCAGGGTAACAGTTAATATCACATGGCTTCCTATTTAGTTCTCACAGTAATAAATGGAATATGTTACTCAATGTGTTCATTCCTTCCTTCATACATTCATTCAATGCATTAATTCATGCGCTCATCAGGTACTGTGCTAAGCTCCAAGGATACTTAAGATTGTAACTCACAGCACTTACAGTCTGATTGTACACTAGCAATTACAGATGCAGTGATGCCCCTGAAGGAAGAGCAGAGAGCCATTGTGGTAAACTTGTACTTTGGTAATCCTCAAAAATAACCATGCCTTCCATATTTACACCCTTGTATAAATCCTACCCACACTGACTTTGGCCAATGAGATAGTAGCAAGCATGATACATGCAGAGGAATTGATAATTGATTGCACATGAAGCCTTTTTCATCATGTAAAGAAGTCCAAGTTAGTCATAGAGAGAAAGTAACATGGAAAGTGAGAATGAAAGACAGAGAAGTTCAAGCCTTTCAGCTGTCCTCACCAAGGTTCAAGACTTATGCATGTAGCCATCTTGAATGTTCCGGCCCTACCCACCACCTAATTGCAACAGTATGAGTGACCCCCCAGCAGAAGAACCGCCCAGCTGAGTCCCAGCCAACCCACAGACTCATGAACAAATAAAATGGTGGTTGTTTTAATTCACTAAGTTTTGGAGTCATTTGTTACATAGCAATAAAAACACAGCCATGTGCATTAAGGGGAAAAAAAAAACCTCTTCTGTTAACATTAATACCAGGTGGAGGGGTTTAAATTTGATTCATTTCTCCAGTGTGATCTTTTTCAAAATCATGTAGTGATTATTGATATGGCACAATATTTGGTTTGTTGTACACATTTACTCATATAAGGAAGAACAATCGATAGACAGTTGTCAAGGAAAGAAGGCAAAAAGCAAAATTTATAGGAGAAAGGGGAGGAAAAAACTAAAGCCAGTCTGGGAGAGTGAATCATTTTTGTACATTTTCTAGGTAAATTGTTAGCTCATGTCTAGCAAAGAAGCCAGTCTGGACAGTCTGTTCTTAAGTAGGTTAATGAGGGGTTATCAAAGGAAAGGATTTAACTGCTTACGGATTCTCCCAAAAGCCTTGAGAGCTTCTCAGGAGCTTACTTGATAGGCTACCTCTTGGCATTGGCTGACAGTGTCCTTCCACTAAGATCTTCATCGAGGCTAAGCCAGGTCTGCATTATTTTCCTCATCACAATTTTATATGCTGATTCTAATGTATCTAACCACTTTATTCTAAACTTTTAATTAATCATTTCAGATTTTCTCCATGCAAAACTGGATCATCCGTAACAATCGTTTTGTCTCTTCCTGTCATTAATATATAACTGCTGACAACCACAACTCACCTAAGGTAAAAACACAAACTACCAAGCACTCAGAGCCAGTCAGTGCTGATCCCTTACAAGGATTCCTTCTACTCGGAGGTATTTAATTAATGTGGCTGGGGCAACTCTAATTTGGATTGGTGAGCATCAGCAGATGGCTCATTTAGAGTTTAATTCTCATAAAAATTTTTCTGAAATCATCCGAATCCACAGGAAGCTCTGTCTTTGAATCTAGACAGCAATAATTCTTGCTTAGATACTCAGCAGATGGTTAATTCTTATCACAGTAGCACTTCACAATCACCCAACTCTATGGGATGCTGAGTTTATTTCCTGTAAAATCAAAGTGAAACAAGCACTATTTGGCTGAAAACGGTTGTAATGAGATCCAACAAAACAGAGTTGCTTTTTGTTTTTTCTGGTTTTGTTGGAGATAAATTATTGAGCTCTGTAAACGTTACGACGTAATGAACTAACTCGTTTATCCCACCATCTTGCTCTTCTTCCTGCCTCTGACGGGTGCATACACGCACACACACCACCACAACACTCCCCTCTGTAGCACCAGCGAGCCTGTGATATACACAGCACAGTCCTTGTAGGGAAATCAGATTTGTAGTATATCAACGTTCACCCAGGGATCTACCATGTAGCTCTAACAATTATCCATTCAGCCTAGGAAATTTGCTCTGGTGCCAGGCTAAGAGATGGAGTTTTCTATGGAAGAAGCTAAAAGCTACTTCCCTCATTTGAAGAAACTTAAAGTGTATTCCATATGTCAATGGTTAACTCTCAGGGGCAAGCTCTTCTCTTCCTCTGAAACTTCAATACATATTTCTGCAAGTCGGGGGAGTAAGGATCTTCTTCCTTGGATCAGCTAAATGGATATTGTGTGGCAAGTTCTTTGGGACAACAAAGCAGGCAACCACTTTTTTATGTGGTACAGTCAGGAAGCCCAAGAGAGACCCCAACCTTTCCTGAACACCTTAATAATTGTAACTCACATTTATACCATTCAGTTTGCAAAAAGACAGAAATTCCCTATTTCAAAGATTCTTCTGTGGTTCTGAAACAATCCTTTGGGGATCCAGTACCAAAACCATTGTCACCGTATATCAGAGACCTGAAGGAAAGAGACATGGGATTGATGCTTTTAATTGGAAAGTTGAGAGCATAAGTTGAAAGCTGGTGGGGCAGGACCTAGGGGACCTTAGGTACCCAGATGCTAAAAAAAAATTAGACATATTGGGATGCAGAGAGATGGAGGAAGGAAGGCAAGCACAGAAGAAAGAGAGATGACAACGAAAGGCAAAGTTTGCCCTACTTTTCAATTTTTCTGGCTCCTACTCTTTATTGTAGTGGCTACCTCTTATGGAGCACTATGTACCAGGCATGTGAAGGTCTTTGCATATGTTAGCTCATTACAGCCTTACATCTCCTAGAAACTTCAACATTGGCTTGGAGTGAAATAGTAGCTGGATAAAGGTTCTACTTGATAGGGTTGTCAAAAGACAATGTGAGATAAAGAAATGTAAGCTATAAAGCATCATAGAATATGTAAGGTGGTATTTATTTCTTCTGTTTTTCATCATTTTATCTCTAGTGACTATTTCCAATGTCTGTGAGAGAAGGGGATTTTCTATTCTCATAATTCTTCTTCCATTTCTCCTGAAGGAACTCCAGTCTCCTGCCTTGGGGAGACACCCAGCAGCCAGCAATGGGTGGGCGGGAGACAGGGTTTGACTCTTCCATACCCAGACTGTCAACTAATCCTGTTTTCACCTCCAAGCTTTATTCCTGCCCGCCAATATAGCTGACATCTCCAATTCAACACTTTTCCAAGGTTGTGTGGGGTAAAGTAGCTCCAATGTTTTCTATATGCCTTTTTATGAATGTTCCAAATTATGGTTTTCCCAGTCCATTTCACATCCTCCTTTCACTTGGCATCTTTTAGAATTTTTAGTAGTTCTTCTACTGAGCCTGCCACCCATTCTCTTTGTTGTGGATTTTTCTTCTTTACTTCACTTTAGTGAACTCTCAGAAGGGAGAGGAGACAAGAATATGTGTTCAATCCACCATCTTTTTTTCTTTTTTTTTTATTTCAGCATATTATGGGGGTACAAATATTATGGTTACATACATTGCCCATGCCCCCCCTCGAGGCAGAGCCATCCCCCAAACGTTGCACATCTCACTTCTAAATGTGGGTTTAGACTTGGGTGGGCCATGGAAGATCATACCCCTTGTGTGTTTCAGGGTAGATGGAGAGAAAGGGGGTTTTCATTAAGGAGCTATTAGCATACTAAGGTGGCTGTTCATACCCTGGCCTGAAGGCAGGACAGAGGAGTTGAAGGCCATGACTCCAAAATTTCTCACTTATGGGGGATGAGCTCACCCCTGCACCATGTGAGCCTGTCAGGAACTTAGCATGAACCTTGGGGTTATACTCAGGACCTGAGGGCCCCAAGAATGAACATTCCTGAACATTCAGTAAAGGGTTGTTAACATCCTTGTCTGGACCTGTTATTTCTGTTTTGAGAACATTAAGAAAGGGAACACTATTGGCACTTGGAATGAATAGTTATAGGAAAGAAAATAGCCTTAAGAAATAATTTCAGGAAGGTGTGAGATGACTAAGAGAGGATCATACAAGGTGTTCTTGGTGGTGGTAACCAAAACACACCAGGATGGAGTTGAGGGACCCCAGAAATCAAATGAAGAAGGGAACTCTAGGAGAATGATTGGTCTTCTTGTCAACCTGGGAGTATTTTTTTTTCAATTGCTATGATTTCAGCATTAAAATAAATATGATATTATTCTATGACTCAAACTGGTGATATGAAATGTATTTGTTGGAAATATTTAAAATCTGTGTTTTTACTTTATGATAGATAAACATATTTTACCTAAACGCTCTAGTTTGCATTTAGCTTGAAGGACATCCTTGAAGTATCTTTCAGTAAGAATTTCAAAGTCAGAAGGGAAAAGGAAGATTGTTTAGGTTGCGAAGATTCTGTTTGGACTTGCTTTGCCCTCCTCAGTGACACTGGGGTGTTGATTAGCATCAAGCAGGGCACGTGATTCTGACACCCTCTTCCGTGGTGGTGGGTGCGAAGTGCTGCTGCCACTGACCTCTCCCTTAGACAAGCTGCAAATGAAAACCGAGGGGGTGGAGTAGCTATGGAAACCATGAGGGAAGGATTTTTTTTTTTTTTTAATGCACATGAATTAGAACAAAATGACTGGCATCTCTTTTTCTCTTCCCATCTGTGACAAAAGTTCTGTGTCCTGATTTCTACCTTCACTTAGAGTAAATTATGGGGGAAAGAATATCACGAAGACCTGCTATTGTCACAGTGTCATTTCCTCTTTTCATCTTTCTGTGGGTTAATTTTAAAGCCATTTGATAGAATTAACCATATAAGTTGGTCCCATTTTTCTTGCAAATGTTTACCTCTGTGCAGGTGATTTTGTAGAGCAGAGCATCTCCAAAAAAGAGGAGCTGCTCTTTCAACTCAAAGGATGTCAGACAGTCACTTTCAAAATAAGGAGGCTGTGGTTTGGAGAGATAAAGTCATTTTCTCAAAGGCCTCTTGGTCTGCACCCAGGTATGAGTCCTTAGTACCACGGTTGTCTCCACAGCATGGAATTTGAGATATGAGGCTACCTGACCTCAATCTGTTTTATATATTGACTCTTTTGGCCTCAATTGGAAGTACCCATTTTATGAGTTCCTGACATTTACAACCTACCCCATTTTAGCAGAAACTTTCTGCCTTTTGTTCTTTTGTGGACAACGTATTAGCTCTTGGACTCTGAGTTTTTAAATGGTATAATTTTCTTTTGGCTCCCGGCAATGGTAGTTCTACTTTGTGTCTGAGCCTCCCATCATCAGCTGTCATTCTGTGCCCACTTGTTCTATTAAAGTATCATCAGGAAGGCACGCAATTGATCCAGGGTAAAGAATCCTGCTCCAGCAGCAAATGAATCACCCAACAACATTGTGTGTCCACTGAGGGCAAAGAAGAAAGAAAGAAAACCTTCATACAGCATATTCATTTTTATAATTATTAATGCACTACCAAAAAGAGATTTCTATTAATTCCCTGTATCCAGAAATGTCCCCAATCCATTTCAAAGACTACAGTCCTAATTATTGTAGTCATCGTTTCCATCACTTTGTTTCACTCTGCTCTACCTTTTGAGTCAGAACACGTCCTGCTCTACTGATACTGTCTTCCATCAATAGTCATGCCAGTCAGGCGGGAGGGGGGAGGAAGTGTAGAGTTACATAATGCGAGCCATGCGCGCCACCTGGGGATGGGACTCGCTTGAAGCTCTGGCATGTGGGGGGGGAGGGGTGGTAGGGGCAATGTATGTAACTCGAACAATATTTGTACCCCCATTTTATGATGAAATAAAAGGAAAAAAAAAGAGACTTTCACAGAACCGAAGAGCACAAGTTCTCATATTTAAAGGTGATACCATCAAGTACCTAGAATGATGAATAAAAAAGTAGAAAGTTTCTAAGTTTCACCTGGAAACTTATTTGTGAAATTTTAGAAAACCAAGGTAAAATAGAAAATCCTAAAATATTTCAAGAAACAAAAACTAAACACAAAATCAAGACTCAAAGTACTATCATGGCCGGGCGCGGTGGCTCATGCCTGTAATCCTAGCTCTCTGGGAGGCCAAGGCGGGCGGATCGCTCAAGGCCAGGAGTTCAAAATCAGCCTGAGCAAGAGCGAGACCCCGTCTCTACTATAAATAGAAAGAAATTAACTGGCCAACTAAAAATATATATAGAAAAAATTAGCCAGACATGGTGGTGCATGCCTGTAGTCCCAGCTACTCGGGAGGCTGAGGCAGAAGGATTGCTTGAGCCCAGGAGTTTGAGATTGCTGTGAGCTAGGCTGACGCCACACACACACACAAAAAATAGTCATGCCAGTGACGGAAGAACGTTGGCCAATATGAGTAGAGTCCATAAGATTCTCCTGGGTGATGTAAAATGGGCTCATAGGCAGAGGGGAGAACAGACAGACTGAGGAGGCTGGCATCTCACTCACCTTAAAAGAGAAAGAGAGAGAGAGAGCTACTTGGCTACACTATCTCTTTGGATCTCATGTAGTTGAGAATTGAGGCTGTACTCCCAACATACATTAATATTTTAGTTCTAGGTAGATGATTGGAGAAAGAGGAAGCCAGCTTAATTTGAAGAACACTTTAAAATATATTTTCAGGAGCTTTCACAGACGCCAGGGTGGGCCCCTCGGGATGCCGGGACAAAAGGATGCCACGGAGAAAGAAAAAAGTTAAAGAAGCCTCTGAATCTCAGAACCTGGAGAAGAAGGGTGCAGAAGCTACCAGTTCTGTCAGTGTGAAAAGGAAGCGTAGACTTGAGGATGCATTCATTGTGATATCTGATAGTGATGGAGAGGAACCAAAGGAGGAGAATGGATTGCAGAAAACAAAGACAAAACAATCGAATAGAGCAAAGTGTTTGGCTAAAAGAAAAATTGCACTCTTCCGAAGGGCTATTTGTTGAAGAAACTTCTGAAGAAGGAAACTCTGTACCTGCCTCACAAAGTGTTGCTGCTTTGACCAGTAAGAGAAGCTCAGTCCTTACACCAGAGAGTTCTGCAGAAGAAATCACCGTTTGTCCAGAGACACAGCTAAGTGCCCCTGAAATTCTTGACCCTGAAAGAGAAGTCTCTCCAGGTAACAGAGAGACCTCGGATGAAGTGAGAATAATAATGGCAGATAAGGAGGTTGGTAACAAGGAAGATGCCAAGAAGGAAGTATCTATTGCTACCTTCTCATCCAGTACCCAGGTATCCTGCCCACTCTGTGACCAAGGCTTCCCACCCACAAAGATTGAGCGACATGCTATGTATTGCAATGGTCTGAAAGAGCAAGATACAGTATTGACTCGGAGACAAAAAGAGGCCAAGAGCAAGAGTGACAGTGGGACAGATGCCCAGACTTCCCTAGACATTGACAAGAATGAGAAGTGTTATCTCTGTAAATCCATGATCCCATTGAGAGAGTATCAGTGTCATGTGGACTCCTGTCTCCATCTTGCAAGGGGTGACCATGGAGATGGGCCTGAAGGGAGTGGTAGAGCATGCTCAACTGTGGAGGGGAAGTGGCAGCAGAGGCTGAGGAACCCAAAGGAAAAAGGCCACAGTGAAGGCCGACTCCTCAGTCTTTTGGAACATTCTGAGCACAAGGCTGCAGATGCAGAGATAAAGACCAAGTCTTCAGAAACAGGAGCCTTCAGGGCGCCCTCACTAGGGGTGGAAGAGGCAGGCTGCAGCAGACGGATGCAGAGTTCCCTCACACATCTCGACGTGCATGAGTCTCCTATCAAGTCTTTTGTTTCCGTTTCAGAAGCCACAGATTACTTAGTGGACTTTAAAAAGCAACTTACTGTCTGGCCAGGTAGCCGGATACGGACCAAAGCTGGCAGAGGAAGAAGGAGAAAATCCTGAATTTCTAGGGTCCAAAAGTTGACAAAACCATTAGCAATAGGGGTGGGCCACGTTCATTAAGCCATAGTGGCCTCCAGTTCATTGTTGAGCAAGTTTCAGCCCTACAGTTTGCACCGCCAGCACCCACTCAGCGTCCTGGTTTTTTTGTTTTCTATGATCTATACAGACAACTGTGTATAGTGTTCTGTTTTATAACAGTCCATTTGAATTTACTTATAGTTAAAAGAAAATTTAAATATATTTATCTATGTTTATATGAAAAAAAATAAAATATAATAAAATATATTTTCATGCTTTGGAAAAGTTTCACTGTATCTGGTGAAGTATTTAGAAATAAAAATATTTGTAGCTTTATACTATTATTGGCCTGAAAGAGCAGTTCACATTTAATTAATGTTCTCAGGTTAAGGCTGTGGCACATATATAGAACTACAAGTAACAAATTACAGAATAAATTAATAATTGGATCCTGCTATGTTCTGAATGTTGTATTCTCCTAAAATTCCTGTTGAAATCTTCACCCCCAGAGTGATGGTGTGAGGAAGTAGGCCCTTTGGGGGGTGGGTGACTATGTCAAGAGGGCTGAGCCCTCAGGAATGGGATTAGTGCCCGTATAAAAGAGGCCCCAGAGAGACCCTCGCCCCCTGCACTGCATGAGGACACAGCAAGAAAATATCATCTATGAGCTGGAGAGTGGGCCTTCAGGAGAGACCAAATCTGTCTTGCTCTTAGACTTCCCAGCCTTCAGAATTATAAGAAATAAATTTCTGCTGTTTATAAGCCACCCAGTTTATGGATTTTGTTACACAGCCCCAACAGACTAAGACAGATTCCTCAATCTTTTATACAAGAGCAACAGGAGCAGTGGCCAAGACTACAGACAGGAGTCAGAGATGTCTGCCCTTTATCCAAGCCTAAGCATGCACTAGCTAATGGACACTGGACAAGTTACCTAACTGTTCTAGCTCTGAACTGTATAATCTTGAGAATGAAAATGATAATGATATCTATTTCACTGGGGTGTTATATACATCAGTGCTCCATGGTACCTGCTATTTTGCTCTCGGATGTTACTGAAGTATGTAAGACCTTATCTGTCCCACAGACTGGAGGCAAACGCTCTACAGTGTTTCTGCAAATTTCCAGGGGATGCACATTTTCATTCCCTCAGTTCAGACGGAGGACATCTTTCTTTCATTCCTTACAAGATAATGTATTTCAGAGTAAAGAATCTGAAAGGTCTAATTGCTACTGAACACAGCATACTGGATCTCCCTTAATATTGAATTTAAATTTGCCACTGTGATTTTAAAATACTCATACTATATTCAATCATTGACATTTTCAGATCTCTATTTTGAGGGGTTAAGACAGTATTAAATGCGAAATGAAGAAAATGAAGGACAGATCTCTACTGTGTATATCAGTTTTAGAGTTTTCCAAGGGCAATGCCACCTCGTGCCCCTGGTGTCACAAGAGCTTGCCAGCCAGCTGGGGACTCAGACACATCAGAGACGACATCTTGATGTGGGAGGGGCGGTGCCGCAGGCAGCCATGGCAGAGCGTGGGAGGAGTCCCCTGGGGAGCCATGTCCAGTCCTGCAAATGCTAATACATTTTGTCATGATGTCGTGTCATTCCTCCCCCTTGCCAGCTCTGCCAGAACATTCTGAACAATAACCGCCAGAGAAATTCAATGGCAGCCGCACTTCATCCCCAGCTGTTTCCTGAGCAGGCGACGGGTCTTCACTCAGCGTTCCCCGTAGTCCTGATGAGGCGTTCCACAGAGTCCACTCCTCAGAGGACCCTGGAGTGCTGCCGTGTCCTGACTGCTTCAGTGACCTGCCAGGATTTGGGTCTTTTATACAGCGATGGATTAGAGGGCAGGACACTGTGGTTTTTGGAGCTGGACTCCCCATTTTAGGGCTCAGGTGTGTCGTGCCCTAAAACCAAAAGCTCACTGAGGATAAGCACTTCCCTCCATGTTTTAAACTCCTTTCTAGCCCTGCACAAGACCCATCTCAGTGTCCTGCACATACTAAGTGCTCATTATATTTACTATTTATTATATTTACTAAAATAACTGTTCCAGTTCACAGTAAGCTTTTCTTCCTCTGACTCTACCACCCTTCTGACACCAAAGAGAACACGCTAACAAGTTGCAAAGTTCCTCTCTCACAATGGAATGAGTATGTTACATTATTACATGAGGCTGTATTGGTTTCTCTCCTTTATTCTCTGTTTTCTAAGTGTGCTTTTTGGGGGCCTGAGAGAATAAAAATGGGTTCAGTGCTGAGCCACATGACTCCTAAGAGCAGCTCCCTTTACACAGAGATCTTGCCAAAGTTTTGTGTTTTAACATAGAAGGACCCAAGATGCTCTTTCCTTCTTAATTTTGTCTGAGGAGATGGTAGTGGGCAGGAGTGTATATTTTTAAGTTTTCTTGGTTTTCTAGTCACCCAATCACAAGTCAAAAAGCTCCTGCTCACTTAGGGTAATGGCACACAGTCAAGGACACACCCAAATGGCAAGGATGGACTTAAGGGTCTCTGGTGTGTATATAATGCCACGCATCTGAGAGGTTTCTTTTGGCCGTCAACATCTAGCTCAAGATCCATATGTATTTTTTTTCTGAGACAGAGTCTCACTCTGTTGCCCAGGCTAGAGTGCCATGGCGTCAGCCTAGCTCACAGTAACCTCACATTCCTGGGCTCAAGCAATCTTCCTGCCTCAGCCTCCCGAGTAGCTGGACTACAGGCATGAGCCACCATGCCCGGCTAATTTTTTCTATATATTTTTAGTTGGCCAATTAATTTCTTTCTATTTTTAGTAGAGACAGGGGTCTCGCTCTTGCTCAGGCTGGTCTCGAACTCCTGACCTCAAGCGATTCTCCCGTCTCGGCCTCCCAGAGTGCTAGGATTACAGGTGTGAGCCACCACGCCCAGCCCCATATGTATTTTTTAATGGAGATTTTTCCTTCCTTTCCTTTCTCTTCATCGCCTTCCTCCATTTCCTCACTAAGCTGGGCACTGGATGCAAGTGATACTAATAGAAATCAGATGTCATCTCTCCCCTCAGAGCATGTCTTAGCCCATTTTTGTGTTGCTATGAAGGAAAATGTGAGGCCAGGTAATTTATAAAGCAAAGAGACTTGTTTGGCTCATAGTTCTGCAGGATGTACAAGAAGCATGGCACCAGCGTCTGCTTCTGTTGAGGGCTTCAGGCTGCTTCCACTGCAGGAGGAAGGGGAAGGGGAACCCACATGTGTAGAAATCACATGGCAATAAAATGAAAGAGAGAGAGAGAGAGAGAGAGGAGGGAGGGAGGTGCCAGGTTCTTTGCAACAATCAGTCCTCACAGGAACTAAGAGTGAGAACTTACTCCTGTGAGAATGGCACCAAGCCATTCATGAGGGATCTGCCCCTAGACCCAAACACCTCCTAACAGGCCTCACCTCCAACATTGGGGATCAGATTTCAACATGAGACTTGACAGTGCCAAACAAACCATATCCAAACCATAGCAGAGCATGATGGCACAGTGGAAGATTGAGACACATAAAAAAATGACACGTTGGAGTATGTGCCATGAACCATGAGAGCACACAGAGACTCAATCTGTTTTGAAAGGAATGAGTAGATTGAGACATTCGAGCCAGACCCTCAAGGATGAGGGTCTAAGTCTTGACGATCTCAGCTTCTAAACATGTCTCCCCTCTCTCGGCTTCTCTCATCTCTGCTGCTAGACCCCCTCACAGCTGACCACGTGTCTGGCCTGCACTACTGCAAAGCGGCGAGCTCTGTGGCAATGTGGCTACCTGAGGAAGCACACTTAGGTGCTCATGTCAGGTTCTCACACTGAGAAAGGTTGAGCCAAGGCTGGGAAGAGATTGTGCATGGTCTGGGCTCTGCCAAGCAGAGAAGCCAAGAAGATGGGTGAGGCAAAAGGCATAAAACCATGTTTAGCAGAAAAATAAAAATTCATAACAGAGTGGGCGTGGCATTATATGGTGTTCTGTAAAGTACTGTGTCTCCTCCTTCATGAAACTGCTTCTGGTCAGGCATCTGGTGGCCTCTTCTATTGCCCCCATGGCAGAGGGTGACGAATAGGGCAGAGACATGCAAAGGAAAAGCGAAAAGATGGAGCAAGGAGTAGAAGAGCTACCCCCTCAAAGTGACTTCACAGGCATTACTTCAACTGGGACTCCCCTAGAAACTGTAGAAAAGTTAGTTCTTCATGTTGTATCAAAATAACTTTCTACATTAGCCTTTCATAGTGCCTAAAAAAAAACACTTTAAAAAAAGACATTTATTTGGTTCTGGGAAAAAATAGTCCTATTAAAATGCAAATAGGTGGAGTAAATCACAGAAGCTAATATTTTGTGGACATTTATAGATAGCTACTTATGGACCACACCTTGAAAGTTAAAAAGGATGTGTGCGAATGTGGGGGGTGGGTGTTTGGGGGTGGGGGAGCTCCAGAGGATAGAGACAAACACCAAAGGGGAAGTAGTAAAGTAGGAGAATGACAGAAGTAAGGTGCTATTAATACACCTTAGTGGAGAGCCCAGGAGTGCAGAGGGACAGTTGACTCCCATCACCCAGGCCACCAATATTTCTCATCCCACCCATCCCACCTCATCAGTGACCTTCTATCTGCTATTGTTGTGTCTCTCTAAATCATCTTCCACACAGCAAAGCAGAGCTTCAAAATACATAAAGCAAAATCTGTTAGAACTGAAAGGAGAAATAGAAATATCTGCAAATACAGTTGGGGATGTTTGACAACATCCTCTTAACACTGATAGAAGAACTAGACAGAAAATCAGCAAGGATATATAGCACCATCAACCGACAGGAACAAACTGACATTTGCAGAACATTCCAGCCACAACAGAAAAACACACAGAAGATATATATGTGAATATACGTATAAACAGGCCATATCCTGGATGATAAAATAAACCTCAAAATTTATTTTTTTAATTTTTTAAATTTTTTTTTGAGGAAAAAGAAAGATTTATTAATTTGCCAGCACGTGAGGAAAGTGACAGACTCCCATCTTAAAGTACCAATTCCTCCTTATAGGCAGAAATACAGAGCTTTTAAAAGGAAGTTTTTCAGCTTCAGGGAATTGCTATTCTGGCCCATCTCTGTGAAGACAATCTCGTGACCTCTTCCCAGACCTCCACCCATCCTACCAGGCCTTCATCCAGCAGTTCCACTAAGCCATCTTGTGTAGCACAAAGAATAAAGGACATTCCCCTGGACTTCTCAACCACTAGCCTGAGGCAGGGATGTAATATCTCAACAAATTTAAAAGAATTAAAATCATATATGATTTGTTCTCTGACCACAATGATTTCAAACTAGAAATCAATAACAAAAGAATAACAGGAAAGTCTCCAAACACCTGGAAACTAAATAACACACTAAATAACCCATAGTAGTCTCAAGAAAATTTTAAAAATACAGCAAACTGAACAAAAATGAAGATACAACATAACAAAATTTGTGCTGTGCGGCTAAAACAGTGCTGAGGGAAAATTTTATAGCACAAAATAAAAAAAGACAAAATCTTAGATCAATACTCTAAGCTCTCAAGTTCTCACTTCAATACACTAGAAGAAGAACAGCAAAAATTAGGCATATCTTGTGCTATTGCATTTCATTTTATTGCATTTTGCAGATATTGCATTTTTTACAAATTGAAGATTTCTGGCAACCCTGCATTGAGCAAGTCTATCAGTGCCGTTTTCCAACAGCTTGTGCTCGCATTGTGCTTTCTGTGTCACATTTTGGTAATTCTTGCAATATTTCAAACTTTTTCATTTATTATTATATCTATTACAGTGGTTATATTTATAGTCAATGATCTTTGACATTACTATCATAATTGTTTTGAGGTGCCACGGAGAGCATCTGCATAAGACAGTGAACTTAATCACTAAATGTTGCATGTGTTCTGACTGCTCCACCAACTGGTGGTTCCCTGTCTCTCTCCCTCTCCTCAGGCCTCCCTATCCCCTGAGACACAACAATATTGAAATTATGCCAATTAATAACCCTACAATGGCATTTAAGTGTTCAAGTGAAATAGTCACATGTCCCTCACTTCAAATCAAAAGCCAGAAATAATTAAGCTTGGTGAGGAAGGCATGTAGAAAGCAGAGACAGGCCAAAAGCTAGGCCTCTTACACCAGTTAGCCAAGTTGGGAATGCAAAGCAAAAGTTCTTGAAGGAATTTTAAAGTGTTATTCCAGTGAACACATGAATGATAAGAAAATGAAATAGCCTTATTGCCAATATGGAGAAAGTATTGGTCACATCATTTTCTTAAGCCAAAGCCTAATCCAGAGCAAGAATGTACAAGGAGAGTAATGTTGTTTTCATGCCTGCTAACACAGCACTCATTCTGAAGTCCATGGAGCAATGAGTCATTTTGACTTTGTAGTCTTATAGTTAAGAAAAATATTTTGTAAAGCTGTACTTGCCATAGATATGCCATGATTCCTCTGATGGCTCTAGACAAAGTAAATTGAAAGCCTTCCAAAAGAATTCACCATCTAGATGCCATTAAGAACATTCTGAGAACCCAAATATAAAACCATCCTCATGTTACCATCCAATCTTTGGCAAAGCAGACAAAAATATACACTGGGGAAAAGAATCCCTATTCAATAAATGGTGCTGGGAAAACTGGATAGCCACATGTAGAAGACTAAAATAAGATCCGCACCTCTCACCTCTCATAAAAATCAACTCATGGTGAATAACAGACTTAAACCTAAGGCATGAAACCATAAGAATTCTAGAAGAAAATGTTGGAAAAACTCTTATATAAATATCAGCCTAGGCAAAGAATTTATGAACAAGATCTCACAGCAACAACCAAAATAAATAAATGAGACCTTATCAAATCAAAAAGCTGCATAGCCAAAGAAACTATCACTAGAATGAATAGACAATCTACAGAATGGGAGAAAACATTTGCATGCTATACATCTGATAAAGGGCTGATAACCAGAATCTATATAGAACTCAGGAAAATCAGCAAAAAAAAAAAAAAAAAATCAAACAACTCCATTAAAAAGTGGGCAAAGAACATGAACAGAAACTTTTCAAAAGAAGATAAGCTAATGGCCAATAAACATATGAAAAAATGCTCAACATTTCTAATCATCAGGGAAAGGCAAATCAAAACCACAATGAGATATCACTTATCTCCAGTGAGAATGGCTTTTATCAAAAAATCTCAAAACAAAAAGACACCTGCACTCAAATGTTTATAATTCATAATTGCAAAGATGTGGAAACAACCCAAGTGCTCATCAATCCATGAGTGGATTAATAAAATGTGCCATATGTATACCATGGAGTATTATTCAGCTATAAGAAACAACGGTGATCTAGCACCTCTTGTATTTTCCTGGATAGAGCTGGAACCCATTCTACTAAGAGGAGTATCCCAAGAATGGAAAAACAAACACCACGTGGACTCACCAGCAAATTGGTTTCACTGATCAACACCTAAGTGGACATATAGGAATAACATTTATCGGGCATCAGGCAGATGGGAGGGGGGAGGAGGGGATGGGTATATACATACATAATGAGTGTGATGCGCACCAGCTGGGGGATGAACACACTTGAAGCTCTGACTCTGGGGGAGAAGAGGAGGGAAAAGCAACACACATAACCTAAACATGTGTACCCTCATAATGTGCTGAAATAAAAAATTATATTAAAAAAATTGAAAAGAAAAAGTCTCAAAACAACAAATGTTGGTATGGATGTGGAGAGAGAGAACACTCATACACTGCTAGTGGGACTCTAAACTAGTACAACTTCTATGGAAAGTAGTGTGGCGATACCTCAAAGAACTAAAAGTAGAACTACCATTTTATCCAGCAATCCCACTACTGGGTAATCTACCCAAAGGAAAAAAGATATTCTGTAAAAAAGATATCTGCACTCGAATGTTTATAGCAGCACAATGCATAATTGCAAAGATGTAGAAACAACCCAAGTGCCCATCAACACATGAGTGGATTAATAAAATGTGATATATGTATACCAGGGAGTACCACTCAGCCATAAAAAATATGGTGAACTAATACCTCATGTACTATCCTGGCTGGAGCCAGAGCCCATTCTTCTAGATGAAGTATCACAAGAATGGAAAAATGTATGATGATATATTTTTATGTAAACATATGTATAAAGTTATAGACCAGATGGCAAATTAATTTGAGACACTCTTTTTTTTTAATCTTACTTCCCACTGATCTAGTACACTTTTTAAACTGTTGATTCATTTAATATATACAATATATTCATTTAATATATACAATCCAAATGAGTGATGTTTTTCTGTTTTTAATTTTTAGTAGTAAATAATTTTATTTGACTTTAATGGAGATAAAATAAAAGTAGTCAAATTTTCCTTAAAAAAAAAAGGAATGGAAAACAAACACCACATGTACTCACCATTAAATTGGTACTAATCGATCAACACTTATGTGCACATATGGAAGTAACGTTCATGGGGTGTCAGCCAGGTGGGAGGGAGGAGGAGGGGATGGGTAAATTCACACCTAATTGTTGTGGTACACACTGTCTGGTGGATGGGCATGCTTGTAGCTCTGACTTGGGCTGTGCAAAGGCAATATATATAACCAAAGCATTTGTACCCCCATAATATTCTGAAATTAAAAAAAAAATTTTAGAAAAAAGAACATTCATGATTCATGGGTAGAGATCAAAATATCAACATTAATAGGAGTTTGGAAGAAGTGGATTCCCATCCTCATGGATAACTTTGAGGGGTTCAAGACTTCAGTGGAGGAAGTAACCACAGATGTGGTGGAAACAGCAAGAGAACTGAATCAGAAGTGAAACCTGAAGATGTGACTGACCTGCTGCAATCTCATGATCAAACTTGACAAGAGGAGTTGTTTCCTATGAATGAATTAAGAAAGTGGTTTCTTGAAACAGAATCTACTCCTCATGAAGATGCTGTAAATATTGCTGAAATGACAACATAGGATTTAGAATATTCCATAAACTTAGTTGAGAGGATTGACTCTAATTTTGAAAGAAGTTCTACTGTGGGTAAAATGCTATCAAACAGCACTGCATGCTGCAAAGAAACCTTTCAAGAAAGGAAGAGTCAGTTGTTGTGACAAACCTCATTGTTGTCTTATTTTAAGAAATAGCCACAGCAACCCCAATCTTTAACAACCCCCACCCTGATCAGTCAGCAGCCATCAATTCAAGGCAAGACCCTCTACCAGCAAAAATATTACAACTTTCTAAAGACTCTGATGATTGTTAGCATTTTTTAGCAATAAAGTATCTTTAATTAAGGTATGTACATTGGTTTTTAGATATAATACTATCACACACTTAATAAACTACAATATAGTGTAAAGATAACTTTTATACGCACTGGGAAACCAAAGAGTTTGTGTGACTTGCTTTATTGCTATATGTGTTTTATTGCAGTCGTCTGGAACTGAACCTGGGATATCTCAGAGGTATGCCTGTAAACCCAAAGCAAACAGAAAGAATGTAATAATAAAGATAAGAGCAGAAATCAATGAAACTGAAAACAGAAAAATAGAGAAAGTCAGTGAAATAAAAAGTGGTTCTTTGAAAAGATCAATAAAATTGATAAACCTCTAGCAAGACTCACAAAGAAAGGAAGACACAAATCACAAACATCAGGATTAAACAGAATATTGCTATAGGCCCTGCTGATATCAAAAGCATAATGACAGAATATTGTAAACAAATCTGGCAACTCAGATGCTATGAAACAATTCTTCAAAAAAATACAAACTACCGCAACTCAGACAATATGAAATAGATAATTTGAATAGCCTATTACTATTAAATAATTTGAATTAATAATTTTAAAACTTTAAGATGCAAAAGCTTTAAGCCCAGATGGTTTCATTGAAGAATTCTACCACATATTTAAAGATGAATTAACACTAATTCTACACAATCTCTTGCAGAAAATAGAAGAGAAGGGAACACTTCCCAATTCACTTTATAAAGCTAGTATTACCCTGATACCAAAACTAAATAAAGACAGTATTTTAGAAAGAAAGAAACAAACAAACAAAAGAAAGAAAGAAGGAACTATAGATCAATGCTCCTTTCATGAGTATAGATGCAAAAATTCTTAACAAAATATTAGCAATTAGAATTCAACAATATATCAAAAGAATTATATGCCATATTCAAGTGGGGTTTATTTCATGGATGCAGGGATGGTTAAATATTCAAAAATCAACCAATGCAGCATGCCATATTAACAGGCTAAAGAAGAAAAATCACACGATTTTATTAATAGATACAGGGAAAACATTTGAACCAAATCAACAGCCATCCACAATATAAAATACTTTCAAAAATCTAAGAATAGAGGGGAACTTTGTCAACTTAATAAAAAATATCTGCAAAAAAGTTATAGCTAACATTATACTTAATGGTGAGAGGATGAATGCTTTCCTATTAAGATCAGGAATAAGGCAAGAATGTCCATCATTGCTATTCACCATAGTCAATCACTTACCACTCATCACTCTTATTCAACATAGTGTTGGAAGTTCTGGCCAATATAGTAAGTCAAGAAAAGAAAATAAAGTGTACTCAGATTCAAAAGGAGGAAATAAACTTTATATTTACATATGACATGATGGTCTACATAGAAAATCCCAAGGAATCTACAAAAATATTGATATTCCCAAAGCTAGTAAGTTTAGCAAGATCATAGGACACAAGATCAATATGCAAAAACTAATTGCATTTCTATATACTGGTAATGAACACCTGGAAACTAAAATTAAAAATATAAAATTATTATAATTGCTTTAAAAAAGTGAAATACTTAGATATAAATCTACCAATACACATACAGGACCTGTGTACTGAAAACTATACAATACTCATGAAAGAAATCAAAGAGCAAAATAAATCGAGAGATATTCCAAGTTTCTGAATTGGAAGACTCAACGTACTAAAGATGTCCATTCTTCAAAATTGATATATAGTTGAACATTATCCCTATCAAAATCCCACCAAGACATTTTGTAGATATAGATAAGATTGTTTTAAAAGTCACATGGAAAAGCAAAGGAACTAGAATAATTAAAATAATTCTGATAAAGAAGAATAAAGTGAGAGGAATCCATCTACCTGATTTCAAGACTTTTTATGCAGCTACAGTAATCAAGACCATGGGGTATTGACAGAGTTATGGACATGTAGGTTAATGGGACAGAACAGAGAACCAAGAAATTGCTGCATATAAGTATGGTTAACTGATTTCTTCTTTAATTTTTTATTCAGGTAAAATAAACATATATAATTAACCATCTTTACCATTTTTTTTAAGTGTACAGATCAGTGGTAATAAACACATTTACATTCTTTTATTTCCCCTTTCTCTCCCCACTCCCTCTGCTTTGGCTAACTGATTTTTCACAAGGACGCAAAAGTAATCCAATGAATAAAGAATGGGTTTTCAACAACTGTGCTGGAGCTATTTGATATCCATAGGGGAAAAAATTACCTAAACCTCACATCATATAAAAAATTAACACAAAGTAGATCATAGGTTTAAATGTAAAGTGTAAAATTACAAATAAAAACTTTACAAGATAATATGTGAGAAAATCTTTGGGACTTAGAGTTCAGTGGAGAATCCTTCAACATAACACTGTAAAAGAAAATATCAATAAACTGGACTTCATCAAAATTAAAAACTTTTGCTCTACTCATGACCCTGATGAAAAGAAAAGCTATAGATGGGAGAAAATATTTTCCAACCAAATACCTGACAAAGGATTTATATCTAGAATGTCTAGAATTAAAAAAACCAAACAATCCAACTAGAAAATGGGCAAAACACAGGAAGAGACATTTCAATAAAGAGGATATATAGACGGCCAATAGGCACACAAAAACATGTTTAACATCATTAGTCATTAGAGAAACGCAAGTTCAGACTGTAATGAGATATCATTACACTTCTATTAGAAAAACTAATATAAAAGATAGTGACAATAGCAAATGCTGGTGAGGATGCAGAGAAAATGAATCTCTTATATATTGCTGTTGGGACTATAAAATGGTACAACCACTCTGGAAAATAGTTTGTCATTTTCTTTAAAAACCAACTACCATATGACCCAGCAATTGTACTCTTGGTCATTTATCCCAATAAAAAAGTAAAAAACTTACATCCACACAAAAATGTTTGGTCATACCAGCTTTATGTGTAATAGCAAAAAACTAGAAACAACCAAAATATCCTTCAGTAGGTAAATGGTTAAGCGAACTATGCTACCTCCATACCATGGCATATAATACTATTCAATAATAAAAACTTTTTTTACTACTATTTGATTAAATTTCTTTCTACCCTCAAACTTTTCATGGTTTTCCACTATCCCAAAGGGTGAAGATGCAAACTTCTTTTACCTAAAAGAACTCCAGCAAAAGTCCAGGACAGATATGGCAGTGCATCAGTTATTAATATAAGGGACTCAGGAGTTGGCCAGCTCTCTGCTCCACCATTCCTAATGTGAGTCTTTCATTCTCATGGTCTAAGATGGCTACAAATGCTCCAGCCATTACATCCATGTTTCAGGCAGCCAGATGAGAAAAGGCAGAAAGAACAGTATGTTTCCTTCCCTCCATTTTAGCAGAATTCCTGAAAGTCTTAAATACTGTGATGGCTTACATGCCATTGGCCAGAACTGATCACATGACCACCTCACAAGGAATGCTGGGAAATATAGTCTTTTCATTGGGTGGCAATGTGCCTAGCTAAAAATTAAGGTTCTGTTATTTAAGAACAGCAACAGTGCCAGGTTTTGAGGGGCCTGACACTTATACAATCTGGGGGGAATAGAAGATAATTAAATCTTTCTGCTAACAAATTTCACAAAAACATCTGACTCTGGAAACACACTGTGGGGGCCCCACCCAGGGCTTTAGAAAGGCCTATTCAAGTGAGGGGCCATGAGACTGAGGCTTGTTCACCTCACAGTAAATCTGCCTTTGTTTTGGAGGCAAACAGCGATGTCTGACACAGTGGTACTCTGAAGTTAATACCATTTTAAAAAATAAAACAAAACTTTCCCTCCACCTTTTCATTTCTTCATCTTTATTAAATCAGAAAAATCTAAGTTTGAGTCATCTACCAAGAACAAGTAACTTAAGTTCTCTGAGGCTCAACTTTCCCACCTGAAAAATAGGGATTAATAATACCCATCTGGATTAATGGGGTGCTTAAATTATGCACCTGAAATTGCCTTATATACTGTAAAGCACTATAGAAATGTAAGGAACTATCATTATCAACAACCAAAAAGTCATCCTGTGAAAATGCTGAGGCAGGAGGTGGGGAAGTGGGGAAGAAAGACCATCTTTGGAAACAACCAAAACATTTGCCACCCAAATGTATGGGGAAGAAGGAAAGATTTTTGAGCACCTACTATGTGCCGGTTTTAGTTCTAGATGTTTTTACCCTTGACTGGCACTCATTAAATATGCTTAATGAATCACATTAAATCATAAGAACAGGTTTTTGAAGGTTGAAATAGTAAAAAATTGCCCAACTTTATAGAGATGTCAATGGAAATGGATCACTCTGAGTAGCCCAAGTGATGGCATATATATCATCTCCCTTCTTTCAGAGCCTCCTGGGCTGGCATAACTTCTGCTGATTTTATATCTAGCTCAAAGCAAAGATGAACTGCTTCCCCTTCACTAGGTTTACACAGCCCTCCACTCTCAGTAAAACATTGCTGTGAAAGGTTTGTACTATTATCTGGTGTCTTGCCTTATCACTTTAATCAATAAATCAATTCATCAAGGACTTATTGATTACTTACTTTTTACAAGGTGCTATACTACCTGCTGGGAGATAAGAAGATAGCCAACAAGGAGTAGAATGAGGCAAGGAGGACAAAGAAGTATAGAGCACGATCCCTGTTCTCCAAAGCTCTATAATCTATTTGAAGAAATGTGTGTGTGTGTGTGTGTGTGTGTGTGTGTGTAATGTTAAGTGATCATGCTAGAAATAATTGATAGCTTAATGAATGCCTAATTGACTGATGAGAAATCAGACCAAAAGTGCTATCAGAATTTAGAGAATAGAATGAGTTGGAGCTGTCTGTAAAGTTTTTATACAAGAGGAGATATTTGAGCTAAGCCTTAAAAGGTAGTCTAAGAATTATATGGGAGGAGAAAAGAAGGAAAGACAAGACAGGTGAGGTGGCAATGGGATAGGCATGATCAGAAATGCAAGATATGAATAAAAAATGTGGAATACACTGATGTGGCTGAAGAGAAGGATGGAAGACAGTGAAAAAACAAATTGGAGTTAAGATTTAAAAAGAGGTTAGTGAAGGAATTTGAATGCCAGGATAAGGTTGAATGTTTTTCAGAGATCAAACAGAATAGCTTTGGTCCATTTTGTTTGTTGGTTTTATGAAAATTCATTACCATCATATTTTCGTTATCAAAACTTAAGGTCTTTCCTTGCTCTCTTTGTACAAGGCCAGAAGAGGAATATGGAATGTCAACAAAAACAAGATTTTCATGACCAAACTCAGCAATGAGAATGACATCATTTCTTCAACTAAGTTTAACAGCCATTAATGGTTCAAAGCTTTGGTTTTCTTGACTACCTGGACTTCAGCATACATTCTAACAGCAGAATTTACTTTTTGAATTCAGTACTTACTTTTTCCAGCACTATTCTCTTTGCATGGAAAAAATGCCTTCAAAGAGAACTAATTGCAAAGGATGTGAACGTCAAGGCTGTGCTTAACTGGGCATTCTTGTACTGTCTGTCCTTCTGCTCCTCAGTGGCTGTCAAGCATTCCATCAGTGCAAAGAGCTTCACATCTGTCTAGAGTAACTCTTTAAATGGGAAGCTATAGTACTACCTCTTGGCCTATTGCCTAGCACATTTAACCCACACATATCTTCTGGGTATTGTTCTTCTGTCTTTTCTTAAGAGAATCAGGTGCCATGCCAACTTTTAGTGGACAACCTAATCCTGATTTCTCCCATAATTAACCCCAGGTTGTCTCACAAGGGCAGCCTATTAGCTGGGGACCTCAGCTCCTAGGATTTCGGAAAGGCCCAGACTATAGCACCACAAGTGCTATGACCTGCCCCACCCTGAAGGGCTCTTTCACATTGGGCTGGCCATTGTCTTCCTATTTGATGAATTACCAGCTCATACCTATGGCATCCAGCCTCCAAGATGGACCCCATGGTCCCTGCCTCCTGATACTCATGCCCTTGCATAGTCCCTTTTCACCTCATCAAGGGTCAGTTTATGTGACCAATAAAATGCCACAGAAGTAGCGGTGGCTTCTGCCTTGTGCTTGCTCTCCTGGATTCCTCAGGCCGAGGCGAGGCAGCTGCCATTTTGTGAGAGCTCTCAAGCAAAACAATTTCGAGAGGCCCATGTTCCTGGGAACCGAGGCTTCTTGCAGCAGCTAGCAAGCACCTGAAGCGTCCCTATCAAATGCCACATGAATGTGCCACCTTAGAAGTGGATTGTCCCACCCCAGCCAAGCCTCAGCTGATAGTGGTCCTGACTGACATCTTAACTCCAACTGTGTAAGAGACCCTGAGCCAAAACCACCCAGCTAAGCCACTCCCTAATTTCTGACCCACAGAAGCTATGATATAACAAATGTTTATTGGCTTAAGCCACTAAGTTTTGGGGTAATTTGTTATGCATCAATGGATAACCAATACAATATTACTTTGCTCATTTGTTTTCTCTTATTTTTTCTTAGTGATTTGTAAGAGCTTTTTATATACTAAGGACAAAAATCTAAATATATTCTTAAATTTATAGCCCTTATTATTTTGATTTTAAAACATGGAAGTTTCATATTTACATATATATTCAAATATATTAACTATTTCAATTTTAGTTTTGCCTTATGTGTCAGGTTTAGAATTTTTTAACCTGCCACAATATTCTCGATATTCACCTATATTTTATTTTGTTAATTTTTTTCCTTAAATTCTCAAAATTTAAATCATCTGGAATTTATTTTTGGTGTGGTATAAGAAGGGAATACAATCATTTTTTTTTCGGTTTTGTTTTGGTGTTTTTACTAACTTTGTAGCCAGTTGTTAAGGCATAATTCTGTAAGACTTAAATATTCTGATAATCCCAAATTTTCTTGATGTGTTCTTTAAATCTTCAAGATAAAAGTATAAGCTAAACAAGATTTTGAAGTTTCTCCTGGATCTTCTATCTCAAGACTATGGTCTTCTGAATAGGTAAGGACATTCAGTACGTTGGCCAGACATGGGCACAACTCAATTTGGAAAAAACCATGTGTAGAGCCCCCATCTCTAAATTTCATCCCACTCCTGGAGTTTGGCACTGATTCTTGCCTCCTTTCTCTCTATTTCCCCATGGCTTTCCAGAGGCCCTCCTTCCATGCCACACCCTGAGAAACAGACTTTCATTGGAAAAAGCAAGAGCAATTTTATTCTCTCAGAATCCTGTAAGATGGCCAGTGAGCTTATCAATAAAGCAACTCAAGATAAAATATCAGTGGTTGAAAAATGGCTTTATGTCTGTCCTCCCAACTCCACATCCCAATGGACTCCTAAGGTAGCATTTATGCCCCGATTCAAAGGGGTTTTCATTTAAGAGGTTTGAGTAGTGAGGCCTTCTTACCCTTGAACTCACAACAATAGGGCTGGTGCCAGACCCACCGATGCATAACCACAACCAGACCCCATTACCTAAGAGTGAATTGTTGGCAAGACGAAACAGAAAAGGTACTGATTAGGTAAGAACACTGAATCTCGACTCATACAAAACTGCCATTCATGAGATATGCTACCCTGAGCAAGTTTATAACATAATCTCTCAAAACTCCAATTTTCCAACATTCAATAAACATGAGGGCTAATAAAACTCATTTCTAAGGGTATTACATGAATTAAATAAGATTGTACATTCTTTTTAAAAAAGCACATGGCCACATACCTGGTGTATTGTAAGTGCTTAAAAGACCATAGCTATTTTTGGTTCCTGAAATCCCTGGACTTGAATACAATTGTTTATGTGGATAAACATGGTCCTAGAGGTTCCATATTACTCCTAATCACAACCAACTTAAGTAGTAGAGTGAAAGACCTAGTGAGGATAACTGATTAAGCATAAAAAGATAAACAATACCTTTAACATTGATTCAGAAAAAAACAATGCAGGGGTTTTTTTTCAGCAGAAATTAATTATGGGTGAAAATTCTTTTAAACTTCATCTCTTTCTTAAAAGTATGCTTACTTCTTCCTATTTAAAAATAGATTATAGTTCCAACATACATTGTCATATTTGCCTTATATCTTCTTAAAATGGAAACATTATAAACATATTTGTTATATTTTAATATTACTTTTTGAGTGCTTTAAGTTTGGGAACTATAGTTATGGAAATTACGTGATCATTTAGGAGTTTTTCCCTTTGATCTCACATGTTTTCACTGTCTCATCCCAGAGAGAAAAGTGTCGTTCTGACGCTACCCTCCAACTCTCATTTGCCAAGTCCATTCTGCAATATCTATCTTCTACCAGCAAAGGTAGGATAGTTTTCTGTTCTTGTTCATTTCTTTAAATCTTTAAGAGGGCTCAAGGAAGAGAGAAAGAGAATAGAAGAAAAGACTGTAAGAAAATATACCAAAATTTTAACAGAAGGTCAGGCAGTAGAATTATAAGTGATTTTATATTTTCACGATACGTTCCTGAACTTTTCAAATGATCTATAATGAGCATGCATTACTTACAAAGTCAGAGGAAATATTTTTTAAAGATACATAGATATCTGCAGGTATTAATGAGGATAAACTATTGTTTTAATAACCACATAATTTCATAAACATTTTCAAGTGGCCTGTAGACTTTCCCGATAGCAAGTGAAGAAACAATTCTATAGAACTTGAAACCAATGAATACTGTAGAGCAAACCTGAGAAGTGTATACAAAGTATTTATTCCATCCACTTCATTCCAAGGTGATGTGAGATAGCTTTCACACTTAAAAAACAATTTATTATTTATCGCCTCTCTTCCCCACCCATTTTCTAAGGAGGTTGGGTCCCTGTAAGAGGGAGAACGTTTTATTTGATCCTGGACATGGGCTGGGGTTTATAAATGAAAGGCAGAAAGCAGAGAAGTGCTCAGTGTTCTGCATGGTAAAGGGTTGGGGAGGGTGGAATTTGCAGTGGGGATGGGAACAAGGTGAAAGGAGCCAGAACTGAGCCAGACAAGGGGTTTTGCCACGGGGAAGTGCTGAAGAGAGCAACCCCCCAACATTGTGCAGGTTCAGTGGGGAAGAAGGAACCTTGAGAGCAGATGAGGTGGATGACAATGAACAGTAGCTTGCTGTGCGGTGTGCAACGTAACTCCCCTCCTCTGTCCCTTCCATAAAGTCCTTAGTGAAATCTGTATTGCTCGCTAACCTTTTGGTGCCAGTGGATTCTTTCTAGGCAATGTGAAGATGTTTTGTGCTATCGGTGTTGGTGAAAACATAATGTATATGATAAATTATCAATATCCATGCACTTTAAAAAAATTAATTATAATTAAATAAAGAAAGAAAGTCAAAGAAGTCTAAAAGTTAGAGTACTGTGTTAGAGTACTGTGGTTTGTTTAGAATGCACAACTCTGGTAAGCTTGAGTAAAGGGGCTTATGTCTGGAAACATTATCTTGTTCTGGACAGGAGCTTGGGCTTTGGCACAAGGCAGATCCATACTCCAGACCAGGCTTTTCTACTCACCAGTCATGTGACCTTATGAATACTCATCTGTAAAATGAAGATAACAATAAAAGGTTAAGTGAGACAGCATCAGTAAAGCCTTCAGCGCAATGAATGATTCATTACTGGCAGTTATCATCTCATGATCATCAGTCAAGAGTGTTTGGCCTTTCTGGGGTCCCTGCTGCTGACTTTCTTGGTGATTTTCTCAGTATCTCTAATTCCTTCTCTTTATTAACAATTGCCTTTTATTAATTACCTATATATAAAGTGCCAGGTGTGATGCTAGCACTAGTCGTATAATATTTCTAGTGTTCACAACAACCCACAAGGTGATTGTTACTCCTATTTTTTCAGACAAGGAAACTGAGGCTCAATACAATTAAACTAATTGACCTAAAGACACACAGGCTTGTCTGACTTCACTGCCAACGCTCTTATCAGTCCGATTACAACATTTAAATATTAAATGGAAACTCTGGTAGCATATGATCTAACTCGCTTAATAAATATGGAAAAGATTCCCTTCAATAAATTCTATTCTCCCACCTTTAAGTTGTATCCCTATTACAGTCTCAATCTAGCCCTGCTGTCTCCTATTTGTTCTCTTGTCCTTCTTTTCTTGGTCTATCCTTCCCAATTAGTGGAAGAAGTGGCATAGGGTACAGGCAAATGTCAGAAGGAGTGCCAGATGTAGTGGACCTTGTGGTTGGTAAATTGTGGACATTTTGTCCTCCTTGTCAATACCTGGTTCACAAATGGCCAATCCTGATGGAGAAATAGGAAAGGAAGTCTGCTGAAGGATTGCTAGAAAAGGTTTCCTCCCTTCTAAAAATAAGATGTAGGAAGAAGTGATGGCTCTTCTCCCTCTGGATTTTGTCCTGTCTGGGTGTGTATTGGATCTTGCTACCATGAAACAAGTTCTGAGGATGGTCAAGGGAAGAAGGAAAGAAAGACCAGTGTCCTCAAGGATATTCTTAAATCACTCGTAAGTCACAAAATTCAACAACTGCAGAGCCCACATCACCTAAGATTTACTGTGACAGAGATAACAAGTTTCCTGACTAGGTCAGTTTGCATCGGGGTTTCTGTTAGGTGCAGCCAAGAACATTCCGTTGTGAAGATGTGTTGTCCAGGTTTGGAGGAAGGCAAAGGACTTGAGTGGAAGCATGAGGGCCTCAGAGAGGACACGAGAAAGAAGTTCCAGAGGGTTAGTGTTCAGTGAAATGAGTTATTGATGGAGATGTATTTTCTAGGCCTCTAAAAATAGGACAGATTCCCATTCTCCTAGTATGTTTCAATTACTCCGGATAAAATACAGATGGAAGGGCTAGAATAGCTGACCTCTAAAAGGTCAAATTTTGAGGGGTCAAAGTGCCTGCTTTAATAACACTCTAAAGCCTGAACTTTATCTTTTTAATCTTTCAGCAGTAGATTCTCTTTTTTTCAGATGCAAAGAGAGAAGAAAACAAAACAGGAATGACCATATGCATACTATTACGTAACCTAGCGTCAAGGAAATATGAAAGTATTTTCTATGTACTTAAACGCCAGAATCTGACCTTGTAGTGCTTTCCATAAATCTCCACAATAAACTATTTCAACTCCAAGCTAATGGAGTGTTCTCCCCTCTGCTCCCTATATCTTACCCTAGATGGGTTATGGTTGGATTATATAAGACATTTTCTTCACACATTATATTAATAAAAATGTGGAGTCTTGCCAGATAAGTTTTTTATGTTTCAAGGTACAGTCTCTGCAGCTGGGGGAACTTTGAAAAATACTGAATCAATTTAATTGAAGTGGTGTAGCTCTGGGCTTCCAATAAATGGGATGAACAGGGTTTTTTCCTAATGTAAGGAGCTAGCTGCATGACTCAGGATTCTGAGCACCTGAAGTAAATGGTCAGAAATGGCCTCCGGTGAATCATAAAATAGAATAATCACCAGTGGCTCACAGTCTGGGACTATTTGGGCAGTATGTTTACCCAGAACATGCAGGTAAGAGGCAGGTTAGTTAGCACTGACTTTTAATAAATGACTAATCCCGAGAGAGAGAGAGAGAGAGAGAGAGAGAGAGAGAAAGTTTTATTCAAGTACAGTCAATATAGAAATGCAGACTATTTAAAATCATTGTGTAGAGAACAACAGGCAAGATCTTACAGGACCCCTAGACAAGCCCTCCC
>VBSM01002616.1:22052557-22066047 GCA_008086735.1 Cheirogaleus medius | reverse complement strand
AGTGTCTCTGTTCCTCTGTAGGGTGGGCTGGTGGAAGGCTAGTCCCTAACAATTGAGGTCTCATTCTTTCAATGTATGAAGCTTCTCATAGGAACTAAATGCTGTGCATGGCACTGGGAATATTAAGAAAATGTGTAGTCTCCACTTTTAAGGAATTAATGTTTTAATGGTATCATAATATTAATAAAAAGTAATTGCAATATAAAGGAAAAGTTGCCATATATAACTAAGGTATACATGGCAAGTTATGGGATGGTACAATGGACAATATCTAATCTATTTAGGGGAGGTCAGGGAAGACTTTTACAGGGGAGATAACACTAGAACTGAGACTTACATACTGAGAAGTGTCAGGGGAACAAGATGGGAAAAAGTATTTCAGCCAGAGGGAATAGCACCAGCCAGGAGGAAGTGCGTGGAGGTTAGAGAGGGGAAAATATGGCATGTCAGCAGTGGTTCGTCAGGGTACAGCATAGGATGTATGGGAGACAAAGCTGGTGGGGAGGGAGTTAAGCTTCAGGTGATAAAGGGCCTCATGGGGATATTAAAGAGTTAGGATTATGTTCTGTGGTTAATGGAGAGCCTTTGCATAGTTTCAAGTCTGGGTGTGACATAATGGTGTTTGCATTTTGGAGAGATTACCCACTCTGGGGATAGCATGGAGCAGGGATTATAGGAAGCTGGCTCAAGAGGCTGTTGTGTTTCTGAGCTAGGGAAGCAGTTATGAGTTTGGGAGAAGGAAGTATATTTAAAAAAATACGTAGGGGGAATGTTACTGAAAGCTTGGCACTTGTCCCCAAGGCTACATCAGAAGAACAAAGACAAATGGCCTGAGGAGAAGGAAAGGGAAGTTTATTAATTTGTCGGCAAATGAGGGGTATGACAGTACCATAGTCCTATCTATAAGCAGAGATACAGAGCTTTTAAAGGGCGGTTTTCAGCTTGGGGCTATTGTTGTTTAACAATAGTTGATGGTCCCAATGGACCATCTCTGGCAAAGACAATCTCATGACCTTTGCCTGGACAATTTTGTCGGGCCATCTCCTGTGGTTTAAAAAAACAAAGAACACTCCCCTGCCCTTCTGATGACCAGCCTCAGGCAGAGATGCATGTTTTAATTTTCAAAAATGGTTGGGGTGGAGCGGTTAAAGAGATAGCTCATAAAACATTTTATTACCTTTATTCAGGCTGTTGCCTCTGTTACAGGAAGAGTCAGTAGGACTCCACTGATGCTCAGCAGCACATAACCCAGCCTTTGACTCTCGGTCTTGAAGAGTCTTCTCGCTTACTTTCCATCCTGGGCATTAAACTCTGAGTTTTCTTTGTAGCTCACTGGCTGCTCCCTTTTCAGTCTCCTTTGCTGGCTCCTCTTCTTCTCCTGCACTCTAAATGTTGGAGGACACTTGGGTCCAGTCCTGGGCCTCTTCTCTTCTCTCTCCTCCCTCCCTCTCCAGGACATCTCACCCAGTTCCATGGCATTAAAAATCATCTATACACTGAGAACTCCCAAATCCGTCTCCAGCCCCAGCCTTGCCCTCAATTCCAGTCTCACGCTTACAGTGGCATGGCCGACCTCTCAAACTCCATCTCCCTGCAGAAGAACTCTTGGTTTCCCCCCAGTAAGCTCATTCCTTCCCTAATATTTTGCATCTCACTAAATGGCACCACGGTTTACCCAGTTTCCCAGAAACAAACAAACAAAAAGCCTTATATGTCTAAGTAGAGAAGATTCTTAAGATTTCTCCCGATTCAGTGAGGGCAGCCCTGTTGTGCAAAGCAGCTGGCCCCACTTGGATTGCAGTCTGTGCAAATGACACCTCTCTTACTTGTGGCAATGCAATTGCCCTACAATATTTCTCTTCATCCTATTTGTTAGAAAAACCAGAGGAAGATCTTTTTAAATGGGATTTCATGCCCCAATATTTTCCTAAAATTTCTGCTGTCACCTGACAGAGCACAATTGACACTTTGTAGTTGTACTTCACAAAAGCTGAAAACTCCTCCAGTAGTTGTTAGTAATTTATACTGAATTTTGCTAAGGACCATCCTATAGGACTGCTTGTGTTGGCATTTCAATAAATACTGAAGGATTAGCTCTTACATCCCAGGCCACAATCTCATTTAGTTAATAAGAAATATCTTCTCTCCTTTCCACATCATATTGTTCGTATTTATCATCATTCAATTTCTTTTCACCCAGGGCTTGCCTCTGCATTATATTAAGAAAGATTCTAATACCCTCAGCTGTAATAGAGAGCCACAGTCTTCTAGAACAAAAACATTAAAAATACTAGACTCATAAAAATATTACCATGCCATGTGACTTATTGACTGGTGACATAGTAGTGTTTAGTATATAACCATCTGGCTGAGGGGTCAGTCCAAATCAGGTTTGCATCTTAGCTTGAGCACTGAAAGCTGTGTGTGGCCTGGGTGAGTTGATTTCTGAAACAAGTTCTTTCATCTGAAAATAAAATCAAACTCATGGGGCCGTTGTACAGGTTACATGAGGTTAATATGTGCAAAATGCCTGGAATCTAGCAGACGATAAATGGTAGTGGTTTTGTTGAATTATTATTGTTTCTTTTCTCTACGTGATTTGGGATACTCTGGCTGCCTAATATATCAGAAGTGGTGCCATCGCAGTTGATCTTTATGGAACATCTTATTCTGGAACACTTAGGTTGAAAAATGGTCTAAGTCTAGCTCTCAAAGTCCAGATTTTGTGATCTGTTTTCAAGAGAAGAAGCCATGCATGACTCAGAAATTAATCTGAATGTGTGGGTAATAAAGTTGTTCCCAATCTAAAGATGAATCTACACAGGAAATGGAAAATTGAGCAAGCATCAAGTTTATTTAGAGGCACATATTTGCTCCTAAAATATTAAAAACAGAGTGTGTGCCCATTTGGGCTCTTTGTCCCCATCCCTGCTGAAGAGCAGAGACAACATATGCTTCAGAACAGAGAGTGTTCCTCTTCTTATCAGAACACTGGGAGCAATTCATGATGAAAAACAGAATTAGCATTTCTAAAAGAGACCAGAGCTACCTGTGACACAGCCTTGAATCAGGAAGTCCTGAGCAGCTCTGAATCAAAATTGCCCTGTTTGCTTAACATTCCAAACAAAGGGCCTGATTCAAAATTAAGAATAGTTTCAGCCCATCACCCTTTTTAAAAGAAGATATCTTTCCTGTCACACCGCCTAGACACAAATCTGGCTAGGATTTCCAAACCGGAGCATAGAGCTATTTTGCCTCTTGGTTCACCCAAACATGTCAGACACGAGGAGATTCAGCATGATGAGACCAGCAACTGTAGCTGACCTATGGTCACATGTTCCTCCCCCGGGTTTCCCATTCCTCCATTCTCCAGAAGCCAGGTGGTTCTCTGGAACTTTTAAACTACCCAAGTTTTGGAACCGGGAGGGAGAAAAAGCAATAACATTGTGCATCATATAGTTTATTCTTATAGTTTGGGTATCAAATGAAAGCTATTCTTGGCTGTCCTAGCTCTGGGGTGATACATTCAGGAGCTTTAATTTATTTTAATTTATTTTTTTTAATAAAGAAAATAGGTTTATTTGACTCATGATTCTGCTGCCTGAAAAGTTCAGAATTGGGCATCTACATCTGGTGAGGACCTCAGGCTGCTCCCACTCATGGCAGAAGGTGAAGGGGAGCCAGGATATGTAGAGATCACCTCGGTTTGCTCCTTTCTCCCAAATTGACAACACTTTTCAAATTTGGAAAGCAGCCTGATGGATTTGCCCAGCAAATTTTCAATTTCAAGTGAGGTGGCAAGGCTTGTACCCAACAGGATGCCAATGGGCCAAGCACCTTCTTCCAGAAGCAGTCTTTCGGCAGGACTCGCAAAGATCCACAAGATCATAGTTGTCAATGTGGAAGAGGTCAACGCAACAGGAAGTACTTTGGGTTATTTCTATTTATTCTTAAGCCAACTTATAAAGCTGGTTGATAGATTTCCATTTGAGAACCTAGACTCCAAAGTATGAAATGGCAGGTCCTCCAGATCCTCACTGTTCCAGACGCAGCCCCCATTAGAGATGTCCTGAGGGAACTAAGTCTCAACACATCCACAACTTTGAAAACACCCTGGTTGGGTTTGTAGCAGAGGAAGAAACACAACCACCACCACCACTGCGAATGTCTTTGAATCCCCCAAGGAAAACCCACAGGTCACTTCATTTCTACTCAAAGTTGAAACCATAATAACTACGGATGTGTAAAAACTCACAATGACAGTTGAATTAACATTTGTGGGGGCCAAGGGCCATGGCTCACGCCTATAATCCTAGCACTCTAGGAGGCCAAGGTGGGAGGATCGCTTGAGCTCAGGAGTTTGAGACCAGCCTGAGCAACAGTGAAACACTCATCTCTACCAAAAATAGAAAAAATTAGCCGGGCATGGTGGCGCATGCATGTAGTCCCAGCTACTCGGGAGGCTGAGGCAGGAGGATCGCTTGAGCCCAGGAGTTTGAGGTTGCTGTGAGCTAGGCTGAAGCCATGGCACTCTAGCCGGAGCAACAGAGGGAGACTTTATCTAAAAAAAAAAAAAAATATGTGGAGAGACATGGCATTCCCAGTTGTCGTGACAACACCGAAGCCTCCTCTCAGCTAACAGGCTCGTTCAGGTGTGACATCTCATTTAGAATTTGACTGGTAAGCTGACAAAAAGACTTGGAGATCTTCAAAAGATCTACCTCTTCTGTCAATTAGGATGACAAGCACATGTTGAGAAGAGGCCCAATCCCAAAGAAAGTGCTCACCCAGGACGTGCTTTCCATAGAGATGCCGTTCCCAAGCCAGCACGGCCAGAAATAAGTGCTTGCTCATGGAGAAAGGCCACAGGAGGGGAGTGTCTGTGATGCACGCGTGAGCTGGGGCACCAGTGATTGGAGATTCTGTTTCTTTTATGGCTGTTTGACAAGTTTTTGTTAGTGCCCAGCTGAACTACAAATAATGAAGTGTGTTTTTCTACTGAGAGATGGGATTGGAATGAATAATTAGGATGCAAATTTTTGAGGAGGAAAGAAATAAAAAGGATGGGCCCTTGTTTTTCAGATGAGGAAACTGAATGAGCTCAGGAAGGGAGATGCCTCACTCGGCACTGGCCTCACTGGGGTCAGAGTAGAATCTGTCGCCCACTCACATCTGGGAGCCAGCGAAGCCCTTCATGCCTTCAACCCTCAGCAGTGTCATCGCTTCAAACACTTGAGTAAAAGCTGCAGGGAAAAGAACTTCCAAATGCCTCTTTAAGAATGAATTATCTTTACCTAGAAAAAAGTCCCTTCCTCCTGAGGCATTTAGAAAAATTAAAGCTGACTCTGTCTGAACAGTGACAAATTCTCCTAATTTCAAATGTGAGTTCAGGCATCCTCCAATTATATACACAGAGTGATGAATATGCAACGTGAAGAATTAAACAAGATGCATATGGAAAAAATGTTTGGCAGTGCAATTTCTATTATTAAAACATTTTTTCCTATCCTTCCTCTAAGTCCTAGGACATAAACCATGCGTAGCGGATATAAAGAAGCAGTTTTCATGAAAAAGATTTTATTTACATTCTTTTGTTTTCTAACCTCCAGCTAATTAACCCAGTACCTTACATTCACTCATTTGGAGGTAAATAATACTAGCTGCCTGTCATATCTGCTCACTTGGAAGATTCTCTACTATGTTTTTTTAATAAAAATTTTTCTGATAGGACTTTGGATAATTTATTAAATAGAAAGAACTTCAGTATCTTAGTAAGAAATTTATCTTGGTTTAAGTGTTTGTATTTCATTATTTTTATCTCAAAACACTTAAATATGAGGATTTTAAGACAAGAATGATTCTGATTTTAAGACAAGAATGAGTCTAAAGATACTCATTTCCTCCACAGTGAACAAAATATTACAGTTGTCAATTTAAAGTTGGAACGTCTGAGCTGACCTTTCACATTAACTAGATATAACTTAGGGCAAGGCTTTGTTAAGGCTTTATTTTTGTTATGGCCAGAATTTAAGAGCACATTATCAAACAGAAACGTAAGGATCATGCATGTGGCAACAGCTGGGGAAAAGAAAGAAAATGAATGAAAAGAAACACAAAATATATTCAGTACTTGTTATGGGTAAAGGCATAGATTTAGGTAAGCCCTTTGCATACTGTGGAGAATGTTTGAAATTTGGGGGTGCTATTCAGCATTGAAACCCTTTTGAAGAGAATCCTCCAACTGTTTCAGTCTTGATAAGAGAGACTTGCTCTTCCTACTATAGCCCAAAAGGCCAGTCTCTCCCACTCCCCGTCCCCTGGCACCTAGAGCACAGTCATGTACCTTAGACTCAGCCAATCAGGTGCTCACGCCCAGGATTTGGTATTTGAGGCAGCAGTGTGCTGATAAACTGGCTCTCTAGGAAAACAAAACAAAACAAAAACCAGTCTTGATTTGTAGTGTTTTCTGATTTCCATGGTCTAAATAACTTCTGCTATGATGGATTTCAAACTAAACTCTTTAATATCCAGCTTGTGAAATTCCTTGATGTTTAACAGTTGTCTCTCAGAAGCAGGTTCGATTCAGGTTTGGCATATCATCAAGAGGGGATGATGCAGAGACCTAGTGGGGATGACAGTCCCCTGGCACCAGTGGGTCAGCAGCAGAGGGGCCAGGGGGCATCTGAACCACCCACTCTAGTGCTGACCTTGGCTTTCATTTCGTGTGCCTGGCTTCTCTTAGCAACCGCTCATTTTCTGACCCTGGTTCTTTCACCTTTCTGTCAATCCTGTGAGCATCTTGATCATCACCTCCCAGTAATTCCTTTTCTTTTCTTTTTTTTTTTTTTTTTAGAGACGGGGTCTCGCTCTTGGTCAGGCTGGTTTCGAACTCCTGACCTTGAGCTATCCACCCGCCTCAGCCTCCCAGAGTGCTAGGATTACAGGCGTGAGCCACCGCGCCCGGCCTCCAGTAATTCCTTTTCTGCTTGAGTCAGCCAGAACTGATTTCTACTGTCTGCAACAAAGAGCCATGGCACACTTTTAATTAAGCCTAATGATAAACCTGAGAGTAAGTTCCTATGATTATTGTCTCCAGGTTACAGGTGAGAAAATGAGACTCAGAAAGGTTAAATGACTTGCTTAAGGTCACACACAGCTGCTCAGTAACAGAACCCAAATGCTATTCCCACAACACTAACTTTCCTCTCACACACCAAGGCCATCTCTCTCTGCATACCCGGTGCTCATGGCATGCCTTTGTTTTCAGTTTCTGTTAAGCCTGTATCACACCAGAAACATTATTTGGGGTATAAATATTTTAAATAAAATAAATAACTTCTCCAAACATTAGACCCAAGTAATTATTACCTCCTAGAGCAAACAGAAGAAAATTTGCAGTATCTATTTTTAAAGAGTAGTTGATTTTTTTGTAGTTGATCTCTGAAGGAATTGGCCCTCTTTAATAAATTACAGTCTAGAACCTTCAGGGTTTATTTAACTCAGGAAGAAGAACTCCCTGGTGTGGAGGGGCTGCCAAACAAGTGGTCCTGACTCTGTTTCCTGAAAAGCATTTCCCCCCTTGGGGTCCTCCTGCTTTAGTCATTTCAGCCACAACCATGCTGTTTTCCAAGTAGGTTCTGCTTTAGCTTTACAATTCCACACAATATAGACAGAACTGTTCATGTGCATATCTTTAGCACAGCACTGATTCTGGCTGGAATAAGAAAGTGTGAAAAAAGAGTTTAAGGAATATAAATACTCCTATATGCAAAGCAATGAGTTGTGATTCTACCATAGCTAGCTTGTTCTCAGTATTGGACAAGGTTCTTAGTTGCAGACAACAGAATTCACTCTAGTTCACAGAAGCAGAAGAAATGTATTAAGGAATACTAAGAAGCTCATAGAATCACTGAAAGATCTGGAAGATTAGTGGTTAGACTAAGCTACCAGGGCAACACCCAGGATCAGCACATAGAACTGGCCCAGCAATGGAGTAACTGAAGCCATCAACTCCAGAACCATCCAACCTCTTCTGTGACCAGGAGCCTGCCTCCACCACTGCCAACCCCAGGAATACACCATCTTGTCCACTCCCACTCCGGTAACCCAGATGCCCCAGTGCTCTGCCAGTTTCCTCAGGTGGCTTGCCTCCAAATCCAGGTTCATGCATCTGTTTGGAAAAATCTAAGGCACATATATGCATCATAGGGGCAAGGAAGGTTGGAAAATATAATTGCCTTGGGTACTTCTCAATAGATAGAGAACTATTAAAATGTGAAGAAGATATTCAAAATATATGGTAATGTCCACTCATTCCCACAAAAGGCACTACTTTTCCACATAGCAAGATAGAGAACCTTGGAGCTCCAAGTTGCTGGCATAATTTCATTGATATGTTCCCTGGGTTCCTCACTTTCATGTGAGCAACTGCTTTTCGAGCATCTCAACTCTTTTTTCAGTCAATTCTAAGATAAAGAGAGAAACCAAGTGAGAGATAGACAGTGACCAACTGTCCTTCACCTTTGGCCTTTTTGTCTCAGTTCTTGCTTCTGAATAGTAACCTGCATCTTCTCCAGGATGTTTAAGACATAAATGCCCCCAGGAGGTCTCATCCCCTACTTATGGTGGTAGGGGGGGAGGTTCTGGGCTCAGAAACCAATACCCCAAAACTGGTGCTTTGACATGAACTGAGGTAGATGCCTCAAGGTCTCTCTGACCTTCCCCCCAACCCTTCCTGCCTCTCGATCCTGTTCCTCCCAAAGCACAGGATGAAGTTGTTCTCTGAGGTTCCCTTATCTGCCTTAAGTACAGACCTGCCAAAGAATAAAACAATTACCTCTACTCCCTTCCCTGAGTTTTCATTAACTGAACTCATATCACAGGAAGAAAGAATGAAATCTGTCAACAAATCTGGACAGAATTTTGTCACAAACCATTTTCTGTTCTGCGGGCCCAGCGGACTTTGTCCAGGCCATTTGTATGTTAAGTCCAATGAATTCCTAAAACTCATTTACTACCCCCTTAAAATCATCCACACTTCCCCAGCTCCCTTTCTCCTAAGAAATAGGATATATAAGCATATGTACCCCCTTGGGATATGGGGCAATAACTCTGTGATTCTCCCCCATGCATGCTAATAAATTTGTATGCCTTTTTCCTTGTTCATTTGCCCTTTGTAAGTTGATTTTTCAGTGAACCTTCAGAGGGCAAATGGGAAGTTTCCCCTTGGCCCCCACAGGGGTGTATGTCCTTCAGGTCCAATAGCATAACAACATCCATGCCAGAGATGGTTAGCTACTCACCAAAATCCTGGGTGCACAAGGAAACTACAGTTCCCAGGATCCTTTGCAGTTAGGTATGGCCATAGGACTGAGTTCTAGCCAATGGAATACATAAACCATGTGCAGAGTTTCTCTGCAAAGGCTTTTTAAGTGGCTGTACCTCCCCCATACTCTTCTCTTTCTGCCTGATAGATGCAGATGACAATGTGTGCCTAAGAGACGGCAGAGCCACAGCTGGAAGGAGCCTAGGCCCCTGAAATGTTGCATAGAGGAAATATGCCTGTCATCCATAAACACCCCTTTGGACTCTTACGTAAATAAGAGATTAATTTATCTCATGTTTGAGCCATCATTAATTTCAAAGTCTATTCTTGAACTTATTCTGTTCCAACTAACACATTTAGAACACAAACAGTTTTAGTCCTCATCTAATAAGAATTACAGACTTGTATGCAGGAATTCTTTCTTCATAACATCAACTACAAATACATAGTTTTACCCTTGGCTGTGACAAGTTAAATACCACACTTACATTTCTGAATATTTTTCACTGGCTCAAAAGCTTTACGTTATAGGGTTACAGAGGTCAAGGCTGAAGGTCCATAGCTATCATAGACCAGTCAGTTCACTCAGTTCCCAGGTGTATGTTCTGATGCCTTTCAGCTGTCATGCAAAAGTGTTCCCTTGGTCACCAAGAACAATGAGAGGAAGAGCAAGAATGGAATATTTCAAACCCAATATAACTTTTGAAAAACTTTCTTGAAGTTCCCATGCTATTGTTAAGTCCGCGGCATCATTTTTTACCTGTCACAGGCAGCCATCCTTTTACAATAATAATGTAAGCCTCATCTAGTAATCCCGGCCAATGAATAGCAAAGTACAGAAAAAGAGTTGGAGAGAATGTGCATTATAGTGCTCATCATACTTGCGAAAGAGGAGTGAGCTATTTCCCTTTTGAAGTTGCATTAACTTGGTCAGACTAATGGGATACTATTCAGTGTGTTGAAAGAGGTAGTTTACTGAGTGGGCTCCAGTAGGCTTTCCCCAAAAGACTTAATGCAACCTACAAAAAGTGAGCAATTTACTGCCCTTTCATGAGAAGGAAAGTTCTTTTGAGACATAATTTCTTCACTTCTGAAAATGGAAGAAACAAGCGCCATTAGCAACAGACTATTGATCATACCTGTGTTGATTTGAGCCCTATAGCAAAGATGGACAAACGCACTCTATCTTCATTTACAAATATGAAAACGTATGTGTGCATTTCTCTGTGTGTCTGTGTTTATGTGCATGTATGTATATATACATATGAGCATAGCCAATTCTTCTTATTTATGGTGGTTATATTCTATAAAGTTGCTCTGAGCGCCAAATTACCAAAAACTGAACCACTGCATCTAGGGGAGATATGTATATAATATATATTTTATCTGTGTTTATGTATCACACAGATTATAATCTTAACTCCTGAGAACAACTCATCTTGGTAGATTCCATTTACTGTTTTACGAAAGGGAAAATGACAGTCAGAGTGTTAAATGACTTGCCTGAGGATGCCCCACTAATGTTTCAGAGTTGAGATCAAACCTGACCCAATTGGCCCCAGAGCCAGAACTTCTTGAACCACAAGGCACCACCCTGTACCGGCTCCATATTCTGGTCACTTCCATATGACAGCTGAGACAAGAAGGCAGAGCAGTTACTTTGTTGGACTCAGATGGGAATGTGCATATCTGGGCAACTCAAATTTTTCACCACTCTGTGCGTGTCTATAAACAACTGGAAAAGAACCAAGAGTACTGATTTGGGGGTTACACATCAGTTTTAGTGAGTAGGCAAATCCACAAAGATGGAGTCTGCAAATGATAAGGATTGACTGTATATACATAAATGAGATACTTTGAAATCTGTATTTGTAAACTATCAGCTTTTACTCATACAGATGTACATATTTCATATGTATATATATTCATAGTTTTAGAAGTAGAAGCCTCATTCTCCAGAGAAAATGGCAAGAGAATCCACCCTAACGACCAGTGACTCAGCTGGTGCAATCAGAGCTAAGTAATGAGCTGCATTTGGAAAGAAGGGCTGTTCAATTGGTACTACAAGGTTTTCAAGACATCAGTAGCTATTTTCTCCCTGACTAAGAAAGTGATTAGTGGTTCAATAATTTATTTCTTAGGCAATTTCTTTGGATACCTAACAAACTTTTATACCTGCTCTAATATTAACATGCTTTTATTGCTTTTATTTTTCTTATAACTATTTTTACTCTATTATAACTATTATTGGAAGCACATGGCATCTTTTGTGTTAGCTTTTGTGAAGTGACAATCAATCCATTTGAATGCAATTGGTCATTAGCTATATGCAGAAGTGGTACTGCCAGTGAAGCATGATTTAAGGGTACCACTAGACTCTGGCTTCTCTAAAATATCTCTCTCTGGGTCCCTGATACTCTGGAAAGGGAAGCATTAATGGGTTAGCAAGCCAAGCCAGGGGTATTAGAAGGATCATCCCACTTTGTTTTTTTCTGGCCATTTTTTCCCCCCTAAGACAGGTTCTCCCTCTGTCACCCAGACTGGAGTACAGTGGTGTGATCACAGCTCATTGTAGCCTCAAACTCCTGGGCTCAAGCGATCCTCCTGCATAGCTGGAACTACAGGTGCACACCACCACACCCAGCTCATTTTTTATTTTATCATAGAGATTGGGTCTCGCTATATTGCCCAGGCTGGTCCCAAATTCCTGGCTTCAAGGGATCCTTTCACCTCAGCCTCCCGAAGTGCTAGGATTACAGCACCACGTGAGCCACCATGCCCGGCTCTGGCCAACTCCTAATTAAGAGAGTTGGAAGTTCTCAACCTTCAGGAAGACATCATGACAACTCTCCACCCAAAATCCAGCTTTGAATTAGGTATCTGATCCAGGTCCCACCTGCTCCTTAGCAGCACCTACTTACCACTCTAGATGCACTCATCATTATGTGGGGTGCTGCCCGTTCACAGGTCCATCTCTCCCAGACTTAGAGCTTCTCTAGAATGAGGACTGTGCCTTTAAGATCTGTGAGCCCAGTATCTAGCACAAGGCTGTGGTCATGGGGAGGGGCTGCCTGTGCCACTTGTACATGTCCTGTGTATGTCTCCAACCCATTTTATTCCCCAATACCCACATCCAGTGCTACATAACCCAGTGTCACCTGGGAAACCCCATCCTGCCCTGGGATATCTAGGTAAGAGAGGCTCAAGCCTAATTCATGCCTTGGTTGAGACCAAAGCCCTCCCACAAATTTCTGCCAGTTCCCAAGGGGTGGGGGCACACATGACATTATCATGGTCTTCTCTATCTCTTGCTTCCAGTTTATATGTGTGCAATTTCATTCCCAAGCCACACCTGCCAAAACCTGAAACTGATCTCCTGACATGATTTCAAAAACTTGTCCAAAAAAATCCTATCTGCTCAAAACATCTCTGAGTGCAGCTGACATCTCTGAGGACTGAGGCATCATAGGAAGAACGTCACATCGCTTACCACAGAGCAAGCAGCTTAAAGCACAAAACAGCAATTTCTGTTTTTAAGAATTTTCTGCAGCCTCCTTGCTTTTAGGTGCCGCCTTTAACCCCAGATAGTGCCCTAACTTCTCCTTGTTCTTCTGGACAAGTCTCCTCTTTAGGAAAATATAAAATCGAATAAAACCTTCCTCTGCTTGCCATGTACAAGGCAGTGCAGGCATCCCCATTTGTCACTCCAGTTACTGCCTGCCTGGGCTCCTCTCCTTGCCACAGTGGCAGTCCCATCAAGCTGTGTCCCTCCACGACGACAGTACCTCCTGTGCCAGCTCTTAAGATCCTCCACTTTCTAGCCATCCCATTGCTCCTATAATAGTTTACAGAGGATTTTCACACCCATCATCTTACAGACTCTTACCAGCCCCAGGAGGTGTCGTTATCAGCCTCGGTTTACAAATGAGGGAACTGAGAGCCCCAGAATTAGATCAGGAAAAAGGATCACTCAAAACCTGCATCCACGGATGCTCTAGTGGGTTGAATAAGTCGCCCCCAACCCCGCCCCACCCAAACTCATGTCTACCTGGAACCCCAGAATGTGATCTTATTTAGAAGTAGGGTCTTTGCAGATGTAATTAGTTAAGGAACTCTAGATGAAGTCATCTTGGATTCAGGGTGGACCTTAAACCTAAAGACTGGT
>VBSM01002616.1:22023498-22052457 GCA_008086735.1 Cheirogaleus medius | reverse complement strand
GCCTCCCAGAGTGCTAGGATTACAGGCGTGAGCCACCGCGCCCGGCCAAGACTGGTGTCTTTACAAGAGAAAGAGGAGAGAGGTGTGGACAAACAAAGACACAGAACATAAGCTCATGTGAATACAGAGGCAGAATTTGGAGGGATGCAGCCACCAGCCAAGGAACTTCTGAAGCCACCAGAAGCTGGGAGAGTCAAGGAGGAGCTCTCCCCCAGAACCTTCCGAGGAGTGTGGCCCTGCTAGCATCTTGGTTTCTCTGTCCTCTGGAACTGCGAGAATAAACTTCTGTTGTTTTAAGCCCTCAAATTTGTGGTAATTTTTTACAGCCCTAGGACACTAGTACAGATGTCACATAGGGAGATTTGGTTTTATTCATTGCTTCCTCCCTATGGGCACGGTGGCTGCAGCTCAGAGATAAAGCCACTCTCCACTGAGAACGAGGCAGCATCCAGCTGCGGCCCCTGCGGCTTCCCAAGAAATCACCTCCGCTGTCCCAGTTCTAGAGAATGACACAGACCTGCTGAGGCTTCACTCAGAAAAGGTGTCCAGGTGGTTTCAGCCCCCAGTGAAATGGGCAAGAGTCCCAACCCTACTCAGGAACTCAAATACACACACACGACTTTGACACTTTTGAGAAACTTTCACTGGCTAAGAAAGGAACATTTCTTCAGAATTCTTTTCATAGGACTAGAATTTTTGGAACTCTGTGAGTGGGGAAATCCCTAGGAGGGTAGTTTGGTGGAGGAGGTGGGATGCTGGTGACGCCGAGAGCGTGCGTGCAGATTGGGGCTCGGCCAGCGCACGCTGAACACAGAGCACTGTGCAACGGCACTATTAACTGCACACGTTTAATGTATATAATCCTGGCCGCGTGGTGAGAAAAAAACCTTGTAGTTCTCAAAGGGGAAAGCACATGTTTCCCGAACCAGTGACTATGCAATTGACTCACGCCTGCATCTTAATTGCATTTTACACATTCTGTGCTTAGCTGCCTATTAATTAAGGCACAGATGAATACTGTTTGAGAGGCTCACAGAATCCTCGCCTGGGAGTTTTCTGTTCTGAAGAGCCGGTATGCAGCTCTCCGCCAGCCTGGATGCCTGATTTCCCTTGACGCATTTCTGATGTTAAGCAGAAAATGCCGCCCCTGGGCTTGGGTTCACTGACAACTTATAGTGAGCTTTTTTCCTTGCTGATTCCTGCCTGTCTACGTACACGGAGGCCACAGAATGGTTATACCCACCACGGAGAACGGAAAATAGTTAGTGAGGAGAATTTCCCCCTCCCTCACCTAAATATAAAACAAAACCACCAAAATTTAAGAAAGATAAGTTAGAGAGTAATTATTTGCTTTGTACAAGGCACCTCCAGCAGGTGTTTGTAAGAAGCTAACTTCCTGCTAAGACTTATGACACCAACCACCTAGAGTTGGACCAAACTTCACCGATTAAGTCTCCAGTTCTCCATAAGGCTGCCCTCACTTTCAGACAACAGCTGCAAGTTTGGGGTCCCCAGGGCCACCCTCACTTCTGATCAGCTGGCTATAAAACCAGGGCCCCTACAAACCCGATTATGTTCAATAATTCACTACAATGACTTACAGAACTCAGGAAAGCATTATACTTGCAATTGTAATTTAATTATAGCAAAAAGATAAAAGAACCACAAAAGGGGAGATATATAAGGTGAATTGTGGGAAGGTCCCAAATGTGAAGCTTCCAATCACCCTTTCAGCTGTGGAGTCCTGGACAATATTACCTTCTGATCCTACTCAAAGAGTTTTGCCAACCAGAGAAGCTCACTCAAGCGATGGTGTGCAGAATTTTTATTAGGGTTTCATTACACAGGCACAATTGACTGATGCATTGGCAATGTGATTGAACTCAGTCTCTCTGACCTCTCTCCCCTCCCTAGAGGTTGGGCTGATATCACATGGCCCAAAGCCCCAACCCTGTAATCCTATGATTAGTCTTTCTAGTGCGGCCAGTAGCCCCCCTCCTGCCCCCTTGAGTCACTTCATTAGCATAAACGATCAGGTGTGATCTGGGGGCCCCACCACTAATAGCAAAGATATTCCTATCACACAAGGAAATTCCAAGGGTAGAGGTGATTTTCCAGGATGAGAGACAAAGGCCAAATTCTTTAATATACATGGAAGATTCATCTCTAAAATAGGAAAATGAATAATGCTTCCTGCAAGGGGGTCTTATAAGGATTAAACAAAGTAATATGTATTTCTGGCATAGTGTTCATTCTTTGAGTATTAGCTATTGTAATTATCTTCTTGAATTTGTGGCCACTGAACTTCTTCAATAGGCATCCACTCCTAACTCTATTGTAAGCTCTTTGAGGGCAGAGGAAACATTTTATTCATTTTTATACACTTCACAGTGACTAATTTTGACTTGCACAAAAGGTTTCTAATACATATTTACTGGTTTATTTTTAAAATATATCTACATTTAAGGCTAGTGCATTTAAGACTAATAGCTATGTGGCCTTATTTGATGGAAATGTCAGAACTCCTTCATAAGAGGGATAGGAGGAGCAGCGGAAGTTGCATTTAAAAACAATTCAAACAATTCAAAACTCCTAGGGTTACTTGAACACTGAGGAGAGCAAACCTGATGTCTTGTATGCATTCTGTTGACTCTTCTAAGGCTTTAAAGACATCTTCCAGCATTGAAAAGAGTAAGTTCCATTATGAAAAAATATTTTAGAAGGTACTTTCCTATACACCTCTAAAAACAGTAATTGAAAAATATGCCATTCGCAACAATAATAAAACTGTAAATTACCATGAATGAATTTACCAAAATGTATAAGACTCTTTTAGAGAAAACCATAAATTATTACTAAAAAAATATCAGACTGTGAATGAAAATATTTAATATTTATAAACATTCAATTCTCCACAAATTAATCTGTGAATTCAATGCAGTCCTAATGAAAATCTCCAAATTATTTTTCATGTAACTTGGCAAGATCATGCTAAAATTCATGTGAAAGCATAATTACAGAATAGTAATCAAGGCGAGTTTGGAAATGAAGAACAAAATCTGGGTCTTTACCTTCCAATACCACACTTTATTATAACATACAATAACTTAAGCAATATACTATTGGAATAAGAATAGACAAGTGGATCTTTGGAATAGAAAAGAAAGTCCATATATGCTATAAATGGACATTTAGTATATTCTAAAGGTGGCATTTCAAATCAGTGTGTAGACTATTTGATAGGTAGTGTTAGGTCAATTGGGTATCAAATAAAATATATCATTATTTCATGCTAGTTATAAAATAAATTCCAACTTGATTAAAGTTCTAAAGGTAAGATTAAAAAGTATATATGAGAGTATTCAAAACAAATAAATGAAAATACATGTATGATCTTGAGTAGCTAGGTGCTTCTTAGGATAGTTTTTTTTTTAAGTCATAAGAGAAAGGAGTGATAACATTGAAAACTTTAAAATTAAAACTTTTGTATGACAAATAATATTTTAAAAGAATTTTTTTAGAGTGGATTTTTAAAAGAATTTTTTTAGAAGAAGATACATCAATAGATATGATAGATACAAGATTGGTTTCTAGAATAGACACAGAAAAAGCTGAAAAGGTAGGAAAGAGTACAAACAATCCAATGTAAAAATGGACCAAAAAATGCAAATAGAAGGGAAATATAAATAGGGTATTAAACATACAGAAAATAATGCTCAATTTCATTATAACTCAAGAAAATGAAAATTAAAACAATGACATGACTTATTTTTTTACCTTTCAGACTGGCAAAAATTTAAATATTTGATAATATTGACTGTAGGCAGAGAGTGCAGACAACTGTGTATTCTCATGGCCAGCTAACAGGATTCTAAATAGTATTTATCTTATATTCCAGTAATTCTGTTTTTTAGTATCTTTCCTAAAGAAATACTTGCACATATGACCAAGAAGTTATATTCAAAGTATGTAAGAGTAAGATTGAAAACACCGTAAGCGTCCATCAACAGAGGAATGGTTAAATAACTTAAGTACATTTTTACTATGACGTATTATGCATCAGTTAAAAAATAGCTGAGGCTTATGTGTATAATATGAGATATGTACTATACAAGATACAGTTATACATACTGGCATGGAAGATCTTGAAGATACATTGTTGATGTAAAAAAGCAACTGCAGAACTATACATATAAAATGTTACCAAGTGTGTTTTTAAAAGATATATATCCACCAAAACAATAGTACACATTTCCACAAGGCATAAATAATTATAAATGTATAAGTAAATATATTCAAGAATACACACACATTTTTTTCCTATGAAGAGGGTACTAGAATTTGGGGTGATAGGTGAAAAAGAACTTAGCCTTATTGGTAACATTTTAATTTTTACAGGGCAAATGGACTGATTAATGTATTACACCTGTAGCAGCAATAATTGGAGAAAATGTATCCTATCTCCTCCCTAGACTTTAGGACCGGTTCCCAGCATCCTTGGTTCATTGTGATCTTAAACAGGTAGAATTCTGTGAAGTCAGTTCTACAATTCTCCTCTACTGATAACCAGATATTATATTAGGCTTCGCTGTTTCCCAATTCCATTTTTCAAGTTCTCTGCATCATGTTTAATACACTCCATAAGAGATTTTGTATCTAGCATTCTATTTTAGGAAGACAAAATGACAGAAAAGTTTTCAATGCCTAATTTTCTCCTTAACCTCAATTCCCTCGAATAATTCTCTCTCTCTCTCTCATTGTAATCCAAGTGGATTTATCTTAAGAAATATTATTTAAAAAAAAAAAAGAAATATTCTTGAGGAAAAAGAAAATATTTTCTGTATCCCAAGAGACTTCTGTAGAAAAAAGAATCATTGTTTTGTTGTTTTCTCCTATGCTTATATTCAGTGCCCCAGATATTTCAAAATTTCATTTAAGAAATATTGTGTACTTTGAGGGTTTAGCAAATATTTTCTAAAAAAAAAAAAAAAAGAAAGAAAGAAAAGAAAAGAGTGAGAGAGAAAAAAAATGAGCCATCAGTCCATCTGTTTCTCCTTTAGACCCAGGTGAAGTCCATCTATGCTGATGCTCATGAAATGGGACCCTCCTGGCTAGAACATAATTTCTCTATGAATATTATTTTCCATTCCTCTTATTTATTTTCCTGCTTTGTCATTGTAGAGAGCTATCTTGAATCATAAGGTCCTATTTTTTATGTATCTGAAAAAGACAGGGATATAATTGAACTCTACTCATAAGTACAGAATAAAATAAGCCCACAAATTTAGGCATAACATTTGGGGAAGGGATAGAAAATGGCTGTGTCCTCATTATTCTAGGAAATAATGGTTTAAGCAGCAAACAACATGTGAATCTGAACCAAAAGGTAATACGAAAATGAGCAGGAGAAGGCAAGTAAGGCATGAATCATCCCCAGGGTCATTTATCTCCAGGGAACAGGCTGCACAAATCTCTGAGCTTCTCCCCCTTGGTGAGGAGTACTTGGAGAGACAGATCACCCAGCAGGGAACAGCATTACAAGCACTAAGGAGTGCCCACCGACCCTGTTGGGTGGTGGGTCTGCTGTCCTCTTTCCCCCCAGGGCCACAAAATTTCCCAGGATCCCGATGCTCTGAACCTTGACACATGGTGCTGTCAATCATCCTAATCCACTTCACTCTAACAGGCTTCATGGCTCCCGCAGCACCTGTTATCCACTAATGCTCTTACACAGCCAGTCATAGGGATGGTAAGACGCAGTAATGAAAAGCCTTTCCTCCCTCTCAGGATAACCCAGGGTCTCAGATCTGTGCACATCCAATCGTCAAAATGGAAGTAAAGGTGAAGAAAGGAATATAAACAAAAACAAACAAACAGAAAGAAGGTGCCAATAGCAGAAATTCTCTTTAAGTAGGAAACTTCCAACTGAATTGTCTACTCCTCACCCATTAAACATTACTGAAGGTTTACCTCTTCCAACCCTCAGCTATAGCCAGAGTCAGAAATACAAACTATCTATCTTTACACCATATCCAGGGCCAAAGCAGGCATTGCCAATTGATTGTAGCAGCACTCTTTCCGATGTCAAAACAGGCATTGCCAATCGATTGCAGCACCACTCTTTCCCATGTCAAAACAGCCCATGCAGGGGCTGACATATGCTGGAAAGATGCGCCTGCACAAATGCTCTGTCTTACCTGTACCTGCCTATTCCACTGCCACATGCTGCCATTTTCTGCCTCCTATTTAAAAATCCAAACAACCCCAAGAAGAATGACACATTGAGCCACTGTTGGCCTTTAGTGAATTTTGTAGCCATGATGTCCTCCAGAAAGTCAATCTGAGAATACTGCTCTCCTTGGGAGGATCCAGGAAGCACAAGCCTGCCCGGCGCCCTGCAAAGAGGGCTCTATATAGTCACAGGCTGGGAGAAGACTGGATCCAGGGAAGATCAGGCAAGGTGCGAGAGCAAGGAGGAGAAATGGAAGAGGAGGAAATGCTGAAAAAGACATCACAGTTTGGGCCAATATCAGCCCTGGAAAACAGCTATGTGGAGGGGTCTTCCCAAGAGAAAGAGGGTTTCAGGAGATTACGTCAAGAAGGAGCAACAGAGCTCTGGAGTCAGGGAGTGCTAGGTTCAGTCCCAACTGACTCTCTTACTAGCTCAGTAACCTTGCAGAAAAAATATTGCCCTTGTAGGAGCACTGAGGAAGGCAGAGGGTGGACACAAAGGGGCAGCACGGGTCCTACCCATAGAGAAAATCGTTGTAATCACTGACACTTCTGATTATTTCCATTGTGGAGAGAGAGATTTCTGAGGGTCTCTTCCAAAGAAGGATGGGGCATAAATGAACCTTCCCAAATTCCCGATTTTTTCTCACTCATCTATCAGTGGACTTGATTATTTTATGTCAGTTCATCTTTTTAGCAAATCCTTTTTTTTAAAAGGAGCTCATTTTCAAACTTTAACCATTAGATTATGAGAGTTTTCCTTAATTAGTACTCAGAGAATGTTTACTAATAGCAACACAACATCCATTGTGAGTTTTAAAAGGAGCATTCTGATCTTAAATATGGATAGTGGCTAACCAAGGACTGTTCTCTATTCCAATTTCTTAGAAAATCATCACTTTACACCCATTAGGCCAGAGGGTGTCTCATTTTTCAGCACTTTTCTATGAACAAAGGAAAATAAAGGTCACAGGGAGACAGTTACAGAGCACTACTTGTAGTGATAAAATATTAATGATGGCTGATATATGACTGTAGTTGCTAAAGAGTCTTTGAAAAGATAGGGTAGAGGAAAGGGAGAGAGGATTTGTTCAGGATGCAGGGTTTACATCCTTCCAATTTGGTTGCAAACTGATAGCAATGAGGCTCTTTGGGGGCCACTGGCTTGGAAGTCCAAGTTTTAAATGTACTGTGTTGGATTAATATCTTGGTCCATATTTTTCACATAAGGAAAAGTGGAAGGAAAAATGATGAATGCATAGTCTGCTATTGCAGCATCCTTATATATATTTATCCTTATCTCCCAACAATCCTGTAATACCTATTTTACAGAGAAGAAAACTGAGGCTCAGAAAATTTAAATGACCTGACAAGTGTGTTTAAATGCCCCCTCTGTTTTATAACACTAAATAGAGCTTTGTAACTGACTCAAGTATACAGCTTTTCATGCAAATAGTTACAGACTGTCATCAAACAGTCGACTGTTCTAAAGGTGCCTAAACATATTCCCATGATGCTTTGCTATATAGCAGAACCTCATAAAAATAGAATTAAAAATCAAATACAATCTCTGTTAGCTTTATGGCCTTACCATCTTTTTTTCTTATAGTGTCTCCATTGCTGAAGAACTGATTTAGCAAACAACGGTGAATACTTGTATAGCATTTTATAATATACAGAGCACTTCAAATATATGAGTTCATTGGATTCACTTAGTGAATTGAATTACAAGTGGATTCTATAGTGTCAGGTCAGTACTTGTGGGTACTGTGTGCATCTATAAACCTCCTATGCTTTGAGATACTACTATAATTCCTCTGGAACGGAAAAGACCCTTTTCTCTGATATTCTGATATTCACAAGGGCTTTATTACTATAAAGACACAAGAGATTCCCTTCTATGGCTGAAATGCTATGCATAGAAACAATGGTAATGATTTAAAATAGCAGGAAGTGGAAATGATGGCACTCCACGCAAAAGTAGCCAAATGATTACACCTTTGCTTTTTAGCTTCAAGGCTTATGAATTGCAGTTAAAATGAAAGTGAAGCTATCTCTTATTATTACCCACAGTAGGATACTAAAATATAAAGTAGTCTTTATAAGGTGTTTTGTCTTAGCTTTTTATTTGGAAGTCAGTATAGTGTCTTTGTTAAGAATATAAACTCTTAGTTAAGAATCCAGGTTTCCTGGGTTTGAATCCCAGTTTCACCAATTTATTAGTTAAATATTCTTTGGGGCAAGTTGTTTCAGCACTTTAAATTCAATCTCTTCATCTGTGACGTGGGCATCAGAGCAGTGCTCTATGCATAGAGTCGCAGGGAAAATTAAATAGGATCACCCATGAAGAGTTCTCAGCACAGTGCCTGGACCACATGGGCTCTGTTATGTTGTCTGTTGTTGAAGCATTTGACAACCAGAAACAAAGAAGCACATTAGCTGACTGGGAAGCTGTAATCCTATCCTTTGCTTGCATGTTTTAGACCACTTTTATCTCTAGTCTTCCTTCTAGGAAGGAAAAGAAGAAGCTGTCCCTGTCATTAAATGATGAAATTTAGCAGTTTACTTGACTTAATGAACTTGCCAGGGTGGTAGATTTCTTTTTGTTGTTCGTTTGCTTGTTTGTTTTTACTTAGATTCCACCAGGGATAATAATTTAATTCTAGCCCAAGATGCTCTAAAGACATTGTCTGCAATCTCCCTTAAAGCACAGTAAGCAAAAAAAAAACTACACAGTAAGCTTTGTGTCAAATATGTATGGAATGAGAATTTTTAAATATCCTGCTTTTATTGTTTACTAAATAAGTTTGATTTTGCTATGTAACAAACATCCCCAAACTTAGAGGCTTAAAAATAATCATTTATTAAGTGAAGATTATGCAGGTCAGCAATTTGTGCTGGAGGTAGCAAAGTAGTTTCCCCTGCTGGTCTCACCTGGGCTCATGCCCTTGCAGCCAGCTGGTGGATTGGCTGGGGCTGGTTGGTCCTGGATGGCCTCACTTTCACCTCTGTTGGTTGGCTGGGGTCATAGAGTGACAGGGCCACATGTCTCCAGTGTCTAGCTGGGCTTTTTCACATGGCAGCTGGGTTCCAAAAGCAGTAAGACAGAACAAGTCCCAATGCACAAGCATTTGTGAGACCTTTGCTCATAGCATGCTTGCTAATGTCCCATTGGCCAAACCAAGATGCAAGGAGTAGAGAAATAGACTCCACTCCTCGATGGAACTGCAAAAATAGTGCTGTCATTTGTTCTTTAGTATCGAATTATCCTCTTTAGGGAAAATTAAAACCATCTTGTTTAGGTATTGTTGCAGATAGCATGGAACATACGGAGTGATAAATAGGCTAAACTTCTTGTCTCTAGTTTCTGACTACAATCAAGAAGACTGGCATAGTGTGGGTAGTAGGAATCAGTTAATATTTATGACTGTTGAATCTATCGAGCGGAAATACTGTATGTGACTTAACGTTGGGATAATGGCTATGTTCATCTAAGTCATAGTCCCTCAGCTCAAGGACATTGTAATCAGTTGACTGCAGATACAAGATAAACACATGCAGAAGGCTGTGGCCTTCACACTACAAGGCGGTTGTAATAAGCATTATGGGAGTGACCCACTTAAGAGTTACTGAAGCGCTCCAAAGAAAGAGATCACTGTGGGGAATATGTTAGGGGATGAGAAAACTCCTTGGAGGAGGTGAGGCTCAAACAGAGCTAAAGAAATAGTAAGATTTGCAAATACAGTTAAAAACATAGTGTGCTCCAAGGGGGTGAGTGTCAAGATCACAGGTGTTAGCACGGGCATGAATTCCACATGTTTGGAATTCCACATGTTTCCACCCTAACAGGCTGAGAAAGGTGTAAAGCAGATTGCATTTGTGATTCACAGCAGACCAATTGCTTTCCATGCCTAAATTAAACCTAGCACTGAAATTAAAATTCTGGGATCTCTAAAGTCCAGATCGCTCTTCCTAAAATATTGTTCCCATCCCATTCCTCTTTGGCTCATCGAAAAATCTTTGATGGCTACTCTTTATACATAGGCTAGAGTTTGCACCACAGAGCTTGGTGTCAGATGTGGTTTTGTGATATGCCTCAAATTGTAACAGAAGCAAAGGCCTGAAAAAGGGCAAAATAAGTTACAAGTTTGTTGCGGTGGTCGAGAACAGTTGAGACCACCACTGAACATAGCTAATGTGAGAAAGCATAGATGAGAACTTGAGCAGAAGACCAGCTGCCTTTCTAAAGGCCAGGATACGTAGCCGTGAGGCAGGAGATGTTGAAAGCAACAGCTCACCCTAGGGCAGAAAGCCACCCTGGGACTGCTTAATGAAGTGTCCGGCTGGATGAAAGGCAGGCGTGGCTTGTGGCTCACAGTTAATGAGTTTGTTTAATAGAAGGCTAGAAATAGCTTAGCCTAGATCAATAGCTTTGTTAACAAGAATGTGTAACTGGAAAACATAAATAGTTACTGTATTCTCTTAAGATCACGTGCATGACGTATGTCCTTCTTTATGATTTAATGATTTCTTGCTTTTAATTGCTATCAGAATGGAAACTTACAGCACCTGCTTTGTATAAGAAAAATTTCTTAAAGTTAAACTTTAAACTTGATTAATGAGATTTTTTTTGCTAAGAGAAATAAATAAGAGTGAGGAACTCAGCTAGGGGCTCTTGGTCTGGAGAAACCTTGAGTCTCCTACTCCACCCTTTCTCTTCTATCGTCTCTTGTTCCTTATTTCTGTGCAACGTCCTGTCTCCATCCCTGGTTGTCAGGCCCGACACCCAACACAAGTTGTTTCTTTAAAAACTACCCCCCCCCACACACACACATATTTTTGGGGGGAATCAAAAGCTGCATTCCTGCCTGGGGCCAGTAATCAGAGGGACAGAGTGGTGTTCTTTGTTCTTTGTTTTAAACCACAGGATATGGCTCAACGGAATTGTCCAGGCAAAGGGCATGAGATCATCTTCACGAGAATTAAGGCCAACCAGGACCACCAACCATAGTTAAACAGCAAAAGCCCAAAGCTGAAAACCTCCTTTAAAATCTCTGTATTTTTGCTTAAAGGGAGGACGGTGGTTCTTTAAGACAAGAATCTTCCATCCTCCTCATTTGCCAGCAAATTAATAAACTTCTCTTTCCTTGTCCTCAAACCGCTTGTCCTCGTTCTTCGTTTGGCCACAGGGACAAGTACTGAACTTTCAGTGACAGAATCACATTTCCAGTCTTCTCTTTCTCACTACTCCCTAATTCATTTTTTGAATTTCTCAGGAGCTGTACCCATTAAAAATTAAGTGTAGAATCTCTCTTTACCCAGTTTAAAAATTTTAAGGCCCTTTTGATTTTCAAAGTTAATGTTAGGCTTTGAGTAATAACAATAGTGAGTTCTAGTCCCTTAGAAGCAGAATTTGGAATGAAATTACAAATGTTCTTTGAGAAAAGTAATCAAAGATATTTCTACCATCTAGCTTTTATTTCATATTTTAAGTCCTTTGCTTAAATACTTCTTTTACTATGATACGTAGGTTCCAGCAGTGGATGTCCTACCATCAATCAATACTGAGTTTCCCACTGAGTACCCGGCACTAAGAGCTATTTTTACCTCCTGTTTGTTCAGACTATCTGAACTTTTATTGCTTTAAAAAAAATGTATGAGTTTGTGAACTTATCCTAGTATTTAGGCATTGAGTGACAGGATATATCCCCTTTAGCACATAGTATGACAGAAAAAGAGCTTTTACCAGCAAATAATTTCTAAATCAAGTAGTAAAGCAAAGGATTTTTTTAATGTTCAAAGTTGTAATATATTTCTTGATGGACAATGCTTAATTTTTTTAAATAACAAAATCATCTTTGCCCAAGAACCAAAACAGAGCTTGACAAACTAATCTCTTCATTTGTCCCGGAGTTTGAGTTTGACAGTGGAATTTTTGGTGTAAAACTCATTATAGTAATGTGATTTGTATTTTGATGACTTGTCAAAATTCTTGAATGGAAGAGGCATTGTATATAAATTTAGACTTGCTTACTGTTTTTGAAAAAAAAAATAATCAGGGCAAATCAAGGACTGTCTCCTAAGAGTAGACACCCACAAGCCTTTTTTTACATGACCTCTTTTTCTCTAAATAGTTGTGGAGTTACATGGTCCAAGGGAAGCTGTGTGCATACAATCCAATTACTGCTCATTTAATATAAAAATCCCAGCCATTTTGGTACAATTTATTCTGTACTTCTCAGGCAAGTGGATTCACTGCTTCTAAAAGGAAAATAGGTTTGGTAACCCCGATCCTTTGGAAAAGTTCAGCTATATCCAGTATCACATTTTGGGCCCACTATAGAAAACTAAAAAGGCCATTAATGGGCGTTTCTATCAGCTTGGATACTTATAGGCAAACTGAATCTCTAGAGTGCATCATGTTTAAGCAGAAGCTTAAAATATTTAATAATTGAACCAAAAGCATTGCCCAAGGGAGCTTCTTTCCTTGTAGCCAGTTCTGAAACAATGTCTTTCCTTTTTGCTTAACTGCTATTCTGTTTAATCATTCTTTTCTCTACCTGCTACTGGTTAATTTAGCCAGATTTTACCCTTTTTGCTGTGAATTGTTGATATGAACAGCATAAAAGTGTTCCCATTTCTGATGTCTGTTTAATAAGCCAAATCGTGAACAAATATTTAAATGTAGTATTTGTTCTCCCTCTCTAATTTAGTAAGATATGTATGACAATATAATTGTTCTTTGTTTATTTTTGGTGAAGGAAAGAGAGTCCTGCAAAATGGCAAACAAAGCCTTAATAATTTTTTCATATTAAGCTATAACTACAGTACTCGAAACTTGATATTAGCTCCTAAATGTATATATTTATTTCATACTTTGGTCATGCATATATCAGATACTTGTCCCATGCTTTAAAAGGTTTTTTTTTATTTGATTTGATTTGATTTGTTTTTCATATGAATGAGCCGAGCCATGGCCAATTATGCAAATTAAAAATAATGGTACAAGCGAATTATATAGAAAGTTGTCCAGTAGGAGCACAGACCTATACATTAGACAAAAATGTTTCTCAGAACTGATGTTCTTTTCATAAGCTCCTGCCCTGTTGGATGGCAAGAGAAAAAAAATAATTAAACCCAATCTGATAAATTCAGTTCTATCCAATAATTGAAGCAGTTTTTAAGGAAACTCAGTATCAACAGGATAAATGCTCAGACTTCCAGATTTCCTTCTCTATCCCACTCCTCTCCAGGACAGCACCTAGGTACATAAGAAGGGACTTCTGCCATCTCATGATGGCTGTGAGGAGGAAACTTGCACTTAGTCCTGGTACTGTCTTCTGTCTCCTTTGTTCTCTGTGGTAGTATCCCCTTGTCCACCTGGTTCCTGGGTGCTGTAAGGGTAAATAAAAACATTTAGAATGCCCCTGTTGCCAAAAGGGAATGAGACTTCCTCCTCTCCTTTTTAGAGCATATCCATGAGAAACCTAATATTTGTGAATCCTTCCTCTCTCCCTTTGATGAGTATGTCAATCTTTGCAAAGGCTAGGCAAGCTTTTTGCCAGCATTACAAGCCAGAAATGTTTTGCTCAAGGTCCTGGGAGCCATCTCTTTTGAAATATAAACATCAAGAAACATAGCAACCCTATCTCCCTGTCCCTGAGGTAGTTTAGCTTAGTTGCCTCATTCTAAGCTGTAGCCATCTGCTTGTTTGTCACAGAGATATATAGGTTCTAAAACAAAGGAATCTAAGCAGAGGTGACCTTAAGGAATCAGACAAAAGTACTGTGCAGCCCCACTGCAGTAATCAGTACATCATGGGGTATTTTTTCTTCTTCTTTGTATGCTGGCAAGTTTTAATTGGGTGTCACACATTGTGAGTTTCATCTTATTGATTGCTGGATATTTTTGTATTCTTATAAAAATTCATAAAGTTTGTTTGGAGACAGAATTAAAGTCCTTGTAAATAGTTTCAGTCTTTTAGATCTTGCTTTTAAGCTTTGTTAGGTGAGACCAAAAGAACATAACACAACTTTGCTTCAATACCGAGAAATTCTACTGAGTATTCTACCTGATATCCCAAGAATTGAGGTTTTCCATTCTAGCTGATGGGAACAAAAGCCTTTCCTTGCCTTGTGTCAGCTCCAGAAATTCCATCTAATCCTTTTGGTGGTTGTTTCCTGGCCATGAGTTGTTTCCTCACCTAAATGTGCTGATCAGTAGTCAGCTACATACTTAAAAGGGACCCTCTGAAGATCTCCAGGCTTCTCTTTTCTCTCTTTCTCTCTCCCCACCTCTCTCTCTCTCTCTCTCTCTCTCTCTCCCCCCCCATCATAATTTCATCTGTAGCACTCAGCTCTGTGAACTCTGCTTCCTTTCCTACACTCCCAGCAATGTCTCCTCAACTCAGTGAGACCACTTGGCTCTACCTGGGTCCCTCCTCCCAGTGGTAGAAACTAGAAACTCTCTCCAGGCAGTAATATGGGACAGTCACAGGCCCACCTCATTTGTGCCCCATCTCTCAGGGATCCCTGTCTTCCATTGTCTGATGTCCAATGTCTTAAAAACTGTCTCATATACTTTGTTTAGTGTTTCAGGTGAGAGAGTAACTTCAGTCCCCACTGCTCCATCTTGGCCATTGTGGAAGTCTGGATTATTTAACAGTTCACCCTCAAAGGTGCTGTGGTTTGTGCAATGTATTATGTCACCACTCTCTTATAGATGACATATAACAAAATTGCAAAATGGTTTGATGTAAATGTGTTCCCTTTTTATAATATTTCCCCCTATATTGAGACAAAAACCTTTCTTGAAGCAGGACCTTTCCATTAACGTGAGATAGGAGCATCTCATTTCACCAAATAACAAATGTAAAATAGGTTGAAAATACGATACTTTGAGGATTATTTTTATCTCAAACCTCTAATTAGTTCCCAAGGCTCTTTGAGAAAACTCAGGTTGTCCTTGAACTGCATTGTTATTCTGAAAGGTAAGCAATTTGGTATAGAGAAGGTAGAAGGGCAAGAATTTCAGATTCTATGTTAAGGGAAAATTCCTATCTTCGAGCCAGAAGTAGAATTAACATGGTTAGTAAGTAGAAAGAGATATTATCAACTAGAACCCACAGTTTTCTAAGCAATGTGACTAAACCCCTATTTCAACTTGAACTCTGAAATAAGTGTAACTAGAACCATTAAAAAACAAAAACACCCTCCACTCAGCCTCCACAACTAAACATAAGGCCTTATAGAAAAAAGGCCTTTACAAGTTATAATTTTGAAGCTTTACCTCAGCCTTTAGGAAGTCTATGGCTCAGTAACGGCTCCATTTCTTATCGCAGGCAGGGCTACAGTGCACAGGTGGAGAGCTGAGGTGTGGATGAACGTGATGTACCCACAGGCCGTGTGTAACAACATGGAGAAACTAATGTGTCCGTGGGCTAGTACTTTGCAGACTATGGGAACTTGGGAAAAGGTTTTTCTTCCTTCTTATGAATGCTAGTGACTTTATAACCTCTAAGAATTAATATTTTCCTTTAAGGACTGTGTGCACTTGGTGAGATTGAGAGAGAAAGGGAAGAGAGAGAGAGAGAAAGAGAAAGACAGAAAGAGAGAGAGACTTTGACCCTACAGCCTTCTGTTGGACTCTCAGAAAACAAGACACTGTGTCAATTTTATCACTATGTCATAAGCAACAGAAAACACAACCCAAACTGGCTTAAACAATAAAGAGAATCTATTGTCTCATATAACTGTACAGTTGAAGGCAGTTCAGGTACAGCTTGATCTAGAACCCAAGACACACTCTCTCCCACGTGTGTGTGTGTGTGTGTGTGTGTGTGTGTATGATCCTGCCTCTCTGGTGTTGACGCCATCCTCAGGCCGGCCCTGCCCCCCTGGTTCCAAGATGGCTGCCGCAGCTCCAGGGCTATATTCTTCCTCATACAGGGCCATTGAGGAGGGGAGATTCTGAGGACAAAAAGCCACTTTAGGAATCTCCTGCAGAGGCCCAGCAAATGTCTCCTCTTGTCTCATTGTTTGTGATCGTCTATGTTGAGCCATAACAGAGCCGTGGGTATGGAGTATGCTTATTGGTTTAAGTTCACCCCTGGAACTCAGGATGGGAGAATCTTACCCCAACCTCACTGCTGAGCACAGGGAAGGGGCGACTCCCCGAACAGGAAATCAGGGTAGTGCTGGTGGGAGATGGGGGAGGGGCAGGGAGCAACTGACAAATGTCTCTCAGAGAGGCACTTTTGGTAAGAATTCTGTGCAGAAGACTGGTCCTGAGCTGCCAGTGCCCATCTGGACTGTCCTGGTGATGGTCCCAGGTGTTATTCTGGCCTGAAAAATTCTGCTGGGGAATTGGGATGAATTCAGGACCAAGAATTCTGTGAGGACTGAATGAGGTTGCCTGCCAAGGAGGTGTTGGAAGGAGATCCAGAAAATTGAGACCTTAAAGGTGCTTCAAAAGAGAACGGAACCCCTCAGAGAGAGAGGAAGGTCAGGAAGTAAATAATTTCCAGATAGGCTTTAACTTCTGGGGGCTTTTCCACTGGGTCTTGGGGAAATTGTATTTTGCTTGATAATTCTAAATTCTCTGTCTTTTAATGTTTGGCTTAATTTTCTCCAACCCTCTCATAAAGTTTAATGCATCGCTACAACTCTGGGTGGTGGTGTGGTGGAGGAGGTGTGTGAGGCTGGAACTAGAAATGACAGTAAGAAGAAGAGCTGTGATTTTTGAGCATGTGCTATGTCCCAGGGCTGCTCTATGTGCTTTACCTGTATTAACTCAGAACAGGTTTAAAAGATGGGCTATACTTTTAGTATCATCATCCCCATTTTTCCAATGAAGAAACTGAGGCACAAAGAGATGAAGTGAACATGTCCAGCTGCAGAGTTCATGCCCTTCCTCACTGTGGTATCCTGCCACCAAGGTGGTGCAGACCAGACCCCACCTTCATTCACCCCACGAGGGGCGCTGAAGTCCACGAATTCCAGGCTATGGCAGGCAACCAGGGCTGGGACTAGTGCAGACCAGCGCAGCACCTACACAACCCCTAGAACACATGCCTCCTCACACTTTGCTCCCTGGGCCTCACCTGCCTCCCCCAGTCCCATCCCTGCTAGCAGCACAGGGAAGAGGAGCCCAAGGAAAGCAGAGAGCCATATAGTGCCAACCACAAGACTCTTAGAGTGTTACCAAAACTTCAGTACTTGTCCCTGAAGCCAAGCGAAGAATGAAGACAAATGGTTTGAGGAAAAGGAAAGAGAAGTTCTCTGTTACAAGAGGACTGAAGATCACTGGATAATGCTGGAATGAGCATATGACAAAAATCCCCCTTTTTCTAAATATACCAAAAGTAGGGATTCTTTAAAAGGGAAGAGCAAGCTAACCTTGGGCTGTCCATAAATGGGCAAACATTGCTTTCTAGTAGGGTGATCAAAGAAGGCATCCTGGAAGAGAGAACATATAAACTGAGACTTGAGGAATTAGACCATTATTTTCAGGATGGTCATAAAATCTTTATTTCATCAATGCTTAGCTATGGATGGTGCCTAACTCATCAATACCTTTATATTTTTCAACCATTAACAGTACCTCTGCCAATCTAAATCGGGTCTCATTCTCCATGATTTGAGTCACAAATTAGAGAGTCTTGCTCTAAACTCAAGAAATTTCCAAATTTCAAATACACAAGTGACAGAGAGAGTTTGCAGAAAGACATTACCTTTTGTTTATAAACTGTTTCCTGTCGCTGTCCCTTCTGATGTTTTAGTGAACTTGATGGTTCTTCTCTATTGAATTCACTGATCCTACCAGATCTGACAAGTGGGGATTTGAACCATAATCTGTACACACAAAGCAGCTGGAAGCTTATTTAAAGAGGAAATTTAGGCTTTGAAAGAACATGGTGAGAAGAATAAACCCAATATCACAGCCTGGGAAGGACACTGGTCTTTTGTAAAATGCTAAAGTCTTTTTCAGAGCTGTGATTTCACATTGTGCTTCAAGCAGATTGCTTTGTAGGGAACAAGAACAAGAATCAAAATACAATCGTGACACTCGAAGAAAGCACCACCCTGGGAGGAAGGGAAAACATTGTTCCTATAACAATCAATGGCTCATATATTTGAATTACAGGCCAGACAGTTTTTAAAGTCTTCAGTGCTGACTACAAACCTCCTTGACACTTTTAAGAATATAAAGGTTAATTCTTCTTTATTGTGCTGTCACATAGAGAAGCAGAGAAAACTTGAGGGTAAAGACCCACAGTGGGCAGTAGTGGGCAGGAAGGGACACTCTGGGCTCAGACTGCCCAGGGTGAAACCCAGCTCCACTGCTCACCAGCTGCGGGGCCTGGGAGGGGCTACTTAGCCTCCTTTGGCCTTGATTTCCTTGTCTCTAAAATGGGGGTAATAATAGCACCAGTTTCATGGAATGTTAATGGATTAAATAAGATAATACCTATAAAGTGCTTAGAATAGTATATGAATATGGTAAGCACTACTCAATAAATGTTAGCTTCAAGATTACTTTATTATTGAAATTAAATATTTTAAAACATTCTTAGTTTTAAAAATTGAGAAATTCATTAAAAGTTCCTACTACATAACAAGGTTCATTGCAGTTTAAGCCCCCCAGGGCATTTGGTAACCATCCATGAAGCACTTGTTTTACATTGAAACAAAACTGCCAGACACCTTGTGGGTTTTGGATCCTTTTGCCTTTAGCTCAGTGTGTTGTGTGCTCACGAGTGTGCATAATTCATCTAAATTCCACCTGAAAGGGCAGCCTCCCGAAAAACCACAGGAAAACATCTAAGCCCTCAATTTCCACAATAACAGCTGAAGATCAATCCTATGAGCTCTCCCTGCTCTCTCTCTCCCTAGCTGACCAGCTGACACCCTGCGGGGTTCCGCTTTCACAACATCTGAAAAGAGCAGACCAGACAGAAAGGCAATGTGAATCTTTCTCTTTACATTCACCAGCTCACTGCCTTTTTAGAATTTGTTTTATTAGCCTCAGAGAGTTCCTGAGGAATCCTGAGTGGACAGCAGGGAGGCCTTAGTTTCCTGCCGAAAACCATATCTCAGGGGCAAAACCACATCCCCTGCAATAAGCCTGACTATGTTTCAGAGATGACCAAGTCTCCAGGAGCAGAGAAAGCAGGAAAGATGGGCAACCTGACCTCTCGCAGCTGCCTCCTGCTAATTATTCCACAGCCTCGCTTCTGTTATCATCCTGCAGCCGAGAAGAGAGGAGTGGATGAGCAGTTTCACAGTACCCTGTTACCTTGACTACAGCCCTAAACCTTCTTCACCCCCTAAACAAAAAGCCTGAATATCACGTTCTCTCTGCCAACATTCTCTACTTCCTTCACTACTGTGTTGGCCCTTTTCCACCTGGGAAAAGTAAAATAAACTTCTTTCTATCCTAATTTTTGTCCAGAGAAATCTTTCTCAAAACCTATGCACTAGCTGACACCCTAACCTTACACCCTTACACTAGCTACCCCAGTTCCTCGGTAATTTATTTATACAGGCTGCCTTGCTATGTCACACTTTATGACAGAGTTGTGGATCATCAAATAACATTCCAGATATGTTTCAGTGGCAGGAGGCTGCTACCTAATTTTACCAATGCCTCCAATTTCTCAATGCTTTTTATTCATTGCAACATTGACTAGAACAAAAGACTGAAGATCACCAGCATTTCCCAGACATTTGACTGAAAGCAGAGCACCTCATAATTCAGCCTGAAAGCCTAGACAGTCATGTTGCTAAGGCAGATACCGAGGAAATGCCCAATCTCGATCTCACACACGTGATACTGGAAGGAAAAACAGAAGAATCACACATGGATGGTACAGGTAATGTAGGATATGAAAAAGCTTTGTGCCAAAAGGGCTCCCTGTGTGACTATGTTGAGCAGAGTGTCCTGCCAACCTGTGTTGGACATATTTTGTGGGTGAGAAATAAACTTTTGTGATGCTCAACCACTGAGATTCTGAAGTTGTTTTTACTACAGCGTACCTTGGCCTGACTGATTCCTGACAATTCCTGACAATTCCTTTATTTCCTTTTACTCTCAAAGCAATGGCCCTAAAGTTTTGTTCTCTTTTAGTTGTTATATTCTTTCACTGTGTTTACTCTCAAGTGCCATCATCCTTTCATGTACCTTTAAGTGCCACTTGAAAGGAATGCCTCCCAAGCAAGCCGTATTTCCAGCTGCCTCTAGCTTCACTGACTTTCTAGCCAACACCAGAAATGCCACTCAATTCAATTACTCAGTTCAGTGGCTATTTACTAAGCATTCACTAAGTGCCTGGCTTTGTGCTGGGTGCTGTAGATGCTGAAGTGTCCCTGTCCTCATGGCACTTACAGCCCAACAGGAAAGACATTAAATAGGAAACTTAATCTGGACTCAACTCCAAAGCGAAACTCATCATATCTACTACACAAACAGACACAATTACCAAAATGCCAGATTGCTACCATGGACAGTTCTTTTTCCTTCTCCCACCTTAGCCAGTGCGAAAGGCAACATGGGCTCTCCTCTCATCTTTCCCTAAATCAAAATGGGCATAAAGTCCCTTTTGTCTCCTCTCAGGAAACATATTGAGAGTGTCCCTTTACTCTTCTTCCCCTCGACACAGCTTGAGTCCACCCTCCCTGAACCACACTCTAGATTGCCTTTAACACACTCCAAGCTGGCTCTGTCTCTTGCGTCTACCTGTCCCAGGTGAGACACCTGGACCAGTATTTCTAAGACATCACCTTATAATATCCCTAGTTCAAGAACATTAAATGACTTGCCTAATATTCCCAACCCCATTATATCTAAACTCTTCATTGTGGTTTCCATAATCTTCCTCAAATATAATTTATTTCTCCAAATAACAACAGTAAGTTTAGCTAAATTTACTGAGCACTTACTATGTATCTGGCACTATATTAAGCTCTTTTATTCACTCTTTCATTAAATCCTTACCAAAATCCTATGAAGTAGAAGGATCACTATCCTAATTTTATAGATAAGGAAACTTAGAGAGGTGAAGGCTTAGAGAGGTGAAGCAAGTCCAAGTTCAAATAGTAAGTGTTTTCAAACTTAGGTCCTAAATCACACTCCCTTCTGTAACTTGGGAGCAGAGGCCATACTTTTTACTTGCTTGTAAACCCCCAGCTTTGAGTGCAGCGCTGGGCAAACATGTTTGCGATAACCACTGATTGATTAACTTAGTCTCTCTAATCTACTCTGGTAAAGGAACAAGGTATTCTTAGATTTCTAAGACCACCTCTGCAGGGAATACTGTTTCAAAGCAATGTATGTTGAGTTTTGTTTTGTTTTGCTTTGTCTTCCTGAGATGGGCGAAGCCCATGAGAGATCAAGAGAAACAGGTCAGAGCCAGTAGCCTGAAAGTGAAAAAATAAAAAGTGGCAACTTAGTCATAAAGAAACCAAAGAGTTCCTTTGTGCTCTCAATTTTTTTTAATAGTAAGAGATTTTACATATCAGATACTGCCTTGGAAAATTCCAATGAGGGGCACTTAGGAGGGCTGGAGACAGGGGCTGATGGGCACAGAGGTGGGGCACAGGAAAGAGAAGCGTGGCCCTGGCAGTGCCTGTGGGCGAAGCTGGGGCACTCTCAACGCCTGCCGTGTGGTTCTTATATTACTCACCCCACAATCCAATGCCTCCTTCACCCTAACCCACCACTGCCTAATTAAAGGTCTTTCTAAAAGTTCCAATTAAGGGCTTGCAACACAGGGGAGCAAAGTATTGCCTGCCTAAAAGAAGAAAGAGTCTGAGTTGCACTGAGAAAAATAAACGGAGACAGTCAGCAGAGAAGAAGGTGTGAGGAATCCTCCTAAAAATACCTTCTGAGCTGATCCAGGTTAGAGTGAGACTGAGAAGAGGTTGGGAAGCATGACCATGTATGTGTAGCTCACAAGAATGACCAGTCTTCAGGAATTGGAATATCGTGAGATGAATCTTACACTAACACAATTTTACCTTTTGGTTTTTTTTGTTCATCACTAGAAATATCAGGTATCCTAGTATAGTAAACTATGAAAACGCCAACTAATATCAATTCCTGTTTGATAGATTCTGAACAGAACAGTTAAGGACAGTGAAAAAGAAAGTAGCGAGACCCAGAGGCAGGAGTGGAGACCCTGGCTGTATCTTTAGCTTGCTTGGTGGTCTCGTGCCCACCACACCGAGGCAGTGATTTCCACACGTGTGAAGCAAGAAGCCTGGGCAGCCTCCAACATCCCAGCCCTTCCAACTCAAAAAGTACATTTTCTTAAGATATTATAAGCCATGTTTAAAAAAAAAATCAAAGGAACTAGGATTAAAAATTAAAATAGGTATAGAACATTTTGATTCCCTCTTTTATTTCCTAAATTACTTCACACTATTTGAAGAAGAATATTAAAACTCTTCAGCAAATTATGGGAAAGGCAATAGGATAAAGCTTTCTTAAGGAAATACATGGTAAGGAAAAAAGTAGGTAGAAGGGGAATGGAAATGTATAGATTAGAAAAGGCTCGAGAGACATCTCAATCAGCTGGGACCTGTGGACGCTGTTGCGATCATGATTCAAACAAACAATAATACATAATACATAAATAAATATCGAGAAAATTGGGGGGATTTGTATACTGACTGTATATGGCATGTTATTAGGAAAGTTGTGTTAATCGTTTACTTATGATAATTGTGCTTTTTAACAAGAGTCGATTATTTTCAAAGATAATAAAATATTTACAGTTCACATGACATGATGTCTTTAAAATAATCCAGTGAGGAGAAGGGGAGGCAGGAGGCATAGATGAAACCAGATTGGCCAGGAGTTGACAGCTGTTGAAGCTGGATGATGGGTCTATGGGGGTGGTGTGGGGGTGAGGAACACTAATTTAGTATATGATTAAAATTTTCCATAATAAAAAGCTTGAAGAAAACGGTGTTACAACTATTAGGAACTACTAGAATATGAGACATTAATATGTCATTACCAACTCGCTTTTGATTTTATGAAGAGATGCACAAACATTCTGGAAAAGAAAGCAGTAGTCATGTGACCGTGCGCATGCAAAGTGCTCCATGTCAGACCACTTCGCAGGGTCTCTCGGTGCCTGCCCTGCACGGGGCTCACCCGTGACTGTCCTACCACGACTGCATTGACAGACCTACCTGAAGAGTGGGGAGGCAGTGCTTTTGGGACAACAACTCAGATTCAAAAGTGAGAGTTTGCCACAGCAATACACTTCTCCAGGAAAGAAAGTGTGTTAGGTGGGCTTGAGATCACTCAGAAAGCCCTCAGAAGGCTCTGCACACTTACCAGGGGGAAGATCTGTGACTATCTTAGAATCTGAGCACAGAAATTGTTTCATTTAATACTAGAAAAAAATGCTTATAAGTTAGAAGTTAATTCTATAACTTCTCAGAATTAATACTTCATTCTTACAGAATTAAAAATAGTCACCATGTCAGTGCTTCCTATATGTGGATACTGTGCTAACAACATCACATGCATGGTCTCATTTTTATTCTCCATTCATCCATTCCTTATCCACTCATTCTGAAAATATTTTGTGAGTACCTATAATGAAGTGAACATCATCCTAGGCTCTGAGGACACAGTGATTTGCTTAAACATAGAGGGGGATTCAGGAATTAATTAAATATAACTGCAGGACAGGGCCTGGTCTTGGGAGTGATCCTGGAAGACTCCTTTGAAGAGGTGACCTTATAGCTGAAATGTGCAGGATAGAGGAGAGTAAACCAAGTAAAGAGGGAGGAAAAGAGCATCTTAGACAGAAGGAGCCGCCTGTGCAAATGACCCAGGCAGGAGACAGCATGGTGGGTTTGAGGAACTGAATGCAGGCCGGTGTGGCTGTCCTCTGTACCCAGACCACAGTTAAAGCTTTCATTGTAGGGCAGAGCATGGGTGATTTATTTCTCAGCCTTGGAAAGAAGTTCTGGATTCATTCCTTCTGAAAACCCATGGGACTGCAAACTAGTACAAACTCTGTGGAAAGCAATATGGAGATACCTCAAAGAGCTACAAGTAGAACTACTGTTTGATCCTGCAATCCCATTACTGGGCATCTACCCAAAAGAACAAAAGTCATTCTATAAAAAAGACATCTGCACTAGAATGTTTATAGCAGCACAATTCACAATTGCAAAGATGTGGAAACAACCCAAGCACCCATCTATACACAAGTGGATTAATAAATTGTGGTATATGTATGCCGTGGAGTTCTACCTAGCCACAAGAAATAATGATGATCTAGCACCTCTTGTATTATCCTGGATAGAGCTGGAGCCCATTCTACTAAGTGAAGCATCACAAGAATGGAAAAACAAGCACCACTTGTACTCACCATCAAATTGGTATTAACTGAATGACACTTAAGTGTACATATAGTAATAACATTCATCAGGTGTCTGGCAGATGGGAGGGGGGAGGAGAGGATGGGTATATACACACCTAATGGGTGCGATGCGCACCATCTGGGGGATGGACATGCTTGAAGCTCTGACTAGGGTGGGGCAAGGGCAATATACATAACTTAAACATTTGTACCCCCGTAATATGCTGAAATAAAAAAAAAGTTTTTTTAATGAAAACCCATAGAAAAGTTTTAGCAAGGTCTAAGAGAGGAAGTGTTGTTATTGGTACCATGATTGTATTTTGTTTTCTGAGACAGAGTCTTGCTCTATTGCCCAGGCTAGAGTGCGGTGGCGTCAGCCTAGCTCACTGCAACCTCAAACTCCTGGGCTCAAGTGATCCTCCTGCCTCAGCCTCCCAAGTAGCTGGGACTACAGGCAAATGCCACCAGACCCAGCTAATGGATCTCGTTCTTGCTCAGGCTGGTCTCAAACTCCTGAGCTCAAGCAATCCTCCCACCTCAGCCTTCCAGAGTGCTAGGATTACAGGTGTGAGCCACCGCACCTGGCCCCACAATTGCATTTTAATTTCCAAAAGATCACTCCAGCTGCAGGGTGGTGGGTGGGTTGGAGAGGAGCCAGAGTGGGTGTGGGGAGACCGGAGGGGGGCAGGTGGGCATCAGTGACCTCTTAGGCCATGGACATGGCAGTAGGGATGGAGCCATTGCGTGAATGTGGGAGAAAGCTGGGAGGCAGAATCAACGGGGTTTGCTGATGGGTTGGATACTGGGGGCTGGGGAGAGGGAGGTGTCAAGGATGACTCCCAGGCTCCTAACTTCAGATCTGCTGGCTGGAGGTGCCACTCACTGACACAATGAGCACCAGAACCAGATTTTAGAGATGCTGGACTTTAAATGCCTTTGAGGTTGTCAGATAGGTTCAATAAATATCTGCTTAATGAATGAATAAACTAGCCCAACCAGTGCTAAAGGGCTGTGAAATTCAATAGCAATGCTCCTTAAACCTTTTTGGGTCATGGATTCTCTTGCAAATATATTGAAAGCTGTCAGCCCTCATTCTCACATAAAAACAATTTCACATATAACTTCAGAGAGATTCATAGAACTTCTGGGGATACTTAGGCTCCAGGTGAAGAACTTCTGGTATCTTTTATTATAACAATTATATCCCCTTTGTCTGGAAGTTGATAGCTCTCTCTACAAAGTGCAAGCAGTGGAAATCTGGATGCTTTTAATTGCCTTTCTTGCTTTCTCATGCTCTAACACAACACAAATCTCAAAAATTAAGGGACAAGTACAGTCTTCCCTGCTTTTTCATCAAAGAACCCAGTAACTGAAGGCTCACAAAAATTGGGACATTTACCTGCTTCTCCATACAGCCACCTCTGTGCTGCCATGCATAAGAAGAATTAAATGTGCTAGAATAGGGGAGAGGAGACCTGGCAAGGACCGTGTGATGAAGATATTCCCAGCCCACTGTCAGTTTTGGAAGATCCTCTGGATGTTGTATTCACAGGAGTAGCTCGAATCATTTCCCCACCAAGGGCTCAGGTGGTTTCTCTTTGCTTTTGGACTTAGAGAAAGTATGTGGGTCCTGTCTATGTCTCTCTGCATCACAGCTGAAGAATCTTTTGTACCTTGCCCACACCTTGGTGGGTTTCCCAGCCATCAGTAGACACGTTGTTTCTATTTATAGCTGGGCTTTCAATAGCCCAAGCATGTGAAAGCATGCAGGCATATGCTTAGGGAGTCAGACCTGCCTGCTGCAGTGGGTCATTCTATAGCACCAGCCAGCCCCAGCCCCCTGTCTGGCCCTGACCTCATCCTGGCCCTGACCCCCGCCTGGCCTGCCATCTGCTCTCCCTGGCTCACCTCTAAGAGTAGCACTCCAAGCTGACTTCCATTAAACTCCAGCCTGTATGCTTATTGCTTTTCAATTATGATGACCACAACCATACTCCACTCCATAGGAGGCTGGACAGTCTGAGCTTGCCTCTGTCTTCCCAGTAAGCACTCTCACACGAGCCTTAGAGATCTGGGGTCTCGCCCTGGTTTGCCGTGTCAGCAGCAGCAGCAGTAATAATAATAATAATAAAATAATGAATATTTAGTAAGCGTTTACTATGTGCCAGGAATCTGCTAAATGTTTTTTATGCATTATCCTCATAACACTCCTATGATGTAGGTGTTATTATTTTCCCAATTTTATAGATGACAAACACAGTAGCACCCCCACTCAGGCTCTTGCCAGGACATTTGCCCTAATCATCCTTATTCTTTAAGGGAAGAATTATTTTATTGTTTATCCTGATGAACATTTTTGGAACATCTGAATAGAAATTTATCTTGCTTTTCTTTAACCCAGGTGCCTTGACTCTTGGCCTCTGCTCCCACGCTTCCTGCCTGTCTCCACGGAGTGCCACACACACCTGTCGTAACGAGAGCCACTCTGCTGTTGTGCCCAAGTACTGCCTGCAGGTTTGTGAATGCTGTGAGCACCTTCTGCAGGTCCAGGGTGAAGATGAGGGGGCAAAAACAAAAGTGGGGAAACAGGACAAAGGCATGGGGAGGACAGAAGATGGAGACAAGGAGAAAAAGGGGAGAAGGTACATGTCCCAGCCTGAGCCCCATTGCCCAAAAGCAACCCCAAACCCTCCTCCTGGCCACACTGGTGGGGCATTTGACTCAGATGTGACATTTTTCTCAAGGATCCCCTCCTTGCAAATGTTGGGAAGGCTATGTTATTATAAGCTCTGCTCCTCCCTTGTCAGGGCAGAAATAGCCACAATAACAATCATATCTCATCTTTCAGTCTCATAATGCCATTTTCCTGATATTTCTCCAAGGCAAGTTCCCAAGGGGGCCGTTGGGTGCATATCTGGTCCTGTACCTCCCAGATGCCCGGCTTTAGGAACATCGGGAGCATGTGGAAGGTGCCACTTAACCAGAGACCTCTGACGAATGTGGAAGGACAAAAGGGCCAGTCTGTGTGGGGTCTGGTGGCGAGAAACACCTCTAATACTGCCTAAGCTTGTCATCTGCGTTGCTGCTGCAGCTGCCTGTGTCGGCCTGGAGACTGGATGATTATCTCGGAAACTGCCTGTTTTTATAATTATACTGTGTTTTCAGTATGTTAATTTTGTTTTCCACATGTTCAACTTATTCCTCAGGTTACAAATTTGCAAATCGAGAAATACATATAATTTTAAACACAGTATTAGAGAAGTAAGTGAATATGTTTTTTCCCTTCCACTTCAGAGAATCACCAGCCCGGCTTGGGGTGACCCAGGGAGGTGGGCAGTACGCTGGCCCCCGTGGCAACGATGTCACTGCAGGGCAGCTGATCCTCCCTCTTAGAATGAAGGGTGGAGGAGTGGCTGACACTCCCCTGGGGGAATGGCCCAGCCTGGGCACCAGGGGTGGGGCTGCCAGCTGGGGGAGGAGGAGCCACAGGCTCATGTCTTGTCATTGCAGTGCAGGGTAAGGAGGCCTGAAACAACAGGCCAGCTTACAATTTTAGCCATGGCCCTGTCACCGGGGTTGGATGTAGGCAGAGCACGTCTGCAGCTTGGTGGCAGGGAGAGAGATTCCCAAGGGATGAGAAGCCAGAAGAAATGGCTCATCCTGGAGAAAGGGCTATTTAGGAGAGCGAAGGTGTCATGGAGGGGAATGCTAGTGACACAGGGAAAGGGGTGTGGCTTCTGACCTTCTTGAAAGAACTTGGATGGCATAGTAACTTTACAGGGACAAAACCTGGCAGACCCCACCTTAACCAACTGATCAAGGGTATCATCACCTATGAAAAGTCATGTGGATATCACACACTCCTGACACAACATGGTGTGGAGGGAATATCATCTTGGTGGTGTTCTTGCCAGAAACCATTACCCCCAGCCTACCCATAGGGAAAGCATCGGACTAATTCAAATTGGGGTCTTCCTACAAGATATAGGCATACCTTGGAGATACTGCAGGTTTGGTTCCAGACCACCACAATACAGCAATAAAGCAAGTCACACATATATTTTGGTTTCCCAGTGCCTGTAAAAGTTATGTTTATGCTTAATTGGAGTCTATTAATTATGCAATGGCATTATGTCTAGAAGAACAATGTACAGACCTTAATTTAAAAATTCTTTATTGCTAAAAATTGCTAATGATCACCTGAGCCTTCAGTGAGTTGTAATCTTTTTGCTGGTGGAGGATCTGCCTCAGTGCTGATGGCTGCTGACTGACCAGGGAGGTGGTTGCTGAAGGCTGAGGAGGCTGTGGTGATTTCTTTTTTTCTTTTCTTTTTTTTTTTTTTT
>VBSM01002616.1:21985972-22014156 GCA_008086735.1 Cheirogaleus medius | reverse complement strand
GGCAAGAGCAATGTATGTAACCTTAACATTTGTACCTCCATATTATGCTGAAATAATAAAAACAATTTTTTTCTTAATAAATTTAGTGTAGCCTAAATGTAGCGTGTATACAGTCTACCGCATTGTGTAGTAATGTCCGCGGACTTCACATTTGCTAACCACTCACTCACTGACTCATTCAGGGCAATTTCCAGTCCTGCAAACTCCACGGTAAGTGCCCTAAACAGTTGTACCATTCTTTATCTTTTATACTGTATTTTTACTGTACTTTTTTTATGTTTAGATATGTTCAGATACACAAATACTTGCCATTGTATTCCAATTGCCTACAGTATTCAGTGTAGTAACCTGCTATACAGGTTTGTAGCCTAAGAGCAATAGGCCATATAGTCTAGGTGTGTAATAGGCTATACTACCTAGGTTTGTGTTAGTATACTCTACTTTTCAAAACACATCCTGTTGTTAAGTGATGCATGACTGTATGCCTATCTTTGTTAATGATGCTTTACCTTTCTGCTTACCACTGTTATCTTCCAAATGATTTTAATTTTTAAGAGTATGAGTTTTTTTCCTCAATTAACCTTCATACACTGTTTTGGGACTTATACTGTAATGTATGCTCAATTGTCCCTCAATCCATATTTGATACTGATAAATACTCAATAAAATATTTGTTGAAAAAAAAGAAAAAAGAAAAATATGAAGTTTTTCTTACAGTTCTGTCATGCTGAGACTTCCTTGAGAGATTTCATTTCAGGAAACAAAGACAACCACATTTTAAATGGCCTTAATGTTTTTAGTGATTTCCTTTCTTAGCCAATAGGTGTCATCTGGCAGGCAACGGAACATCCCACTCCTTCCTTGCCTAATTAAAATGTGTGACTCTCCTGAGGAGAAGACAGTAACATTTGGCAACAGATTGCTAGATTTAAGCACCAACAAATAGAAATGGTATATGAATAAGTCAGCAGTACCCGATCTTCACTTGTGTGTTAATTGATATCTACACTGCACTCAAAAACTCACAGCTGCTGAAGGTCTTTTAGGTTAAACACAAGAACATTTATGACTCTCACCATTGTTTCATTCAATAGTAATTCAATAGTAATTTGATTCCAGCCATAGCAGCACATTAAAATCCTACTTCCAGAAAATTCTCTTTCTGTAATCTTTTTCTCTCAGAGGTGTTCAATATGGTTGCCACGTTCATTCACACCCCTGTGAGAATGGAAGCTTCTAGATTTCATGGTCCAATGAAGCTAGCCTACCTAAGTGTGATAAGCCAAAAAATTCATTTGGTCAAAACTGTATTTAAAATAAGTACATTTCACCAATAAACATGTGTAAAAATAGTCAACCTCATTGTGACTAGAGAAATACAAAATAAAACTAAAATATGATCATATGTAAGATCTTATTAAGATGACAGGAAAAAATTAAGTACTCTACGTGGTGATGTTTAAGAGTTTGGGAAATGTAAACCGATATAGTCTTTATGGCAAACAATTTATTAATACTGAAAAAAGCCCTTTACAAACCACATGCCTTCTGATGAAGCAATTACACTTATAGGAATTTACCATGAGAAAGCAATTAAGAATGTGGATAAGAGATTAAACTGTAAGAATGTTCATTGCAACACTGTAGCAAAAAGATGGAACTCACCTAAATATCCAATAACAGAGAATTTATTAGGTGCATTATGGCACAATGAAACACCATGTAGCCATTAGATAAATGTTATAGAAGTATCTTCATTGACTTTAAAAGATGTGTATATTATATCTTGACTGCAGAAACCAGTTCAGAGAAAAGTCACAGGAAATTAAGTATGGTAAGATCATAAATATAGAAGGTATGCTACAAAGTAGATACAGTGATAATATAACTCTGAAATGGAATTATAGTTGCTTTTTATCTAATTTTGGCTTATTTAATTATATGATTTTTCTATAATAAATATGACTTCCTTGTGTAATAAAAGTTATTAAAAACAAAATGCATTATGATGCAGCTCATATGCCTGGGAACATCCCACACGATAAGCCAAAGAACTTGATAGCCAGTGAAATCTGATAATGATTGAGTACATCCCACAAATCCCCTTATGTTAAGGAGGATGACATTATCTGGGGCAGTTGCAGAATCCATGTGAGTGAGTTCTGCCCTTGTTATCAAGGCAAAACCCTAGGAATAATCAGCAGCTTTGAGGGTAAGCCTTTCCTGAAGCACTGTATTTGTTAATCCTTTCAGTTAAGTCCTTGAAAGACATTCTCTAAAAGCACAATAATGCTTACACTTTTTCATTTGAAAAATCTACAAAATTGGGTAGGAAAATAAATATACCTTATGCTGTCAGAATAGAGAGAAAATACAAAGACTCAGGCTGTTGACAAACTGCAACACTGCAAATCTTTTGGGAAAACAGTTTGGCAAATACCTATCTATATGTGAAGAGGGACTAAGTAGCATAAGAGGAAGCCCATGAGCTTTGAAGTCAGCTAGCCCTGGGTTTGAGTCCCAGGTTGGCCTCTTACTAACTATGTGACCTTGGACAGTCTACTTAGCTTCTCTCAGCCTCAGTCTTCTCATCTGCAAAATAGGAACCTAGTAGTACTACTTTCTTGGTGATACTGAGAAGTTAAAATAAAATATGTAAACACCTTGTAGCATAGTGCCTGGCACTGAAAAGATACTTAACAAATGGGGGTGATTATTATAACGGATATTTTTGCCACTAGCTGCTGAGAACACTGAGTGCAGACTCATGACTTTCATCTGGGACAATGCAGGGCTTAGCACAGCAGACCTTCTGTACGTGTTAAGTAAATTGTACATCCCTAAAATTGTTCTTATCCTTTGACTCACTGTTCCAACTCTTTTGAATTTATTCTCTGGAAATCATTCAAAAGGAGAAAAGAATTGAAGGTATCCATTTTTCACGGCAATATTACTAATAATGGGGAAATATCAGAAATAATCCATGCATCCAAAAAAGGGAGAATGGTTAAATAAGTCATGATATAGTGATGGTATGAAATATTATACGATGATTCTGAAATCTATAAAACAACATGGCAAACAATCGAACGTTATGGTTAAAAGCAAAGGGCTGAATTGTAGTTGTGCTACGAGTTGCTACTCCATAAAACATGTAGCATATGGGCAAAGACTAGCAGGGAACTCAAAGATAAAAACAGTTGGCATGTTAGAGAGTGGAACAGTGGGTGGATTCTTTTTCATTTATTGTTGTCATTATACTGTTTTACAACAAATAGAATCCACCAGAGAGATATGCGAAGTTATCATGTGGAACAATAAAGACATTAGGTCATTATCATTCCTTAATCTCTCAGTAAGAACTCAGAAGCATCTTCCCACGCAGAGCCCTGAAGAAATTGGTGATGGGGACCGCATGTTGGGACAAAGAGAGGGAGCCAGGAAAGGTTTAGATCTGTAGGAATTTCTCGGAGAGCTGTCCCAGGTGCCAGAGCAACACTGAATGGAGTTGGGGTGGATGAAGGAAGAGAAGGCACCAAAATATTTGAGATGAGGCCCTAACGACCAAGTCCTTGCTCATCACAATCTCACCTATCCTTTCTCACCTTGTCTCCAATATTAACAGGAGGGGAAGGACAGGGGCTTAAACCGACACCCTGCTCCCCTTATGCTAACATTTCTCCTATTAGAAATGCCTCAAAAACAACTCATTATATGAATGGGGTACCCAAGACAGCACTGAGGGACAGTCCTAGCAGGAAAGTTGGCCTGGGGCCCCACTTCTCTGATGCTCAGCAAACCGCAGAGTGAAGCCAGCACCACAGGTGCAGGAAAGAGCCCAGACAGCCACCTGCGGGCCAGGCCTGGCTGTGCCCTGTCTGGCACTTTACAGTAGGACAGTTACTGCCCTCAGTTTTCCCATCTGTGAAATGACACGATCAGGTGGAACTTGGATGATCTCCAAGGAGTCTGCCAGATTCAACATTCTGTGGGTTTAAATGTTTTCTGAATCTCTAAAACACCATTTCTCACATATCTATTCCAAAGCCCAGAGGCAGTATTCTATGAAATCACAACCACGCTAACAGGGACTATAAATCTGAATGCTTTTGTTCATTCTAGATGCCTGGCATTCTTTCAGGGTTTTGTTTGGTTTTTGTTTTGTTTTGCATTTCTATAGCCCTTGAAAGTTTATAAAACACATCCAAATACATTATCACCCATCATCCTTCTGAGGATTGGAAGGAGCTGTTACCAATCCACTTTACAGTTAGGAAAACAGGATAAAGCCATCTAAATGGCAGAGTTGGGGCTGAGACCCAGGTTTCCAACTCTAAATTGAACCTTCTATTCATTGTACATTGGGGTCTCAGGAATTAGGGCAACAGATGAGTGTTTCTAGAAAGCCCAGATGCACTGAGGACAAGGACTTGGGATAAAGACAAGTATGTACAAAAAGGGGGAGAAAACTCAGCCAAGGAGAGTTCAGAGAGGAAACCAAGGATGTCAGGGCGGGGCTGTCAGGGTGGGGCCCAGCAACAAACAGACCTTGACTGACCTCAAGGCTTATTTCCCAAGGCTTCAGGGTATTTGAGAATCCAGTGACAGAACCCTTATGGTCTGGGTGATAATTTTGCAAAGGCCTCCTGGTGATGGAAAAATTGAGCACACATTTTAAAAGCCTAAATCCTTCCCCCTTCGCATTTAATTTAACAACCGCTACAACATGTTCTGTTCCGAATCAGATGCCTCATTGTCCCTTTGTTCAAAGGAGGAAATTAAAGTCTAGAAAAGAAGACAAGCTCTGATTCGCTGATGTGTCTTCTATTTGGCCAGGAAAGGTCATTAAAATGCACTTCCAGCTCCTGCGGGAACATTTACATTTGAAGCAAAGTTAATTTACTTCCCTGCCCAGTGATTTCCATTCATTTTCATCTAATACTGAGTTATACCCTTATATTGTAGACTGGTACCTCACTCACTATCACCAGAAAGTTTTGATAAACTCACTCTATGCAGTGACAGAGAAAGATATCTAAGGTAAAATGCCGAGGGAAAGCCCTGAGGTGCAGAGTAGGATGTATAATATAATCCCATTCACAGTAGGTTCTAACTGTCCCCCAGTTCTCTGGCCTTCTGGAGCCAGCTTTCCCTTTGGCATCCAAAAAGAATAACTAAAGCCTTCATCCTTCAGGATGGTAGGCTCCCAATCCCAGTGACTTCCCGGTACTTCCGAAGATTCTCAAGGGGTCCAGGGTTATTGACTTTGTCACGCAAGGCAGCATGGTGCTTCTCAGTTGCAACCCTGCCCCTGTGGACTGGGCTCTGCACCTCATCTCTGCATTTTCAAAAAGCCCATAGAGGGGCTTTGTTTTCCAAAAGAAACAGCAATCTCTGTCTAGAGCAACAGGCACACAATGCTGACAGCTCTTGAAAGATCAAATATTTCCATCTCTGCTAAAACTATATGCTGGTAGGGAGCTAGAAGTGAAGATTGCATTTGAAAAAAGGAGAGTTTAGAAGACTCCAAGGCCATCTTTTAACGGTGGTTTTTTAAAATCTGGTGAGTGGGATTGAGAGAGAAGAGGGCAAATATAAACATTAGTATGTTATCTTATACTTCTATATTGTTTAAATTGTAATAGAATTAAAATATTAAATTATAAATACATTATTTACCATTTTTCTCTCTCCTCTCTTTTATGGAGATTGGGCCTAGAGATTGCACTGTTTGAGGGGGAAGTCCTAGCAAGAGGAGTGAGGAGGAGAAGGTATTGCTTGGAGATGACACAGAAGAGAAGATGGGGAGAGAATGTGGGGGCAGCTTTCGTGAGAACTTTGGAGGAGGGAGAGACCTCTAAACATGCCTTGGGGGCAATGAAGCCATGTGTTGTGCGGTGTAATATCCTCCCCTGGGTCCTCCAGGCAGGTTTTTTATTTTTTCCAGAGCAGAGAAGCTCACTTAAAAGTGCTTGAGCACCTGTGTTTGTCTGGTGGGGATTTCACAAGGAAACACCGCAGATCCACTGCAGCCCTCTGGGAGCTCGGTGTCTGAGACAACACTGCCGAGTGAAAAACCGCCGTGCTGTATTCCCATCACTCACAGGCTGCACTTTGCATGCCCAGCATTTCTTTTACAGCCTCTAAGACAGAAACAGACAAGGGGGATGAGGTGGGAAATGGAGTTGAGTCAGCAGCCCACAGTATCTGCCATATCTGTAGGACACACCTTATCTTTTGTAGGACACACCTTATCTTTCGTAGGACACACCTTGTGTTTCGACAAAGGTTGCAACATACTGGGCTAACGGTTGACCTCTATAGCTTCTGTTCACTGCTTGCTTGTTGACCGCAGCATGCTGCAGGGCATCATGGGCTGAAACAAAATGCAGGGGAAAGGGGCCAATCAGGGGCGAAGAAAGATTACATGCAGGCACAAACGGCAGATAGGAAGCTTACCAATCACTGTGAAGGGCAGATGCATGATCAGCGCGTGTTCAGCTTATGTACAATGAGTATAAAAAGCTCACCCATGCTTCAGTCGGGGTCCTTGCCCGGAAAGAGAGAGAGACCACTGCGCTGGTGCTCTTGGGCTTGGACCCTGGCTAGCCAGATAATAAAGCTCCTCTTGTGTGATTACATCCTCGGTGACTCTGTCTCTCTGTCCGGTGGGACTACGGGAGATCCCACTCTAACAATATCATCGTTGCCTAAAGTTTGGTACTTGTCCCCGAGGCCGAATCAGTGAGAACAAAGAACAAGGACAAGTGGTTTAAGGAAAAGGAAAGAGAAGTTTATTAATCTGTTGGCAAATGAGGAGGGTGGCAGACTAGCATCTCAAAAGACCACCATCCTGCCTTTATGCAGAATTACAGGGCTTTTTAACGAGGGTGGTTCAGTGACTGGGCTCAGGTCTATGTGACCAGTGTCACATGTCATGGCTTCAGGCTATTGTTCAACTATAGTTGGTGGTTTTGGTGACCTTATCTTTGATGAAGACAGTCTAGTGACCTTTGTCCAAACAATTCTGTAGAGCCATCTCCTGTGGTTAAGATGCTAGAAAACAAACAGCAAAGAACATTTTCCTGCCCCTTTGATTACTGGTCTCGGGCAGGAATGCAAGTTTTAATTCCCAAAATGGGTGGGGGTTTTAAAGAGACAAATCGTAAAACATTTTGCCCTTTTTCAGACCTTTACCTCTATTACATCATCAGCTCTGTGGACATTTTAAAACTGAAGTTTTGCTCAGATTGAAACAAATGCTCTTTCCCTTTACATGGGAATTTATTTCTTAAATTGTTATTTTTATAACCATAAGACTATTTTTCTCTCATGTTGCAGAAACCCTTTCCCTTCTCAACAGTCTTTGGCCCTGTGAATCTCAGGGGAGCAGCTTATACTGTGTGCTCCATTTCTATTGGATTAAAACAAGAATAATTTCTTAGGTTTATGCAGCCTTTTATAATTTGCAAGGCATAAGGTGTTCCGTGTGAACACATGTAGCAGAGGGGAACATGGCAGCTGAATCTCACTCTGCGTGAGAGTAACCAAATCTTTCTGACATTAAAGTAAGAACACCTCAGAGAGTTAGTGTGAGAATTAAAGAATAGGGCAGAGCTGACACACCTGGGTCAATGCCTGACACCCAAAATTATTTATCACGAATCTCATAGTGACCCTTATCAAGTTCGCTCCACTTTCCAAGGCAGGACCTGAACCAAGTGTTCCAACTCTAAATCCAAAGCTCTACCCACTACACCACTCTGGTTCCCTGCATTGACCACTCAGCAAACCAAGAATCCATCCCTCCACAAAAAAGGCATTTAGGTAAACAGGTAATGCCAAAAATTACTCATAGGTTTAGTCCCTGAAATTCCCAGAGATAATAACTGTGGGGGTGAGGGGAAATTTCTCCTTTCCCCAAAAAATTTGCTGAAAGATCAACTCCCAATTAAGGCAGATTAATAAGAGGAAGAGATAAGTAATAAGAGGAAAGGGTTTATGTACCATGCACAGGGGGAGAATCACAGAATGACTACCCAATATCCCAGTGGGATTCAGATATTTTTATACCCACATTTTAGAGGGAAGGGGGAGATAAGGAGCATAGGTAATTCTGTTTAGGAGCAATAAATGGTTGCTAGGGAGGGTGAATGAATAGGGGAAACAGATTGACTTGTAAATTATTCTCTTTGCAAATTAAATTAACCTTGAGAGACAGGTATTATATTTAAAGTGATGTTAGTCAGCTCTGGTCACATTCCTGATTTTCTTTCCTGCAAGATAGTGAGATAATAGGGAAGGGAAGTAAATTATTCTTTTGATGGGTCCATCTGATTATACAGATAGAGGGAAAGACCCTTCCAAGGGCCTGTTGATCTCTAAGGCAGGGGTCCCCAACCTATGGTGACTTGTACAATTATTTCATTATCTATTGCAATAATATATTGTAATAATTATTATAATATTTTATAAAATATTATTGTAATATTTATTATCTAATAATAATATAAATAAGGTACATAATAAATGTAATGCACTTAAATCACCCCAAAACCATCTCCTCCCTCCCTGGCCCATGGAAAAATTGTCTTCCATGAAAACAGTCCCTGGTGCCAAAAAGGTTGGGGACCATTGCTAGGGGCCTTTAACTCAAAATTCTCTTTTTACCAAGGAGTCATATTTGGGGTTGAAATTTCCTGAGCTCCTTCTTAAGTATCCCTAGTGTGTGATGAGGCTACGAACAATTTAGTAGATACTTTCACCAATTTAATGTCACATCTATAAAGAAGACCTAAACCATTCTATCCAAACCTCAAAAGACATCTGTAATTAACATCCTCCCATGTGAGCTACTGAGAAATAGTCAAGATAAAGTAGCCTGCACATGGTAATCAACCATTGTTACACCCCAACTTTGAGTAAGGCAGAAAAGTTGTATTTAACGACGTGAAAAGTACTTTTTAGTGCCTCAGCTTAAAGACTCAGGCTGTCAAAACAACCATTAATTTTCCCCACCACCCCCCACCGCTGTGTGAAGTGGACGTTATACAGATGTTTTACAAAACATCTCTCTACTCTGTTTTTTTCAGCAGTTCACATGATTCAGGCAGCAGCTTCCAAAGAAACAACTGAGATGGGGATTGCCCAGCACCCAAGAGGATGCTCCTGGGCCTTTTGCAGGCCTGTCTCTGCAGCAGTGAGCACTTCTTATAAAACAGAGGGCACAGGAACCCCAAACCACTCTCGAGCCTACCCCTCCTGACCCCACTGCTGACAGCCTGCTCAAGGTTTTTTTAAAGACAACCACTTAGGTCCAGGGCTAGAAATGAGGGTGTGTTTTTTCTAAGCTGTTACTGAACCTCCACCCTCACAGAAGAACTGCCCTATTTAAAACTCTAGACCCAGGCAACTTCAACCAGAGACGCACGCAAGTCAGTAAGTGGTCCCCCAGCCACAGTTAATGTCCTTTCAGATCTAGCCAGACACAGTGGCATTAGAAGTAATTGTGAAGCAGCACATCTCAACCGGGTCTCTCTACCGGCACAGAGAATCTTGTCGGAAGGAAGGGAGGAAGGCAGTGGGGCATTTCTGAACCATCGCACATGTTCCATGTGACACTTACGTAAGTGTGCGACTCACGCAGGTCTTCAGACACAGGCCCATGCTTTTCCAAACGCATCTAAATAGGTTATTATGGTTTAAAGTAAGTAATTAAGAATTTTCATTGGCCTAATGGGTTATTAAATATTTACTCCCCTTAAACCTAATATTGTTAAATAAAGTAGGAAACCTAAGGCCCCAAAACAAATATTATTGCATCTTACCCAAGGAATCAGCATTAACCAAGGCCAGCATGGGTCCTATGGGGACTTAATTTGTAATCTTTCTTTAAACTAAGCTGAAGACCTATGTTCCCTCCTGATGAAGGGGATATGGCAGAGACGACTAGTTTCCACCCAATACTCTATCCTTCTTTAATAACAGAACCCTAATTTTTTGTTCGGCACATTGACACCCAGTTAAGATTGCATTTTTTAGCCTCTTTTGCAGATAGCTATAGTCATGTGACTAATTTTTGGTCAATGAGATATAAAAAGCATTATGAGCTATTTCCAGGGAGTTTCCTTTTTAAGAAGAGGGCAAGACCTTCTCTTCCCCTTTCTCAGTCCTTCTACCTGGAACACAGATGCAATGGCTGAAGCTTTGGCAGCCATTTTCATCCATGAGAACAAGTGCCAAACCCTAGAGATGTTGGATAGTGGGGTTGCTAGGACACTTGCTATTTCTAGACCTTTTTTTAAAAAAAATAAAATCTGAAGTGTTCACACCACTATTATTTTAGCTAATCTAATCCTACTTGATAGAGGAAACTAGTGAGAACATGTTTTCTGGGTAGAATCGTTCATCCTAGGGATGAAAACATCTTCAAGAGCTATTTCATAAAAATCCCTAAGGCAGTAAAAGACAGAAAGACCTGGGTGTAATCTATGCATCAGCAGGCAGCACAAGCTGCCTGGGCAGAGGGACCTGGTGGAGTGCCTTGGGCCATAAGGCAGTGCCCTGTATACTCAGGTGACCCAGCCCAGCAGGAAGGAACTGCCACGCCTTGCTCTTGGCTGCATGGTCTCCTACCCTCTCTCTTCATACTCACTCTTTCACTGGGAGGAAACGTGACTTACCTGATGGAAGATTTGGAAATCTCAGGCTCTGTGAGTTCTCTCTCAGGATCTAACTGACTAGAAGGAGGTTGCATGCTAGTCTGCCCTTGCCAATGTGGTCAAATTAGCAGGGAAGGCTGGACCCATCAACAAGGGCCTGCAATCCTGCAATTGTACAGAGTTGCCTGTAAATTGCAGCAAAATCTAGCTCAGGGGAGCATCAGCTACCTGTCTCATGCGATGCCAACTTCCTCTGTCCTTCCAGTTAGTCAGCCCAGAAATGCAGGAATCATCTTGATTTCCCTTTCTCTCACAGCACACGTGAGGTCTGTCAGGAAATCTGTTGACTCCACCTTCAAATTATATGTGCAATGCAACTGTTTATCACCACCTTCCTAAGCCCACTGCTGGGTCAAACCACTATAATCTCTTTTCCAGATTACTGCCTGTAGTAGGTAAAAAATGGCCACAAATTACTGGCAACTTCTTTCTTCAAAAGGTGGAATCTCTTTACCTGTCCCTTGAATGTGAGGTGGACTTGTGATTTGCTTTGAGTAATAGAACGTGACGGAAGTGACATTTTATGAGTTCTGAGCACAGGCATTGCCGCTTCCACTCTTCCCACTCTTAGAGAGCTGCTGCCACCAGAACAAGCCTGGGCCAGCCTCCCACGGATGAGAGAGGTCCAACATCCCAGCCTTCCCAGCTGAAGCCCCAGCCCTAACAAAAGCCCAGGCAAAACCTTGTGCACAGACATGAGCTATCACAGCTTAGCCTAGTCCAAATTTCCAGCCCACAGAAATGTGAGCAAACGAATGATGTTATTTTAAGCAACTAAGTTTTGAAGTGTTTGTCACGCAGCACAAGCTAACCGACGCACTGCTGTAGCCTCCTAACTTGTATCCCCGATTTTACCCTTACCTTCAGCAGCCTACATTCAACCAGCAGACAGAACGATCTTATTAAAGCGTAAGTCAGCCTGTCACTTCTCTGCTCAAAACTTTTCAAAGGCTCCCCAGCCCACTTTACTCAAAATAAAAGCCAAAGCCCTTACCTTGGTCCCCAGGCCCTACCCCACTGGCCCGTACAGCCTTTTGGACATCAAATCCTGCTCCTCCCCTGCCCCACTCACTTTGCAACCCTCACAATAACCACCTAGCTCTTTTGTAAATGTGGAAGTCAGGATTTTTCGCATTTGCTGATACTTCTGCCTAGAAAGCTCTTCCTCAAGCTATCTATGTGGTTACATCCTTCAGCTCCATACTATCCCCATACAAAGGTCACCTTGTCAGTGAGGCCACCTGACAGCACCTATTGAAGGTTCAAACTTTCCTCGTCCCCACACCACTGATCCACATTACCCTATTGTTTGGGGTTTTTGTTTTGTTTTGGTTTGGTTTTTTTGCATAGCCCCTTTTACCTTCTTTATACTATATCATTTACTTGGATATCAAGCCTGCTTGCTATGTGTCTGCCCTATTTCCAAAATAGAAGTTCCACAGGGGCAGAGTTTGTCTGTGTCATTCACTGATATATCCAAGTACCTGGAATAGTGTAGTACCTGATACACAGAAACTTGTCTAAGAGTGACTCTGATGCCAAGCATTGCAATTCAGATTGAGTGAATAAGTATAGCTGATATTTTTATCGCCTTCTCTCTGACTTCTAATGAACATTCAACTGGTTCCAAACTCAGATGGGAATGAGGAGTCTTGGTCCCTTGTTCCAAATCACCTACATGACCTACATCTGGTTTGGAGAAGATGTCGAGTAACAAAAGTTTTGACACTGGGTCTTGGCAGGGGCATTTACACTGGCAGCAGGGCCTTGGCTGTAAAATCACTGATGGAAACTAGGAAGCAAGTATCAGATGTTTTATAATTGTCCTGGAGCATAACGTGGAATAAAATTGGTAGTCTTGTGGACTTGGTAGGAGTAGAGCTAGAGAAATATTAGCTTTGCGCTTTCACTTATTTTCTTTTTTTTAACCATCAAGCTCATAAGGTCTGTGAAATATAGGCTACATAGATGTCTCTTATACCACTTACACATGATTACTTCTCTGGGGAGGTGCAGTGCAGTGAGAAGCAATGGATTGATTCACTTCTTCATTATGGAGCTTACAACTGTGAGAAGGGACAGACACACACACACACATAACCAATCGTGATGTTTATTTACTTGAAGGAAAAGTACAGACTTAGGTTCAAACCTACATCATACAAAAAATACTTCAACTCTCTGACACTCGGTTTCATTGTTTGCAAACTGTTAGAAAATATTCACCTTGAGTGTCTGAGAATAGAATACTCTATGCAGAATTTCCTGAATGCATTTGACCATGGAATTCTTTGTTCAAGGAACATCTCATAAAATTGTGGCACTTTCTTTTTGGTCTCTGATCATGTTGTAACCTTTCTTGGTAATTTATAAGTATTTAACCCATTGTAGATTACCGAGCCTCACTACCCGATGCATCGTATACTGGGGTGTGTAGGCAAAAGGGCATTACAAGTTCATGCATTGAGTTTTTCCTTGTGCCCCCTTCCCTTCTGTTCAAATGGATGGAAATGACATGAAAATACAAAAAGATAAAATTGAAAGGACATCGTCAGATTAAAAAACAAGAACATTTTTGTGGGCAAGAAGTTGGACAGAAAGACAAAGTGTTATGCAGGAATAAAATCTCAGGCCTGCTGGGCTCTGTTGCCAGAAACAGGCAGAACAGGCATAATTTTAGGTCCCATGGGGTCAGAGAGACTTCCCATGCCCCACACAAGGTAGGGGACTGGAGCCAGGCTTGCTTCTTAAAAATCAGGGGTTGGGGTAGGGCTGTCCCAACAGTAAAAGAAAGCTAAAAGAAAATGTTTTCACCAACAGATACCTGGGGACTAGAGCTTATATAAGACTGCAGAACTAGGTGGGCAAGGAAAGCCACCAAGACTTAGCTCAAGCTGCACTCTGCTCTGTGACTGGATCTGCAATACTCTCAGTTACATCGTGAGAAGAGAGCTCTGATCTAACCAAGTATAAACTACTAGATACAGGGAGTGGAGGGAAATGGTGAGCACTGAGATAGACAAGAAAAGTAACTCCTACACAAGGTGAGCCGGCAAACCAAATATAGACACAAACAGGGATGATGAATGTTAAGAACAACACCTCAACAAAATTAATCTGGAGATAAATTCACTCCTGGTGACATTAAAATAATATAAAAATAAAACGATTTGGGATACTCAAAGAAAGAAATGGCATGTATCTTTTAAAAAAACAGTATGAAGAAAAGAGCAAAGTGAAGCAAGAACTATTGGATATTTTCTTAAAAAGAAGAAAGACCAATTAAAAATTCTGAAAATTCACCCAGAATGTGGTATTGACTGTAAAGAAAAAAAAAGAATTGTGAGCATTTAAAAGATGTAATGCTCATATTTAAGCCTGACTGATGGGAGTTTCAGAGGAACAGAAAATTGAAAAAGAGAGAAAAACATTCAAAGAGATAATGGCTAAGAATTGTCCACGACTAAAGAAAGATATGAATCTTTCAATTGAAAGACTGAAAGAGCACCCAGGGGCATAAATAAAAATAAACTGATACCTAGCTACATCATGGTAAAACTATAGAACATAAAAAAAAAACCTTAAAAGCTACCAGAGGGAAATGCCATATAAACTACAAAAAAAAAAAAAAAAAGTTAGACTAACAGCAAACTTCTGATCAGCAACAACCAATGTCAGAAAACTAGCATTAAGTGAAAATAAGTGTTAAGAGAAATTAATTGTCAACCCAGAATTCTTTACCCAGACAAATTAGATAGTCAAGATTGAGGGCTAAAAAACTTTCAAATATACAAAGACAAAAAGCATTTCCACCTTCAGATGTTTGCTAAAACAACTACTGAAGAGTATACTTCACCAAAAAGAAAAAGTAAATCCAGAAGGAAGGTGGAGTATAATAAGAAATATTAATATATTTAGTCTTTGTCCCCAGTTGTTGCCTAGAACCTTTCAAATCCTTGGGTGATAGGAGTGTCTTTTGTTTTTCATAATGAGCCCTTTTTGATCACACCTGAGTTGATGCCAATGACATGCCTTGGGGGGGCCCTAGGTGGTCTCAGGATGGCACTGGTCACCACACAGACCAAGGGACTATAGCGTTGGAACTTTCAGCCCTACCCACCCACCTCCAGGAAGTCAGTGGGGAAAACTGGAGATTAAGTTCTATAGAAACTCTTGAATAACTGGATTTGATGCGATCCTGGGCTGATGAATGCATCCACATATGGGAGGGGGGTACACCCCAAATCCACAGGGACAGAAGCTCCTGTGCTTGGGACCCTTTCAGACTTCTCCCTATGTAGTCTTCATCTGGCTATCGATCTGCACCCTGTATAACATCCTTTATAATAAACCAGTAAACATGAGTAAAATGCTGACCTCAGTTCTGTGAGTCATTCTAGCAAATTATCAAACCCAAGGAGTGGGGTTGTGGGAACATTGATTTATACTGGGTGGGTCAGAAGCACAGGTCACAGCCTGGGACTTGTGGTTGGCATCTGAATTGGGGACAGCCTTTGGGACTGAGCCGTCAACCTGTGAGATCTCACACTGTGTCCAGGTAGGTAATGTCAGAATTGAACTAAATTATGAACACCCAGTTGGTGTCTGCAGGAGAACTGCTTGGTGAGTGAGGAAAAACGCACACATATTTTGGTGATCAGATGTGTTCTGTGCTGTGTTGAGTGTGGCAGTAGGAAGAACAGTTTGGTTTTTCCTATCACATACAGTAGGAGTGGGATTTGAGAAGTAGCCAAGATCAGAAAAATCAATAATATAAGTTACTCTTGATTACTGTAGGTTTGTAGTAAGTTTTAAAATCTGGACATGTGAGTCCTCCAACTTTATTCTTCTTTTTCAAGATTATTTTAATTATTCTTGGTCTTTTGAATTCTTTTATGACTTTTAGGATCAGCTTATCAATTTCTGCCCCCCAAAAAAGCCAGCTGTGATTTCAATAAGGATTATAAGGATTGTGTTGAGTCTCTAGATAAGTTTGAATAGTATTGTCATCCTAACAATGTTAAGTCACCTTATTCATGAGCATGGATGTCTTTCTATTTACTTAGATCTTTAATTCTTTCAACAGCGTTTTGTAGTTTTCATTATAATTATACAAGTCTTGCACTTCTTTTGTTAAACTTATAAGTATTTTATTCTTGTTGATGCTACTATAAATGGAATTGTTTTCTTAATTTCATTTTCTGATTGTTTATTGCAAGTGTATAGAAATACAAGTGATATTTGTAGGTTGATCTTGCCTCTTGCTCCTTGATAAATTCATTTATTCATTCTAATAAATTTTTAGCAGATTCCTTAGGATTTTCTATATAAAAGATCATGTCACTTGCAAATAATATGTTTTTTTTTCCTTTTCAATTTGAATGCCTTTTTTCTCTTTTGCTTCCCTAATTGTCCTGGCTAGAATATCCAGTACAATGCTGAAGTTGCAAGTCCTCTTGAAGCCTTGCTAATGAGAGTAGACAGCCTTGGGTTGTTCATGACCTTAGATGGAAAGCATTCAATCTCTCACCATTTAAGCATGATGTTCACTGTGGATTTTTCATAGACATCCTTTATCAAGCTGAGGCAATTCCCTTCTATTTCTAGTTTGTCGAGTGTTTTTATCATGCCAATGTTGAATTTTATAAATGTTTTTTCTGTTTCATGTGCTTTTATATAAGTTACCTATCGCTGTATACAAAACAACCCAAAACTTAGCGACTTAAAACAACATCCCTTTTACAGACTCTTGATTTTGTAGGCTAGCAGTTTGGGCTGGACTTAGCTAAATTGTTCTTCTCTTGGTCTCATTTGGGACTGGAGCTGGATGGTCCTTGCTCACAGGTCTGGCAGTTGATGCTGGTAGCTGGATATCTTTCCAGGTGGTCTGTTATCGTCAAGGTGACTAGACTATGCTTCTTTACATGAAGTCTCAGAGCAATGATGCATGCAAAAAAGTGAGAGCAGAAGTTGCAAGTCTTCTTGAAGCCTTGCTAGGAAATCACACAATGTTCACTCTCCTGCATTCTATTGGCCAAAGCTAGTTTCAAGTACAGCCCAGTACAATCCAGATTCATGGGGTGAGGTACTGGGCTCCATCTACTTATGGAAGGAGTGGCTTTTTAATCCACCATATTCATTAAAGGTATGATCCACTGGTCCTTTATTCCCTCCTTCTGAGACTCAGAGTTATATCTTTCCACTCTTCTTTACTTGAATTTCCAAGTGCAGTATTTTCTTGGATAGATAAGAACCAAGAGAGATCATTTGCTATGTGGTTTATAAGCTTCTCCCCAAGAGAGAGAAAGCAGCTAAATAAATTTTGCTCTTAGAAGTGGAGATGTCAGAACAAGGCAATGATTAATTGCAATTTACTGTTTGGTACTAGCTCCCATAAACACAATCGAGAAGCATAATCTAGAAGTTTGTAAATATAATTCAGTTTCTTCTGTTTTTTGTTGGGAGCATGATGTTTCTCCTAACTAATTATGTTTACATAATCTGCTCATTAATTGTTTAGAAGCAGCTGGTCCATAACTAAATGGAGACGATGATAGTAATTTGCAATTTTTTTATTATTTTTTTTCTATTTTTTTTATTTCAGCATAATATGGGGGTACAAATGTTAAGGTTACATTGCTATTGCCTTCCCTCCCCCCTCGAGTCAGAGCTTCAAGCGTGTCCATCCCCCCGACAATGCACATTGCACTTATAATATATATATATATATATATACCCATCCCCTCTCCCCCGACCTGACACCCGATAAATGTTTTTTGGGTTTTTTTTATAACATTTTGGTTAGATTTTATAACTTTGCCTTTACCTAGCAAGGTTTAGAGGTATGTCCTTCCCCTCCACACTGTTCGCCGCATCCCTCAGATGTGGGTCTATCCCACCACCACCCTTTGAGCACCATATTGATAATCGGTCAGTACCAATGTGATGGTGAGTACATGTGGAGCCCATTCTTCAAAGAATTAAAGACTAGACCTTGAACTGCAATTTTTTATTATAAAGTTTCAGAAATACGTTTGAGTCTTTACAGTGTTGAGCAGTTTCTTAAGACTATGTTTTACAGAATGCACTCAGAGAAAGAAAAGAATGAATGCTAACACATTGGATTTGTCCAATTGCCTAGAACCTTGAAGCTAACTTGAGTTTTCAGCATTCCATTGTGGGGGGAAAAAGAAACAAATCATTAGAAAACATTGACATAATTGACTTATTAAAAACGAACTTTTTTCCAGGAGAAATATACATTTAGTTTCACTCTTGCAATTAAAGAGAGGCACTTAGACCTGTGAATCAAAAAAAGGTTCAATTTAATAAGTATAAGGGTGGATACGGCATGTTTAAATGATTTCATTATCAAAATGGAAACAAAGGGTCTTCTCAGCCAGAGAAATCAATTAATATGCTTAATAACTCAATAATGCAAATGCATTCAGATTTGTTTTTATTTAAAGTAGAGCCAATCTTATTGTTATTGATAATTATAGCTACCATCTAATGAATATTATCATGTGTTAGTGCATTATATAAATTAGACCATTTAATTTTCATAATAACTCTGTAGACTAGTTTTCTAGGGCTGCCAGAACAAAGTACCACAGAGTGGGTAGCTGAAAAAGCAGAGATTTATTTTCTCACAGTTCTGGAAACCCAGGTGTTGGCAGGGCTGGTTCCTTCTGAGGGCTGGAGCTGTTCTGGGCCTGTCTGCTTGGTTTGTAGACGCTGTCTTCTCCCTGCGTCTTCACGTCATTTTTCCTTTGTACATGTCTGTGTTCAAGTTTCCCCTTCTTAAAAGGACATCAGTCACATTGGATTAGGGCCCACCCTGATGACTTTATTCTAACTCAATTACCTCTTGAAAGACTATCTCCAAGGTGATGGCTGCACAATATTTTGAATATACTAAATGCCATTGAATTGTACACTTTAAAATAGTTAAAATGGTGAATTTTGTTATGTAAATTTTACCTCACTAAAAAATTAAAAAAGATGAAAAACAAATTACTCTATATCCCCAAATACATTTTGAGGTCCTGGGAGTTAGGACTTCAACATATTAATATGGCTGGTGGGACTGCAAACTAGTGCAACCTCTGTGGAAAGCAATATGGAGATACTGCAAAAAGATAACAAGTAGATCTACCATTTGATCCAGCAGTCCCATTACTGGGCATCTACCCAAAAGACATTTTATAAAAAAGACATCTGCACTAGAATGTTTATAGCAGCACAATTCACAATTGCAAAGTTGTGGAAACAACCCAAGTGCCCATCAATACATGAGTGGATTAATAAAATGTGCTATATGTATACCATGGAGTTCTACTCAGGCACAAAAAACAAGGGTGATCTAGCACCTCTTGTATTATCCTGGATAGAGCTGGAGCCCATTCTACTAAGTGAAATAGCACAAGAATGGAAAAACAAGCACCACATGTACTCACCATCAAATTGGTATTAACTGATCAACACTTAAGTGCACATTTCATAGTAACATTCATCGGGTGTTAGGCAGGGGGGAGGAGTGGGTATATACACACCTAATGGGTGCGGTGAGCACTGTCTGGGGGATGGACACACTTGAAGCTCTGACTCGGGTGGTGCAAGGGCAATATACATAACCTAAACATTTGTATCCCCATAATATGCTAAAATTAAAAAATAATTAAAAAGATATTAATATGAATTTGGGGAGGGGGCACATAATCCAGCCTGTATATATAATCCTCATTTTACACCTGAGGAAATAGGCCCAGAAGGACTGCTGCTTGTTCAAAGTCTCTGGTTAGAGGAGGCACAGCCAATACTAACCCAGATCTGTTACTGTCCAACCAGGTCCCCTGTCCACCGCCCAGTAAAGGCCAATATACTGAGACAACAGGTGTTGCAGCAGAGAAAGAATTTAGTTTTGCAAAGCACCAGGCCAGGAGATGGGAGTATTTCTCAAATCCATCTCCACGAGAATTTAGGGGCTAACGTTCTTATAGGTGGTTTGGTGAACCAATGGCTAGGTAATTGATCTGCTGGGGATGGGAAGATTGGGAAGCAGAAATAGAAATTGTCTTCATGGCTGGGATATTTCCTGGGTAGGGGGTCTCAAGGCTTGTTGGATAGGTTCCCACACATGTCCATGCGTCCAGTTGACATCAGTGGGTCTCCCCAAATGCAGAATCTGGAAGATGTCTCAAAGATCAGTCTTAGGTTTTACAGTAATGACACTATCTATTGAAGTGGTCGAGGAAGTCACAAATCTTGCCCCTGTCAAGGAGGATACGTGCCACTCAAGCAGTCAGTAAGCAGTTACAGGAGTAGGGAAGTTGCAACAACGGCTGGTGAACTTTTGGCTATATCTATACTTTCACAGAAATCAAACTTTTATCACTATTTCTGCCTTAGGGGCTCACATTATTTTAATATAGGTGGTTTCAGATCTGCTGGACTCCAAAGCCCTGCTGTTACCCATGACACTACACGACCACCTGTGACAGCAGTCAGGTGGCTCTTTTCCCATCAGTGTCCCTACGCAGTTTCATGCTCCCGAACACCACACATGCAGGGGCTCTGTGACCTCACACCCACTAGTCCTCCCACACCAGCCTCCAGTTATTCCCACGCCCCCCTCCCCAAGGCCCAGCTGAATGTCTGGCCAGGCCTTGCCTCCTGCGAGGGACCCTGAGTAGCCCCCCATTCCCGACTCTGCGCCCCTGCTCCCAGCCACTCCCATCACCCCATTTCCAGGGACTCTCACCTGGGATACCACTGGCCATCTTTGAATCCTGTTTATGTTTTATCTCACAAAGCCCCTCTGGACCTTCCAAGGTCTCAACTAACTAACCATAAACTAAGCCAAGATACTGGACTGAAGAGAGCATCTCAGAGTCCCCCAAAGCAACGTGTGTGTCACTGCACGCCTGTCTCTCTTCACGACTCACTTCCTTCAGGAGCCTTTCCCAGCCGCCCGCACGCCCCCCTCCCTTATGCTGCACAGGCCCCAGACAGACTCTTATCAAACCCCAGCAGTCCCTTATTGTGAGGATTTGTCTTGATATATCTGCCTTTCCACTGGACCGTGAGTTAGAAACTGTATCTCATTTGTCTCTGAAAGCCCAGCGCTGAGCGCTGTGCCTGGTACTCATTGGTGAGTGCTCAGAACAATCATTAACTCTCTACCCCACACCTCAAAATGCTTTCCCCGCCCAGCCAAAGGATGCATAAAATGATAATATTCGATGTTATATGACATTTTCTCCTTTGGCTTCCAGAATGTACGCCTTATTAAAGGAAGTGCCTCTTCGGGGAGCAGGGCAGGAAGGCTCTTCTGTGGCCCAGGCCTCAGTGCGAATGACTTCCTTAGGGAAGGTGTATGGGGTATTAGGAGAGATGATCGTTTGAGGTGCCTAACAAGGGATGGAGGAAGGGGATGATACAGGAAGATAGATCAAAAGATCCAAGGAGCTTTTCCTCTTCAACAGCTTTTCCGAGGAGCAGCTCTGGTTGCCATAGAAACAGCAGCACTTTGTGGGACCTCCTTCCAGCTTCCCACCTGCTGGTGAGAAGAAACTGAAAGCCACAGCCTCTTAACCCAGCAGGGCATTCTCCTGGTAGTGTTTGAGAGCAGGAGCCAGGGGGAGACGCAGGGGGACAGCATCCTGGGCTGCACCAACAAGGGTGGTGAAGGAACAAAGCTGGGGGGCTGCGGGGGGCCACACTGCTGCCAGGAGGCGAAGGCTGAAGCGTGGGCCCGGGCGACACAGGGATAGAGGAGCAAGCTGCCACAGTCGGCAAATAATCACAGCTGGGGTAACAGTTCTCAGAGCTGATTACCTAGAGATCCTCCAGTTTAATTGATTTTATACAACCTCCTGACTGCAAAATTGGGAGCCTCAAACAATAAAGGCAATTTGCAAAGGACAGCTGCTCGCTCAAATGGACACCACACACAGAATTGTTTACTGGAGCCTCTAACGACAAATTCTTCTCAGCTGAGCCAGAATATATTTTCCTAAACAAGAAATGGGAGGCATGCCAGATCTGTGAATAGGAGGCTATGCACGAGGGTGTCGCTACAGTGTGTAATTATTAGTCTTCCTAATCAAATCAGGAGTTTTATTGTAAGATTTGCCCATATCTGCTGCAGAAAGATGATTTGGAAATGCGAACAGACAGTATCATCTTTCTAGGTTCTTCTTCTTTCTGTTTATTCTAAGTCTGGAGCATAACTCGCATCAACCCTATTTTGGTTTTTTTGCAAGGTACGAGGAAAGGGAAGAATTAAGGGTAATCATAAATTACATTTGATAAACTTATTAATCAATTTAATTGATGAAGAGATAAAGAAGCGGTGAATTCAGAAAAAAATATTTGGGCTCATCCAGGTTTTCTTTTTAGAGGGAATTATCTTTTCCATCAACACCAAGGGGAAAATTTATCCAAGCAATTCCTAGAGTCGATCATGGTTCATTGAGGAACAAAACAGCAGAAACATGTAATTTCATGGCAACTCCCACCAAGTGCAGCCTCTCATTACCAGCAACAAGCCAACTAATTTACTTAGCAACCCTGCTGCTGGCATTTAGCCTTTGTCTTCCTCACATCTGGTGCTCCAAGTATGATGCATTTAATAAACATGTTTACAAGCCAGGAATTTATTTCTGGCACTGTTTTTGCTTCTTTTCACACCAAACTTCATTCATGGGGAGGAAACATGTTAATTGTCTCATTGTTAAGTGACCTTTCTTACTATGTTGTTATGAGATTTGACAAAGTTTGCGCACGAGTGTGGCCTCAGAAACCAAGGCTAGTGTGAGCTGTAGGTTGACATCTTTGTACCACAATAGTCAGAAGCATCAAGCCAAGGTGGGGCGCGAGGGAGATCCACCCCAAAACACTCCCTAATGCTTCCCAGAAAGCCAAAACAACATCAGGAAATCACTCCGATGGCTCTCATGGCCTCTAGATGACAATGTGTAGTGTTTCATATCACTGCTACATATTAAGGTGGAAAAATCAAATAAAGTTAATTTGGTTTGGGTTTATGAAAATTTCATGTAAAAAACAGGCAGATGGAGATGCCAGATAGTTACAGAACAACCAAAGACTATTTGATATAGCAGAGATTCATTTTATAAAATTTGAATAGATCTTCTTTGCATAATAAGTATGCTCATCCACGCATCCCTGTGGCCACTATTGACTCCCTGAGGGGACAGAATGCACCAGAGCTCACTTTTCAGGGGGAAGACAGGTAGATGGGTTCCATTGACCAGGAATAAGGAGCAGCCCGATTCTACACCTAGCTCTGCCACCAACAAACTCTGTCATGTAACCTAAGTCTCTGAGTCCCGGCATCAGATAGCTATTGCCACGTAACGAACCACTTTGAATAACAACCGCTTATTACTTCTCACAAATCTGGCCAGGTGGGTCTGCTGACCGGGGCCAGGATCCACTGATCTCAGCTGGGCTTGTCCATCCATGGTCCTCAGCTGACGGCTCACTCAAGGGCTGATGAGTCTCGAATGGCCTCAGCTGTCACAACTTGATCCTGCTTCACGCAGCTAATCTCAAGCCCCAGAGGCTAATCCAGGATTGTTCTCATGGTGGTAGAGATGTAGGGGCGGGAGTGGGGGGAGAAGAGAGATAGGAGACAGGAGAGGGGAGGGGAGGAGAGAAGGGGAAGGGTGAGAAAGGAAGTGGGAGGAGAGAGAGAGAGAAAGGGGGAGAAAATGAGAATGGGAAGAGAGAGAGAGAAACAGAAAGTGTGAGTTCTTGAGACCCAGGCTCAGAACTGCTCTTCTGATATATCTACCAAATCCTCAGCCTGCCCTTTCCACAAGGTCGTCTTGCCTACTGAATGAGATGGTTTCTGTGCAGCATTTTACAAATCGTGCAGTGCCACGAAGCAGATCAAACGTAATAAGACATCACCGATGCACTGTTTTGGTACTGTCCTTCACAAAATACCAGATTTATCCCCTCACTAGAGATGAAGCCAGTAATGACATTTGGGCCAGAGAATGTCATGTGAGATATCTTATGCATTTACATCCTTTGCCTTGTTCCACAGGGCTTTGTGGTAGCTTGCTACAAGAACACACGCACAAAATAACAGTATGTTGTAAATAAGAACTAAGAATTAGGAAGAGAAAAATATAATTGGTAGTAGGAAATGAAGACCCAGGATTAGGGCCAGTAAGGGACACACCCCAAATATGCAAATGTTGCCATACGGTCAATATCCTGACTACACTGGATATACTCTATATTTCCTAGAAGTAAAGTAAAGTTGATCTGGGGTGGTACACAGCTGCCAGCACACACCCCTCGCAACACTCAGTGTACTAGTGGCTGAGAAACCCTTCAGCAGGTGCCAATGCAATGCTCTTCTTGTCCATGTCACACCTTACTTCCCTGAATGTTGAGTATGCCAGGGTATGACAATGGGCTGAGCAAGAACCAGTCTGACGTCAGGTTCAAGGTGACGAGAGCTCAGCAACAGGCCACCAGCAGGGACTATGGCCAGGCCATGGTGAGGATAACTAGTGTTTGTAGAATGAGATGAAAAGAAAATACTATGGATTTTTCCATTCCTGTCAGTAGTGCAGTGTTTCCTTCTTAAATAAATTTAAGTTTTAAAAGTAAGTCAATAGAGATATCAATATTAATTCGGTAAGAGTGCAGATGGTGTATAGGTAAGGCAAGCTTGCAATGGTGCTGTGTAAATGCTCAGAGTTTACAAAACAGCTGCATCTGGGACATCCATCTGTGAGCAGCACTGGTTCCCAGTGAGCATGCCAGAGTGAGTTGGGAACAAATATTTCTCCAAATAGAGTAAGTACACCACCGGGGTCATGTAAGGCTGGTATGCAGAAAAAAAATATTGGAAGTTACATCTGTATTTATGTAAAACAACATGAAAGGAGTTGAGCTTTAATACTAGTTAAATGTTTCACATGACACGGGCTCCTCACCTGCTCCATCAGCTTGCAAGATGCTCACCTGCCCAGGTTGCCCCTCTGCTTCTCTGGGTGTCTTCAGGGAAAGGTAGAAGTTCCCTAAGTGGAAAGGTGACACATTTTTGTTCACTTTCACCAAATGGCCACACGTTGGAGTTCAGAAGGGTCTAGTTAAGTGAATGTATGAAATGTAACATCAAATGTCAACTCAATGAAGTCTCACAAAATGGAGAGAGTTAAAGATAATATCCGTAGGAAAAGTACAAGCAAACAAGAAGAAAATATTTCTCCAATTTTTAGAATAAACAAGCTTTTTATCAGCCATAGTATGAGGTAAAACAATGATCTAATCATATCTGACAAAAAGTCAACCCCAAAATTTAAAATTAATTTAAAAAACTAAAATATGAATTTACCTCCACTCCTATTAACTTTGAACTTTGCCTCGAGTATGTACTGTGCTTCTGATATTAGATAATGAGAGTCTGAAGCCATCAGGATTAGCAAGACATTTTCAAAATGAAGCAGCCAGAACATTCATTGTTATGATTGAGTGATATTGTTCTATTAATAAATAAACTTTAAAAATCATTGATTGCATCTTTATCTCTCTCATCCTTTTAAATTTCTATTTTATGCATGCTTTCCAATATAGGCAATATGCTGATATAATAACACATGTGTGTCATTTATCAAAAAATCTATACAGATTGGGAGATCATATTGACACCTTTTTTTCACTAATGAGGTATATAATTAAAACAGTTGGGATACTGTTGCTTCACATAACTAAAAAAATTAGCTTGGGGGGGAGGGGGGCATGGGCCATATACACAACCGTAATATTTGTACCCCCATAATATGCTGAAATAAAAAATAAAATAAAAAATTAGCTTGTTGAATGGAAGTATTAAATTTAGGATCACTACATTCGGAGAACGCCTGCCATAAAAATTATTTTAATTGCAAAATAGTTGATCTAAAACTAGTCTTTCTGGGAGTGGTCTAATCACAGGACGAATTATCCACAGAGGCCACTCAGGTTGTGACACTAATACCAGTATATAGGAGGAGATTCATTTGCCTACTATCTATGGCCAGGGGAAATGAACAAAAGTCAGTTTCAAATTATTAATATTTACTGTATACGAAAGGGGGTGCAGAACACAGCCCTGCTTTTTGCCACCGGACAGCATTAGCTGAGTCACCAAAAGATACGAAGGCTGATCGTGACACTCGTCACTGTGTACAAAGCCAAATTCTATGGATATCAAAAACGATGGCTCCATATGGAACTCATTCAGCCTGTCCCAAAGCTGGCTACTGTCATACAGTGAAATGTTGAGGAAAGGCCAGGAAAAGCTTCAAGCGAGTTGGAAGGCACACAGCTGCTGGGAACGATCAAGCCAAGGCTGCAGCTCATTTGCTCCTCGTGTGAAATGCCGGCCTTGGAAACGCAGACCCACACCTCAGGGAGAAGATAGGCGTGATCCTGAGAGGAAATGCCGGTAGCCCATGATATGGCTGGCGTATTAAAAATGGGGTCCAGTGTTCTCTGAGTCTAACCAGATGGGACTGTGTCAGTGAAGTTCATTGAAGTTCTTAGGCTGTTGATCGGTGCTTACCAGAATGAAAAATTTTAGGCTAGGCTGGATGGCAAAAGGCATTCATCTGCCATTTGATTTAATTTAAACAATGAAGAAACGCTATCAGATCTCAGCTGAAAGCTGCATGGGGATCTATTACATTTGAAACACTTTCTGCAGGACTTGTAAGAGATGTGTCTCTTAGGCAGGGGCCAGCTAAAATAAAGTCAGTGAAAGATAGTGTATGACATTTAAGACTTGTAACTTGAAAGGGAAAAAACATGATGAAATGAAGACACTCTCTTGGCAAATGCAAACGTAGGTGATGGCCTCACAGACAAAAAGAAGAGTCAGAAAGGAAGAACTTGGATTGTCCAAAAGAAGGGGTTTCTGGTATTTCCTTATTCTTTAGACCAAAGTAACTATAAATACAAATGAATCACAAATGAGAAGTGTTTTTTAAATATAATAAGCTCCCTTTGCTCTAATTCTGTGTACGTTAGAGGCTCTCCTGAACAGATGTGTACACCAAGAAGGTATTTCCCTTCTCCGGTGGCTGGTGCTAAATCTGGGCCAGGTACGGCTCATTGTAAAAGAATATCTAGAACAGACCAGCCACCTGTACAAATGGTTAGTTATTGCGACTCATTCTCCCAAGTCTGATTTTCTCCACGCGTACAAATACAATGGAGCTTCTTAGCCAACAAACTGAAACTGCAAATCATCAAAAGATCATGTCCTTCAGAATCATCTGCATGCCTTACCCATTTCCTCATTAATTTCTTCATTCAGCCATTTAGCAAGTATTTACTGAGCACTTACTGTGTGCTAGGCACTGTTCTAGGTGTTAGAGTGAACAAAATAGACAAAAATCCAGAGATAGATCAAAAAAATGCTGCAAATAAGTGAATTCTAGAGTTAGACAGTGATACAGTGCTAGAAATACCATGGAGGGGGAGAACATAGAAGAGGAAAGAGAATGCCATTTGGGGAGGGGATGTCATTTTAAATAAAGTGGCCAGGGAAGACCTCGCTGAGCAGGACACATTGGAGCAAATTCTTGAAAGAAGTCAGAAGGAGCAATGTGACATTTGAGGGAAGAGTGTTCCAGGAAAAGAGAACAGCAGATGCAAAGGCCCTGAGGTAGGAGCACGTCTGACATGTTTGAAGAAGAACTCAAGAGAAGTGAGCAAAGGAGAGATGTATTCATGAGACATCACAAGCAATAAGCCAAAAGGGAGTGAGGCAGATTGTGTAGGGCCTTGGGGACCTTCAGCTTTTACTGGGGGTGAGACGGGAAGCCACTGGAGGGATTCAAACAGAGGAGTGACAGGATCCGATTTAACATTTCACATTTACCTGTGGGCATCCAGGGCGGTAGCACCAGTTAGGAGATTGCACTAATCTGGTATGTGTCGGAAAAACACGACGGTGACCTGAACCAGAATGAGAATAGTGGATGTGGTGAGATGTTGTCAGATTCTGGATATATATTCAAAGTACAACCAAACAGGCAAGAAAAGCCAAGCATGACCCCAAATATTTCAGCCTGAACAACTGAAAGGAAGGCGCTGCCCTTAACTGACAGGGAGGGCTAAGGGGAGACGAGGCTTGGAGTTGGGGTAAGAGCAGGAGTTTGGTTCTGGACATGTCCAGTTCGAGACGCCTACTGGACAGCGATGTGGAGAGGTCCGGTGGGCAGGTGATATATGAGTCTGGAGTTCAAGAAAGGAGTCCAGACTGGAGACATAAATTTAGGAATGTCAGCAGCTAGATGATATTAAAGCCACCAGACAGGCCGGGTGCCGTGGCTCATGCCTGTAATCCTAACACTCTGGGAGCCTGAGGCAGGCGGATCGCTCAAGGTCAGGAGTTCAAAATCAGCCTGAGCAAGAGTAAGACCCCGT
>VBSM01002616.1:21911578-21979197 GCA_008086735.1 Cheirogaleus medius | reverse complement strand
AGCTTATGTCCTCTTTTTTAAAAAGTGTGTGTATCCTACATTTTCTATATGCTCATGAGTAACATGGGAGGGTAGCCACGCTGGGAAGAATGCACGACATGACACACGTCAGGAGGCACAGTGACCCACAGAAAGCACCAGGGCAACAGCAGGTATCACCATTAATTCGCAGAGTGTCCCTCTGAGAAACTGGTATCTTCCCTTATTTACTGGTGGGGAGACTGAGGCCATCAAAAAGGACGTAGGATGGCTGTAAGTACAGCCCACTGCCCACCCAGTCTAGACCCCTTCCAGCCTACCTCCACTGCACCCCAAACTGCACTGTGTGCTTATTGTTTTATTTAACGCACACAACAGCCTAGTGAAGACGGTATCATTTTATTGCGCATTAAAAATTACCAAGTGTTAGAGTTTTGAGAATTCCAGATGAAATGCATGTAGCGTTCCTTTTCAATCCTTGTGTTGGTACCAAGATTTGGGCACTCGGGGAACTGTCAGGCAAGGAACACATCATCCATTGTTATAGTATTTCAGTTCTGAGTCTGGAAAGACCTGAATTTGAAGAGAGAGAAAAAATCATATAAAATGGGAAGATTAAAGTTCTCTGAGTGTTTAAAAAAAAAAAAAAGCTTCTCATCTGACTCACCCAGTAGTCCAGGTAACAAGCAATGCCTCAGGTCACCTTTTAACACCTCTACAATATAATGAAGATGTTACAGACGGTCTCTCAGGACCTTAACTTTACTCCTTTGAAGCTGGCACTGAGGTTATTTTAAATAATATTTTAATTTCTTTCTCCCACTATGATAGAATTATGTGTCTGAGGGGAATCATTATGACACCATGTCCCCAGAATTAGCTGTGAGTCAGGAATGAGTGTGCCCCCCAGCTGTTCCATTTACTTGACGTTATAAAGTAAAAGTCCTCCCATGTCAAATAATGCGTGTTGTACTCAGCTTAGTAAAACTTTGAAGCTAAAACCGTTTAAAATCAGAAAAAGAAAAAGAAAAAACTTGTGGGTAGGGTAAAAAGGAGAATTTTAAGGGAAGGATTCTGCACTTGGCCTTTGCTCCCCACAATAGCACTCTACACAGCGCACTCTTGGAGGAGGTTGTGCTGGGCTGGGGGTGGGCAGTGCCTGGAAGACTCCTGACTGTCTGGAAGGGTCCTAGGTCTTGTTGAGGGAGATTATAGGGAGGGAGGTTACTTTCTAACAACTCATTAAGCTGATCATTCGTTTAATGCAGTTTTCTGTGTTTGTATTATTTTTAACAATTTTTTTAAAAAGGTGTTTTTGTTTTATTAAGAGAGGCTCACTATGGGCAAGGCAGGTTGCCAAGCTCCACGGGCTTAAGATCCCTCATACCTGCTTTGTTCACTGCTGAGTCTCAAACGCCTAGAAAAGTGCTTTGCACACAGCAGGCGCCCAGTAAATATTTATTGAACATTCTTGAAAATTACACACATGGAAAAGACATTCTTCATTATACATTTGTCCAAACCCATAGAATGTACACCAAGAGTGAACCCTAATCTAAACTATGCACCTTGGGTGATAATGACGTGTCAGTTCATGTTTCGTCATGGATTGTAACAAAGGTACCACTCAGGTGTCAAACAGGAAATCCTGATATTAATTAGCTAATTAATTTATCAAAAGTTTGTTGAGGAATAGGATCCTATGCTTACATAGTACCTTCAAAGTACCTTCCCACAAATACTTATTAAATATTAATACAAAGGGAAAATGATTAACTCCGGTGGAGAAGCAGATACCACCAAGTGATTAAAGTCAACATGACAGTAATGGGACAACTCAAAATTATGCACCATCTGATAAGATGTAATAAGAACACTCATTACTTCTGTGATATTCCTGCCAAAAATACATAGCCTGAATCTAATCATAGGAAATATCAGACAAACCCAAAATGAGGGACATTTTTCAACATAACTGTAATCTTCAAAATCTTCAAAGGGTCACGAAAATGAAGGAAAGGCTGCAGCACTGATCCAATGTTAGGAGACTAAAGAAACTTTACACTAAATGCAACCTGTGATGCTCAACTTGGTCCTTTTGCACTAAAGGACCCAACAGAGCCAAGCAGCGGAACTTGGATGGGGTCTAGAGACCAGACAGTGGTCATGTTTTGTTGTTAATGTCCCAATTTGATGACTATATTGTGTTCCCAAAAAATGCACACTAAACTTTTTGGAGTTGGAGGGAGCATCATTTCAGCAACTTACAATGATTGTGAAAAGGAGTCACTGGCACCAGACTTGCGACTTTTCTTTAACTTTGAGGTTATTTTAAAATAAAAATGTATGTTTTAAAGTTTTAGATAGGTTACCATTTTTATTAGTTTCTGATTTAACCTTCTAGTGATTTGGGGGTGAGCAAATTTAAGAAAAAAACATATATAAATCCTTATTGCCCCCCTTTTTATGCAAAAGTAGTACACTGCACACTGTCTTGCACCCTCTTTTTTACACTTAACTCTGGAGAGCATTTCACACTGGGACAGATGGAGACATTCCTCACTCTCTTTCATGGTGACACGGTGCTCCATGCCCTCTACTGATGTTCATTGAGGTAGTTTTGATCTTTTCCTATTAAAAAAAAGCCAAAATGTGTGCATGTATCATTTTGTACTTATGCAGGTCTATGTTTAGAATGCATTTCCAGGAGTGGAATTGCTGGGTCAAAAAGTAAATGCTTCTTTTATTTATGCTATCGCCATATTCCCCTGCACAGTAGCACTTTGCATTCCCACAGCCTCACAAACAGCATGCGGCTTAGGTTTTTGCCAATCTGATGAATAATTTGCATTTGTTTCATTGTGAGTGCAGTTGAGAGTTTTTCCATATGTTTAAAGGTGACAGAGGTTTTGTCAATACCCAGAAATGTTTTTAAGTGTCCTTCCCCCAGGTGAACCTGACCGGTGCCAGGTTTGGAAACTGCTTCATTGTACTCTGTGGTTTTGGTAGCTAAGAAAGAACACTGAACTAGTCAATATTGTTCAAGTTTATTGGTTTTCATTGGAGTTTAGACAGACATTGGAAGATAAATCTACTCAAATATTATCTCCTCTATGAAACCTTACCCAACTTCACTGAACGGGCCTTAGCATGGTTCCCTCTAGCATTTTGCACATACCTCTGTTAGCACATATCTTACCGTCTTAAACTTGCTTGTTTAGATGACTGTTCCAACTGGGGTTTTGAGTCTAGGACGATAAAACACTATGCTTTATTGATTTTTCGATCCTTAGGATCAAGTCTAGTTTCTGGCATATGGTAGAAACTCTGTACGTCTGTGTTCAAACAAATGAGTATTTATTATATGATCAGTAACACTGGCGTTAAATTCATACCCTAATCTAGCATGTCACTTCCCTATAAAATCACACACAACAGAAAAGAAATGATTTTTCTTTCTTGTTCACCATGAACTTTGAAGAACTGTTTGTTTTCAGGCTGCTGATCTCTGCTTAGCTTTAGTCTGCTTCAATAAGAAAACAAGCCAGTCTCCAGAGTGTCTGATCCCTTTTTTTGACCAGTAGGTAAATGTAGGAGCCCGGTTTCTTTCACGGAGACATTTTCTGGGGCTGCTCACAGGGAAGGCCCCACAACCTGGACCCCTGCCTTACCAGCAGCATCTGTCACATTCCCAGGACACCGGAGGGAATAGAATTGTCACAGGGTGATTCTCTGCTGTGTCCTCCCTCCCTCCCTCCATGCTCCTCAGCATGGAACTTCATCTTGGGACTTCTCATTACATTCGTATTACAGCCCAATCATCTGAATCCAGAAGATTATAAGTATAATTTTCTTGACTACTATGGTTCCATTTTTCTCCCTAAAGAGGGAAGATCTTAAATACAAAACACTTGCTTACTAATGATACACCTTAGAAAACCACACTCTCCTTCTAACAATTTCCTTCTCAGTGGATGGTCATGTTTATTCTGAGAAATATTTTAAATCTCCTTTAGAAGACAGCCATGCTCCTATTACAAAGAGTGACCAAAGGTGGTATGCTAAAAATGCCAGGAGCCACAGCTGCAGACAAAGCTGTACAGAGGTACGTTAGTGTAGTTATGCCATTTGTAAGTTGGTTTAAAAGCATATGAAGATTGCAGCTCCGGTCTTCAGGAAAGCTGTTCTGTGCAATAATAATTGCATTTATTATATCAATATTCTTTTATTTCCTATTCCCCCCAAATAATCTGTACACTTCTAATAGAATAATGAATCATGATAGTTTTAAGCTATCCATTGCTTTTTACAAATTTTAGTTCAAAATCAAAGACATTAGCTAGATTTCCAGCTTGGTCATGAAGAATGTCAGGCCATCCTATTTGAGGGACAAAAGAAAATGAAATGCAATGAGGAAAAGCAAAAGAAAGAAGAGGTCTGGGTCCAGCCTGGCTCGGAGCCTGGTGAGCCAACAGAGGGCTCTAAGGTGGCTTCCTCCTACTGTCGTCCTGGTCAGGGACTTTAAAGGCTACCACCAACCAGTACAGATGCAGCATGGAAAGCAGAAAGTGCATGAGCTTTCGACACTGGCAGCTTTTTCTTGCAGCAGTTACTAAGTGTATGGTCTCAAGCAAGTAAGTCCATCTCTTCGGACGCCAGTTTCCTCACCTGTACTATGGAGAAAAGACCTTTGCAAGTGAATTGGTGTGTGTGTTTGGTATATGTAGATACTAATTATCTAACAGCATCCAACAACAATAGCAACCGCAGTTTAAGCCCCTAAACTGAAATAGGCATTATGCAAAGCACTTTGCATCCATTATTTCATTTAATTCTCTAAATAAAGTTAGGAGGGAAATAACACTGAATTGAATTACCATTTTACAGATGAGGAAATGGAGTTGGGAATGTCACATTGTTTACCCAAAGTCACTTAGCTAGTCAAGTACTGACTGACTTCCAGTGGGGTACTGGTAACCCACTCACTGTGGAGGGGGGCGGGGAAAAGCCTATTTGCAGCAATTGTCAATTTCTGTGATGTAAATACTCCCAATGTGGCTGATTCCTGGTTACCAATGGCTTACCCACTGGCTTGCAAAATCCCTGGATATTTAACAATTGGCTCTCAAGAGCCTGGACAAGCTGATCCAGCAACTACCACTTGAAGCCCAAGGCTTACTCTGGAGCCCCTTCTGCTGAACCCTCCAGTCTGCTGCCTTCCCAGCACACACACACAGCGGCACATCACAGGTGTTTAGTGAGCATCTGTCAAGCTGTAAGAAGAGGGCAGTTCCTATTTTAAAGAGCACTCCCAAGACATAGTCTTCTCTGCACACTCCCTCTCCTCCTCTTGGATCACTGCAGATGAGCCCACATGGTGCACAACTGATCACAGGCAAGCTGTTCTGAAAACCTGCAAATTCAATACATGACTGCAAAATCATGTGATTTCATGTATTTTTTATGTTTATGTCAAAATGTATTAAATCAGCTATGGGTGAGACTCAAGGTACGATTCATCTTGAGGCAAAATTCCTCTCCAGTTGTGAAACTATGAAACCAAACAAGTTATATGCTTCTAAAATATAATGGCGGGACAAGTATAGGATAGACACTCCCATTCCAAAAGGGAGAAATAGGGAAGAAGGAAGAAGGGATGATTCCAAAGCGAGTCCAAAACCTACCAAACTCTACAAGAGTTTACGGCTTGAGAGTGACCCTCTTTGGTTCCATGCTCTGCCCTCCAGGCACCATGTGGCAGTGGTCCTGCCTTCTGGACCTATTAGGGAGGCCATCCACCTCTGGACATACTGGGGCAGAAGCACTGCCCCCACAGCTCTACCGGGCAAAGATGTTGCCCCACAGCTCCGGGCACCTCTATTCCAACAGTTTTGCATGTCCCTGTCCCCATAGCTTTGGGTTGAGGCCATCTGGCCTGTTGGAAGCAAGGTGAAGTTCCCCCCTTTTGAACCAAGGAAGCAGCCCTGAAGATCTCTGAATTGCACTCAGGGTCATTCTTCTCTTGTTTTAAAGAATAGAGCACATTCACAGCCCAATAGCTCTGTGGTCCCATACTGTAAAATCCAAGACGTCTGACAGCCTTCAATCGTCCCTTCCTTTTCCCTTCCTCTTCAGTTCAAACTGGCAGTCTTCCTGCTGGGGTGGTTGACACCCATGTTAATCTCCTTATCAAAGGGTCACTTAGCCACACCCCTAGTATTCTCCTGTTTTGCAGTATGAAAAGGCTAAGAATTTTTCAAATCTTTTTGCCTAACAAGTCTGTCTTTAAGTCATTTCTCTCTTCTGGAATTTTTTTTTATAAGCAATCAGAAAAAGCCAAGCGACACCTTTAACACTTTGCTTAGAAATCTCTTCAGCTAAATATCCAGTTTCATCACTCACAAGTTCTACCTTTCAGAAAACACTAGAATACAAACACAATCCAGCCAAGTTATTTGCTAGTTTTATAACAAGGACGGCCTCACCTCCACTTTCCAATAACATGGTCCTCATTTCCATCAGAGGTCTCATCAGAACGGCCTCCGCCTCTACCAAGATGCCGTTCGGGATTACGTAGGTATTCTCTGAGAAGATTGAGGCTCTCTCCCCAGCTCTCCTTTTCTTTCTGAGCCCTCAGCAGAATCATCCTTCACAACCATATTTCCAGCACACCTCTCAAAATTCTTCTAGCCTCTCCCCACTACCCAGTTCCAAAGCCACGTCCACGTATTTATGTTATTTGTTACAAAAGCACACCTTTTGTTTGGTACCCATTTTCTGTCTTACCTCTGGCGGCTATACACAAAATACCATAAAGTAGGCAGCTTATAAACGGCAACACTGTATTCCTCACAGCTCTGGAGGGGAGTCTGGGATGAGGGAGCCGGCGTGGTCAGGTTCTGGGGAGAGCTGCCTTCCAGCTGCAGATTGCCAACTTCTCCAGTTAGCGAGCCGGAAGCAAACTCTCCTGTTGCTTCTTATAAGGACACGAATTCCAATCATGAGGGCTCCACCCTCATGACCTCATCTAAACCTAATTACCTCTCAAAGGCCCCACCTACTAACACCATCACGGTGGGGGCAGGGGCATAGGATTTCAACATATAAATCGGGGGAGGGGAACACAGGCATTCAGTCCATAACCTATATCTTCAAATTAGTTTTTCTGCCTTCCACCTTGTCGTGCTGGGCGGACACGCTTGGTCCAACGATGCTGTTCAGTGAGTGGCCACCCTAGCCGGCTCTGTGGATGCCCCAAGCTCACAGCAAGGCCACTCACAGCGGGGCAGTGCCCCGAACAACCAACAGAAATAATTAGTCCAACTAACCGGAATGCATAAAGCACATACTATTAAGCTGAAAGAATGTAATTTATACCTATTACTTTCTGGTGAAAGGATACAGAGTAAAATTTTAGCCTTTTTAATGACATTTCATAAACAATACATTTTTAAAAATAAAAGTGTACACAAACTAGAATGACTGGACTGAACGCAAGGAAATATATACTGCCCATTTTTAGCCTGAAACCTGGGAGGAAGGAGAAGACCACCTTTAGATCCTCCCTTCCCTTCACTGCTGTGCTGCACCTGCCTCGTCCTATGCACTGCACTCCCCTTCGTGGCCCTCAGTCCCCCCTCCTCACCAAGGCCTCACCATTCCATGCCTGCATTAATCCTATAGCCTTGTCACCGGCCTCCCTGCAGCCACACCTGAAGTCTCTCTGTGGCCATAAGCCACCACCCTCTCTATAATTCCAGTCTAAGCCCCTATCCTCTTCCTGATGCCCCTTTATGCATGAAAGGCCTTTTTCTTCCTTCTCCAATCTCATCATTTCTCACTTCCTCCACCCTCACCTCCAACATGCACCCTTTGCCCCAACTCTATTTAAAGACATGCAGTCCCCCACACATAACAGGCTATTTGATTTTTGGAGTTGCGTATTTATTTGCTGGTTCTTTATGATCTGTCTCCCCTCAGTAGAATACAGGGCAATGAGAGTGGGAAACTCATGTATAGTGGTATCACCAACATTTGGAATGACTCCTGATACCTGAAAGGCACGTCTATAAAGATTTGTTGAATGGATGCATGAATTAATGAACACCTCAGTGCCTTTGCACATGCTGTTCCTTCTATTTAAAACGTCCTTTCCCACTGCCCTTCATGACTTAAATCCTATTTCTTTTCTAAAACTCAGTTTAAATATAAATTCTTCTGGAAAGCTTTTGCTATAATTTTCCTGCCCTCCCCACCACACACACATACAGAGAGAGACACAGGTTTATCTCTCTTATGAGTTCCCATTATACCTCTACCCCATGCATACATCTCAGAGACAGTTGAATCTTCACCAAAAACTAATGTTCCCCTTCCATGATGCAGAATTACTGCCAGGAAGTGGCTGCCTGGCCACAGCATTATATGGGGCCAGTATGACTAAACTCTGATGAATGACTTGTGGGCACCTCTTCCAAACCTGGCCCCCAAAATCTTCCCATGCAACACTCCAGTTTCATCTTTCCTCCATCTGCTGACTGGTTGCAGAAGATCCAGAAGTGAACTGTGAGGCTACAGAGATTGTTGGAGCCATGTGAACACTGCCTGCCAAGCACCCATGCTGATCTGTAACACAGGAGGGAAATGAGTATCTATTATGCTGAGTCATGGGGCTTTGGGGGCTGTTTGTCACTGCAGTTAGCCTACCCTAACTTACACAGCATTCCTTTGCCACAGTGCAGAGTACTGTCATTGCCCATGTGTCTGTCTCCTCTGTACTTCAAGCTCCTTGAGGCTGGGACTGTGAGTCACTTCTCTACACTACCAGGGACTAGTGCAGAATCTGGCACATGACTGTGCAATTAATTTTTCTGGCAATGAGGGCATGAGTCCAGAAAAAAATAGACAAAGCCAACCCTTGGTTTTCTCCCTAACAAACGTTCTCCCATAAATCCCCCTGCCATCTCCTCTATAGAGAATTTCTCACATATGATGTTTTATTAATACCTTGAGCATCACTTGGACCCTTCCTCTCTACTGAGAGACCTCCCCCATCCTCCCAAGGACCTCTGCTCTGTGGATTTTATTGCCAGGCTGTTCAGCTCTCAACCTCGACCCAAAGAGCTCGTTGATGAGAATTATTTTTGAAAGAGCAATCTATACCTGTGATTAATTCTGCCCTTTCCCAGAATGTATTATTTGTTTGTTTTTGTGTTAAGCAGCACTTTTTTCCCGTTAAAAATGAAACAGTGGTGCCTAATTTCTCGTCTCCTTTCCAACCCAAACTAATCATTACTGATTCTGACTTAGGTGAATTTATTTTGGTGAGATCAACATTTAGCTGAGATCCTTAAAAAACCTAGGTAGAAGTTAAGTACATTTCTGAGACAAAGAATAAAACCTGAATGGATTCTGGAATGTAAAATGGAAATGGACTTTTCAGTTCTAAGCTAGTGTCCAGATTCACAAGCATTATCTTAGTCCATTTTGTACTGCTATAAGAGAATACCTGAGAGTGGGTAATTTGTAAAGAACATTAATTTATTTCTCACAATTCTGGAGGCTGGGAAGTCCAAGATCAAGGTGCTGGCAGGTCAGGGCCCACTATCTCTGCTTCTAAGATGGTGCTTTGAACACTGCATCCTCCAGAGGGGAGGAACACCAGGACCTGACATGGCAGAAGAGGAGAAGAGAGAGAATCCACTTCCACAAGCCCTTTTTATAGCAGGAGTCTATAGTTTGGATGTCTGTGGGCCTAATGGGAGGTGTTTGGGTCATAGGGACAGACCCTTACTACTGTCCTCGAAGTAACGAGTGAGTTCTCATTCTGTTAGTTCCCAGGAGAGCTGACTATTAAAAAGAGCTGGCATCTCCCCCCTCTCTCTCTCTTGTTTCCTCTGTCACATGTGATCTCTGCATATGCTGGCTTCCCTTCCCCTCCCATCACCAGTGGAAGGAGCTTGAGTCCCTCCCCAGATGCAGGTGCTGGTGCCATGCTTCTTGTACAGCCTGCAAAACTGTGAGCCAAATAAATCTCTTTTCTTTAGAAATTATTCAGCATCAGGTATTCCTTTATAGCTACACAAAGGGACTAAGATGCGGCATTAATCCATTCATGAGGGTGGAGCCCTCATGATCTAAATACTTCCTACTAGGCCCCACTTCCCGGCACTGTTGCATTGAAGAATAAATTTCTAAAACAGGAATTTTGGGGGACACATTCATACCATAGCATTCCACCTCTGTCCCCCAAAATTCAAGTTCTTCTCGCATACAAAATACATTCATTCCATCCCAATAGCTCCAAAAGTCTTAATTCCTTCCAATATCAACTCAAAAGATTAAGTCCAAAGTCTCATCTAAATCAGATGTGAGGGAGACTCAAGGCACAACTCATCCCTCTAGCTGTGAGCCTGTGAAATCAAACAAGTTATGTGCTTCCAAAATACCATGGTGGGACAGGCATGGGATAGACATTTGTATTCCAAAAGGGAGAAACAGACCAGAAGACAAGAGTAACAGGTCCTAAAATCCAACAGGGCAAACAACATTAAATCCTAAGGCTTGATAATAATCTTTTTGACTCCATGTCCCACCTTCCAAACACCCTAGGCAGCCCCTTTCTCACAGCTTCACTAGGCACAGCCCAGGCTTCAGCTCTTAGACATTGAAGTCACATGCCTGCGGCTTTCCCAGGCTGGTGCTGCATGCTGTTGGCTCTACAGTTCTGGGTCTTGGGGGTGGCCGCACTCCCATAGCTTGACTAGACATTGCCCAAGTGGGGACTCTGTGGTGGCTCTTCCCCTGCTATAGGTCTCTGCCTGAGCCCTGAGGCTATATGAAACATCCTTTGAAAACTAGGTGGAGGAAGCCATTCCTCTGCAGCTCTTGCACTCTGAGCATCTGCAGAATTAGCACCATGAGGATGTTCCACTTGTGCCCTCTGGAGTGGTGGAGCCATACCGGGGCCCACCTGAGCCACAGCTCGGGCAGCTGAGGAGCACTGCACTGGAATGAGGGGAGCAGAGACTTAAGGTGACTCTGGGCAGTGAGCCTGAGGACAGCAAGCCCTGAAGTCCCATGGGCACCCTGGGCCCACCCCCCACAAGTCATTCTGCCCCCAAGGCCCCAGCACCCTCAGCCTGTGATTGGCAGGGTAGCCTTGAACATCTCCAAAATGCCTTTGGGGTCATTCTTCCTTTGTCTTGATAAATAGCACCTAGCTTCCTTCTAACCAAAATAATCTCTTCATCCAACAATTACTTGGCCACATCCCTGGTTTTCTCCCCTAAATATCCTTTTTTAGTCATTGCATGGCCAGGCTGAGAATATTCCTAATCTTTATATTCTGCTTCCCTTTTAATTACAAATTTCATCTTTAATCATTTCTCTCTTCTTACATTTTACTATAAGCAGTTAAAAGAAGCCATGTGTAGCACCCTGAATTCACTGCTACTTAGAGATTTCTTAAACCAAATGTTCCAATGTATCACTCTTAAATTTTTCTTTCCATAAAGTTCTAGGACATGGACATAATTCAGCCAAATTCCTTGCCACTTTATAACAAGGATAGACTTTCCTCCAGTTTTCAGTAAGATATTCTTCATTTCCATCTAAGACCTCATCAGAATGGCCTTTTCCGTCCATATTTCTACCAATATTCTGTTCATGGCAATACACGGTTTTTCCAGCATTCACTTCAAAACCATTTCAGCCTCTACCCATTACCCAGTTTCAAAGCTACTTTCACATTTTTAGGTATTTGTTACAGCAATGCGCCACTTCTCTGGTACTGATTTCTTAGTCCATTTTATACTGAGATAACAGAATACCTGAGACTAGGTAATTTATAAAGAACAGAAATCTATTCTCTGACAGTGCTAGAGGCTGGAAAGTCTAAGATCAAGGCACCAGCATCAGGTGTGAGCCCTTTTATTGTGTCCTCACCTGGTGGAAGGCAGAAGGCAAGTGAGAATTAACACTGAGTCTACCCATGGCAGAAGAGCTAAAGAGAGAGAACCTACTCCCATAAATGCTTTTTATAGCAGCATTAATCCATCCATGAGGGTGGGGCCCTCATGATCTAAACACCTCCCAAAAAACTATACCTCCCAATACTGTTGCATTGGAGTTAGGTTTCTAACGCATGAATTTTGGGGGACACATTCAGACCATAGCATCTTCTACATTTGCACCTGAAACCTCATCAGAATGACCCTTACCATCCATATTTCTACCAACATCATATTCATATTTATGTATATATTTTCTAAGAAGATTGAAACTTTCTCACCAGCTCTCCCCACTTTTCTTTCTGAGCCCTCACCAGAATCACATTTAAAATCCCCTCAATGGCAACATCAACATTTTCTAACATGACCCTCAAAACCTTTCCAGCCTCTACTCATTAGCCAATTCCAGAGCTACTCCGTATCTTTAGGTATTTGTGACAGCAGCATTCCACTCCCAGTACCAGTTCTGCCTTAGTCAGTTGGGGCTGCTATAACCAATTACCACAGACTGGGTGGCTTGAACAATAGAATTTTATTTTTCACAGTTCTGGAGTCTGGATATTCAAGACCAAAGTGCCAGCAGACCCAGTGTCTGGTGAGGGCATTCTTTCTGATTTGCAGATGGCCATCTTCTTGTTATGTCCTCACATGGTAGACAGCAGAGAAAGAGAATGCTCTCATGTCCTTAAAGGCACTAATCCCATTCGTGAGGGTTCTACCATCATGACCCAGTCACCTCCTAAAGGCCCCACCTCCTAATACTATCATATTGGAGGTTAGGTCAGTCTATAACACCATTACATACGCTGAAGGGTTTTATTCTAAGGCTCCTACATTAGCAAATGTTTATCATAGGTTAAGAAAATATATCTGGCCTAGCATGGTGGCCCAGGCCAGGCATGGTGGCTCATGCCTATAATCCTAGCACTCTGGGAGCCCAAGGCAGAAGTAACACTTGAGCTCAGCAGTTCAAGACCAGCCTGAGCAAGAGCGAGACCCGTCTTTACTAAAAATAGAAAACATTAGCAGGGTGTGGTGGCCCGTGCCTGTAGTCCCAGCTACACGGGAAGCTGAGGCAGGAGGATCCCTTGAGCCTAGGAGTTTGATGTTGCTGTGATTTAGGCTGACGCCACAGCATTCTAGCCTGGGCAACAGAGAGAGACTCTGTCTCAAAAAAAAAAAAAAAAGAAAGAAAGAAAGAGAGAAAGAAAACATATCTGGTTTCTGTGGGCTATATTGTTTCAAAACAACTACCTTTTAAAGAAATCTTTGACGTGTGTATTTTAAATTCACTGATATGCCTTGATTGCATCTGAAGAAATATGAGATGGAAAGAAGTGACAACTTCTTCAACTAAAAAAAAGAAAAGCATAAAATCAGTCACTACCAAGGGGCATCTTACATGTCAGTTCAAACTATGAAGCTTGATTGATGTAAATCTGTTTATCACCCTTCAAGTGCTATAAACAGATACTCACTTCTCCACTGCACTTCACACTCTGCTATGTCAGTTCAGGAAAAGGTATAATTATTTCAGCAATTAAGCATACCAAACATTAAAAATGACTTACAAGGCAGCAGCATGGAAATTGAATTTTGGAAGCTTTTAAGCTAGAAAGACTTGGTAAAGAAAATACCAGAGAGAAAGACTGAAAGAGAGAAAAGAAAAGAGAGAGAACCACATAAAGAAATCTGCAGTACAAGGCAGGGTGGGTCCGGGACTATACGGAAGGGGATTGCGGGGGGAGGGCAGGATTTTCTGTTTATGTGAGGGCTGGAGGGGCTGATGGCTTGTACACTTCCTCATCAGTTCAAGAGTCACCACTGGTAGTAAGTACATGAGATGCAGTGAAACAAATATTCATATTTTTTAAACAAACTCAAAAATTGTCTAAAACTGCTGCTAGTGCCACTAGTATCCAGCTTCTGTTTCTACCTTCCTGTCTGGTTCCATCTTAATGTTTTCCTATTTTTAAAAGGTGTCGGAGCCTCCCCTGAAACTCTCCTGCCCATCTCTGCTTGATTAATTCTATTTTTTCCTCCCTCTGTGCTCAGGGATCTAGAGAAACCTGGCAAAGCCAGGTCACCGTTCGCTAATACTGTGGCCTGGATTGGATCTGTTTTATTTCATAAACAGGAAGAGTTTTAGCCTCAGGCTACCAATACATCTAAGGCTGCAGTGGACCCACTGAGTTTGTTTATAAGGGATGTTTTTGCCTGGGATAAAACATAGGCATCAGCTGTTGATTTCCTTTGCATTTGTAGAAAATGGGCTGAGATTTAGGCAAATTTTTTTTTAGACTCTTTTCAAAAATGCTTATGAAGGTGTTATCTCTGTCTCTTAACATAGTCAGAAAATTTTGTAAATTTCTTCCCAAGATAAATTTGGAAATACCTGTCCCTTTCTGATAACTAACTGGAAAGAGAAGATATTTTCCCTCAGCACTGAGAACAGACATAGTACTTAATAAATCATCCTTGGTTCAATGATTCACTTCCAAGTCTCCTTGATTCTCTTTGATAAAATTACATCATATTTGTGCAACTACAGTAAGAACAAAGTATTATTTGTTGAGCATTTATAATGTACCATGCTCAGGGCTAAATACTTTACATTTATTAACCCATTTAAGCCTCATAAGTATGCTATGAGGTAGACACATTTTTATCGCATTATATAGATACCCAAGAATGTACATCTATTAAGTAGAAGAATTAAAATCAAGTTTGCCTTACTCTACACAGACTTAACTACTATAGCACTATTCTAAAGGTGCATAGGACTACAGATTCTAAATCATTTTAACCACTGTGATCTTATTTGATCCTAAGCACAGCACTCTAAAATAGATATCATTATGTCTATTTTTCAGATGAAGAAATTAAAGCTCCAAGAGTTCGAATGACTTGCCCAAAGGGGAATTGCCAGATCTCAGGGGAGGGGGGAACACAGGACATTCAGTTAAATTTGAATTTCAGATAACAAATTTCAATATTTGGAAAACACTTATACTGAAAAATTATTTGGTACTTATCAATTTCAGACCACTTATTCAATTTTAGATAAGTATTAAATAATTTTTTAGTGTATACCTCAAATTTTATTCATCATCTGAAATTCAAATTTAAGTGACTATCCTGTATTTATATTACAATCTTAGCCTAGAGTCACACTGCTGGTGTTAGGCAAGGTTAGGACTGCAAGATAGGTTTTACCCCCTAAGCCCAGGGCTCTGTCTACCACACCGGATTAAGGGACCTAAATTCCCCGCCTAGATTTGCAAATGTACCGTTATAGAACACTGCCTCTAATCCTATACTCAAATACTCTTGTAAACTCATATTTTTCACTATAGCTAAATTAATCTTGTAGCAGGTATGAATCTCAGTCCATACGTGCTGATGTCAAAAAATATAACTTTATTTTCTATAACTCAACTTAGTTTCTATTTTAAATATTTCTTCTGCCAGGATAGAGGAAGCACCGCTTCCAGATGCTCTCCCTGGGATGGGCCACCATTCTGGAACCTTGCCCAGTGCCAGGCACTGTGGGGGCAAGGTTCCTTCTGGTCACCATGTCATCGGCCCACATGGGTTGCTGCCTAGGAAGCCCTTCGAGTCATAGCCCTGACACTCCCGTGACATGCTGGAGTCACAGGCCTTTGGGTAGTTGCTAAAGGCTGCACCTTTTTGGTGCAGAGTCTCCAAGAGACTGGCTGCCCCAGTGGGGCTCTGCCTGGGAAACAGGGGACAGGTTCTCTCTGCTCTCGTCACCTCTCACCCTCTCCTTAACCTGGGGACAAGATGGAGATTTTTCTTTTCCTAGTCTTCGAGAAAGAAACAGGAACTTTAATCTACAGGGGGTCCTAAAAGTCTCCATACAAATGAAAAAACTTGTAGAATTTTGTAACAAATATTTTGTAAATAAAGGTACATTTAGCTGCAATTTCCCATTTTCCTATGTATGGCAACTTTCGAGACACCCTGTATTCTTCAGAATCTTTTCCCTGTTTCTTTGGGGTTTGGACTTTTTAAGATAAAAGTCAGGAAGATTTCCACATTTATACATCTCTACAATACTCCCTTCTCTGGGATAAGGAGCACAAGACCGACTGACTAATTGCTTAAATGTAGAAAAGACCAAAGGAAATTTAGGATGAGAAAAAAAAATTCATTAGTATCCTAAAATATTCTCCTGCCACAACATGAGTTATACTTTTGTAAAGAAAATATTCATATGCTACAGTTTTTCCATTTAATACATGGCTCTCTAGAACTCTGTAATTAAAATGAACATAACATCCTACACATTGTAGCCAGACCAATTTCCTAAAGGCAGGCTCATCAGATTACTTCTTAGCTCAATCTCTCCAAAGCTTACCCCTTGTCTCCAGAATATATTATAGTTTCATCTCCTTGGCTTGGTTGAGGATGTCCACAGTTGCCCATTCTGCTTTCAACTCCATCTTCCACAGCTCCCAAACACGAGCAGCCTGCAGTGCCCCCTTCCTCTCCTGTGCCTCTTCAAACTCCCCAAACTGTTGCTGTAACTGTTGAGTTCGTGTCCCGCCATCCCTTAGCTACACCAGCCGGTACCCACCCATTTCAGCTCACATCGACCAACTCCTCTGCCAACCACCTAACTGGGTGTCCCTTTAGATCTCTAAGAAGCATACATTGCTACTTTAAACATTTAAAAAGCAAAACCACATGTGCTAGCAGAGTATAGGTTAACTAATACGTTTCTTTGCTTTGCACTGGAATTGTATCACTTCAATGTAGTGACACTGGTTCTACCATAATGACGAATAGATGACCAGGTCCTGGATCAAGAAACAGGGAGAAAGCAAATGCTTTATTAAGTACAGTTTGTCTGGTAGAAAAATAAGAGGCCCACTGAGATATAAAAGGTGACTTTAAGAGTAGAAATGTAGAAACCATCCAGTCCAGCACACCCCTTCAACTTACAGTTAAGGAAATACCTTCCACCCTCACCCCCACCCGCCACCACACGTTTCCTCCTGTTGCAGTGAAAGATGATACTCCTCACTCTTCACATGCTGTACAATGTGGGAAGCCCACTGCTCCAGACTGAACATTTGTGTCCCCCCAAAATTCCTGTGTTAAATCCTAATCCCCAAAGTGATGGTATTGGGAGGAGGTTAGGTCATGAGGGTGGAGCATTCATGGGCACATGAACGGCATTAGTGCCCTTCAGTTCCTAGGTCCCTGCCACACGTGAGGACGCAGCAAGAGGATGGCTGTCTACGAACCAGACACTGAATCTGCTGGCAACTTCGTCTTAGACTTGCAGCCGCCAGAACTGTGAGAAATAAGTTTCCGTCGTTTGTAAGCCATCCGGTTTATGGTATTTTGTCATAGTAGCCCAAAAGGACTAAAAAGCCCACCTGCTGAGAAGCTTATAAAAGCTCACAGGCATAATTAGTGACAATCAACAAATGCATTAAATGTGTGCATGTGATGAATGACACCAAAGAAAAAAGACACTCTGAGAAAGGCATTGAGGAAGAGGGAAAGGTTTCCAAACTGTGTCTTTCTAGGCCTTTGTTCTTCAAATTTGCCCCACTAGAGCACCAGCAGTGAATTCCTCAGAAAAGCTCTAAGTGGATAGGTCTTATGGGCAGTCTCACTTATTGTTTCACCCTTGTACGTGTTAAGAACAAAGCTGCTTCCTCGAAGTAGAGAAAAGGTCTCACCTGAAATGCAACATCTTCTTGGGTGGCTAAAGAAAGAGCCATCTGAAGACCAGAATCTAGAACTCAGTGGCAAAGCCCTGGGTAAGAGGCAGAATTAGCGATTTTCCTTGGCCATGACCTTGAAGAACTAGAAGTGTCCGGGAAACAAGATTCTGGCATCAGGGAAGAGAGGAATTGCCCTCCACGTGGAGGTGGTGTAGGAACTGAGAGCTGGGGACTCAGGAGGACGCGGCAGAACGGTGTGGGCCTGTGAACCCCAGGAGAGAGCTACCCAGGGTGATATCAGAGAACTGTGTAAGCTGAACTTTCTACACCTCTAATATCTTTTTTATTTATAGTCTGTGTTTGCCCTGAGAATTTGGTAAAGTCATCCTGAAAATGCCAGTTTGTCCAAGCTCTGCTGAGCGGAACCCAAGGAAGGGATTTATTTATATTACTCATGGGCCTGAGTGTTCAAAGTCTAGTCCTCCCACCCCATGAGCCAGACTCGGTGGTGGCTGTGGCCAGACTGAGATGAGTGCCCCAAGGGAAAAGCCCCTTGGTCCCACTAGGCTTCCCTACCTGTCAGGTCCCTCCAGCCCTGCAAGAGAGATCTCCACGTACTTGGCCCCCGAGAGCACCCTTGGTTTCCCCCACCCTCCCAGCACTACCAGCAAGTGTTGCTGAAGATAACAACAGGGTTCAGGACTGTTGACAGTTGGCCTTTCCCAACACTCTCAATTCAGTCCATCACTCTGAGCTTCCGGGTTTGTTTCTTCCCCCTTGCAGCCCCTAGCTTCTTTGCATGTCATTCTTTCCTAGGCATGTATCTACTCACCCAAAAAAGAGCCAGACAAGTATGAAAGGCAGAAACTCAATGCAATCTTTGGGACCCTGGCTTAAGAGCCTGTGGGAGAGGTCCCAGCATTACTGGAAGACAAGAGCTTGGCTTCAAGACACCACTGGTGTCACTGGCTGAACAATTTCCCAGTGGCAGGAAAAAGAAGAAATAGTAACCATCAGAGCCATGCAGTTCTGGCTGAGTGTGCAGAGCAGGCAGAGCCTGGGGGAGCCCAGACCACAGCAAGAGCCCTGGGGCCACCTTTTCTGCAGTCTGAGTCTTTAACTTCCAAAAATAGGATCTAAAAGCCAGAGGGCTCCCTAGTAGAGTGGAGATTTAATTTAGATAGAATGTGCAGAAAGAAGCATGAAATCGGAACTGACAGCAGATGAAGGGCTAGGATGTTTCTTCCAATATGTGACCTGAACTCTAAATAGAAAGAAAGTGATTCTCCACCACATCAGATTGTTAAAATCATTGTCACATCCCTAACCACAGGTGCTCACTGCCATAGGGCTGCTGCCTCCGCCATAAGAAAGAGCCTGATTCTCAGGCTGTAGGTAAGTGACGAGCTACTATGGGGCAAGGAAAATTTTGGTATAATCCTTTTGGTACAGCGATGCCAACGAGGATCCTTTCACTCACATCCTTCCTTCAAATTGGCTTGTTGATTTTGGTCATGGGCATAACTGGATGGATATGGCTCCTTAATTAAGTCTGTCATTAAGTTTTTCCCCTCTCCATCCCATTTATTACACTTCATTGTATTCTCATCAGATTCACTCCAACTAATAATAAAACAACATTTATAATCATTGACTATATTGCAAACCCAATGTCAAGCAGTTTAGATGAATTTTCTCTTTTAATCTTCACATCAACCCTGTGAAGTCGATGCTATAATTATCCCCTTTTTAGAGATTAGGAATCTGAAGTTCAGGGACTTCGGGTTATTAGCTCCAGAGCTGGGATTCAAACCCCTGACCCATCTGACTCTTGAGTCTAAGCTCTGATGCTATACCACCTCTGTAGACTATAAGCACAAGGCAGGAATGGTGTTGTTCATTTATCCATTCAACAGATATTTGCTGAGCAAATACTACAGATTGTTTGAAGCTATTCTAGGTGTTAGGGGTAGGGTAAACGGCAAGGTTGCTATTTGTAAAAAGCTAACATTCTAGAGATGGGAAAACAGACAAGAAACAAGTAACCCAATAAATGAAAAAGATGAATCAGATAGTGATAAATATTAAAATTGCAAGAAAACAAGGGGATATGATAGATAGAGAATGACTAGGTGCAAGCATGTGGCTGAGAGGGGGAGTATAACTTCAGCCTGAGTGCTTGGGGAAGATCTCTCTTTGAAGGTAACATTTGAGCTGAGACCTGCAGAATGAGAAGGAAATGGCCATGTGAAGACTTGGGGAAAGAAAGTCCCAGGCAAGGGTCTGAGATTTGTGCAAGACATAGAAAGGAGGCTCATGTGACTAGAGCAAAATCAACAAAGAGATTCTACCTGATACTGGAGGCGAGGTTTTATTTTCAGGGCAATAGCTGAACCTACAACACTTGGTAGTGTGTTCAAGGTACATGTTAATCATCGCTGCATAAAATTTTTGTTGCATAAAGGAGTAAAAGAGTGAACAATGCCCAGCTTCTAGCTCTAACGAAACCGGTACGGAATGGTGTGCCCTGTAGTGGACTGAGACCTTGATATTGAGCTCAAGATTCAGAGTGCTGCCTTCCCCCTCCACTGCACACTGTGAGACCCTGAGTGGGCAGCTAGACCACCTAGAAGACGCTGCAGAACTGAGAACTGCAAATCAAAGGTCTTTCTCATTGTATTGCGTGCCATTATGTTTCCCATATGTTTCTCATTGTTTGCTTTTTTAAATGAAACTAGATCACTGCTTACAAAAGATTGCATGAGCTCTCTTTCTCTTGCCCATCCACTTCACAGTTCCCTTGGCTCCGCCTCTCCCCATCTCACAGGAACTGAGACAAAGTGGGTGTGGAACGGCCACTGTCACATTCATTGTCAGCTCAACTAAAGACACGAGGGGAGAGGCCCTGGGCTCTGACCCTGGGCCTTTAGAGGAAAGCAGTTCTTCTTCCCACATCTGTTCCCATGGGGCCTGGAGGTGCACGGATGAAGGTAGTCCATGCCACCATGGCCCTCAGGCCACCACCCAGACCACAGTGAAATGATGTGAATGTCCTGCCCATAGACATCCCCAGCCCCTGGTAGTCTCCCCCCACGAACCCCCACCCCCAACTCTACGCCTCTACTGAAATGAGGCCCAGCTTCCATCAGAAGGAGCAGGGCCTACAGGCTGTAGAACTTGAGGCTCCTGTCCGTGCCTGTCAAAGCAAGAACTTGGCATGATGTCCAAAGGCCACCCCAGTGGTCAGGCCGCTATGCTCTGTAAAGTGAAGAATCTCCATCCACTGTTTGCAGATGTAGATCTGGGCATCTGTGCCCTCAAGAACCAGGTAGGTACCACTCTGGTCCAAGATTAGTGACTTCACCTCAAAGTTGTTACAAAGTTTCTACAGTTTAGATGTTTTATCCCCTCCAAATTTCATGTCGAAATTTGATCCCCCATGTTGGAGGTGAGGCCTAATGGGAAGTGTTTGAGTCAGGGGAGCAGAGCCTTCATGAAGAGATTAATGCCTCCCCTTGGGAGTGAGTTCTTGCTCTATAAGCTCCCACAAAATCTAGTTGTTAAAAAGAGCCTGGCGCCTTCCCAATTCGATCTTGCTTCCCCCCTTGCAGTGTGATTTCTGCACAGACTGGCTCCACTTCCCCTTCCGCCATGAGTGGAAGAAGCTTGAGGCCCTCACCAGATGCACATGGGGCACCATGCTTCTTGGACAGCCTGCAGAACCATGAGCCAAATAAGCCTCTTTTTTAAAAAATAAATTAGCCAGCCACACAAAACAGACGAAGCAACACAAAACAGACTAAAACATGTTGCATACAAAGAGTAGGAGGAAGAAGTGGGCATGCCATTGCTGCGTGTGTGGTGTCCCTCAATCTGTACTCTAGCTTCCTTGCTTGCATGAGTGCGTTATCCTCTTCAATCTCTGAAGGACACAATGTATCTAACACACAGGAGGAAGCCATATCCATGTGGGCTATAACCCTCATTTCTGGGCAACAGATTCTGAAGACTCATGCTTGCTGCTTCCAAGGGACCCAGGTATGAGCAAGGAGAGAACTTGGCAGGAAATAAGCCTTCCCAAGGATGAGAAACAATGGGCTTAAGCCAGTGTATACCTAATAAAATTTGCCTGGCTCATGTTCTGCCCTCCTTCAAGCTGCCTATGATATGCCATCTGATGAAAAAAGGTTTTCTGATTATCTCCAAGCCGCAGATTCACCATAGGAAGCAAGCATGCAGTCTATGCCCAGCATAGACTCTTTTACATAATTAGCTCACTAGGAGTTGATTAAATTCATCTATTCAGTAAAATTAGTTAGAAACTTTCCTTAGTGCATCACAATGAACAACATAGGCAATGACCCTGGTCCCACTTTAAATAGTTGCCTGGCACATTCTTATTTCACCAAGGACTTTATCAGCCTGCCTAAATAATGCTTCCACCCCTCCAAGTGCTATAGATAGATGACACATATATGAGGTCAAAGAGACAACACCTGGACCAGAGAAGCAGTACTATTCTCAGAGTCAAAGTGTAACTGTGAACTGTGTGAATTTTAACCTCCATGTCCTACAGCTTTTTCATTTTTTTCCCACCATATTCCCACCACAAGTGACCCCATGTACAGCAAAAGGGGGTTGATGAGAGCAGTGTAGCTTTGGAAGCAGACCTGGTTTTGAATTCCAGTTTTACTACAATTAGCAGTATGATCTCAGTTGAGCTACTTAACCTCTATGTGCCTCAGTGAGCCAATCTGTAAAATTAAGAGAATCATGTTGAGAAGATGAAAATGCATCAAGTACCATAGCACCTAACTCCATATCTAGCATATATTTGGCCCTCCTCCTTCCCCCCACCACTAAAGGCCCACTCCCTTGGCTCCCTAGGGACATTGGATAGTGCAGAGAGAAGATACAAACTATTTCTCATGAAAATGTTAATATCAAATAACAACAATTTTATGCATTTCCCTTCCCAGTGAGATTTGTGTTCCAACAAGCAAAGTTTAATCCACAGCAAAGAATTCCTAGTTCAAGGATTTCAGGTCCTACTGGCAAAGAGTAAGAAAGTCTTCCCCAAATACACTGCAAGCAAACTGGGGCTACATGTGAGTGTATTGTGCTATTATGCCCACTTCTACATGATGCTACCCTAGTTTATTCAAATAGAGAGGCTAATTGAGGAAAAAACACATAAAGCTTGGGGAGTGCAAATCTTAGGCAAAGCAAACTTTTATTGTCTCTTGAAAATAGATTTTAAAAATTCATTAACTCAGAAAATAAAGTCAATTCATACAATTCTTCAGCCAGATTCACTTTCATGATGACTTTAATAAATGTGAAAAGTCCAACCTGCTCTCAAATAGCTAACTAGCCAGGATGTGTGTTCTTTCAAGCCTGTCTGCTTTCACATCCCCTCTTCCCTCTGTCTAGAAAGTTCTTATCATCCCTTTTGCACCTGGAAAAATCCTATTCATCTTTGAAGGCCTAGCTCAAATGTCATATTCTCTGTAAAGCTTTTCAAAATCTTCATCCAACCATCCAGCAAAATTAGTCACATAATTCCTTATCTCTTAGTGTTTTGTTCCTCCCTTTGGAATAAAGCTCACCATAGTTTATTCACACATCACAGTGCAGTGCAGTTAGTCATTTATGATCAGTTTCCCACAGTTGGAGGGCAAGAGCCCTGCTTTATTCATGTTTGTATTCCTGGTATCATGCACTGTGCCTGGCATGTGTGCCTCAGTAAATGTTGGTGGAATTGAATTCAGTAATTTGGGGGAAAGTACTGAATTTCCTCAAGTTACAGTTTCCTACTCTATAAAAGGTAAAAAAGATATCTACAATAAAATGTCAGTTTCCAGATTAAATAATTCAAATGAAAAATATTACACCCAGCATAGACTCTTTTACATAATTAGCTCACTAGGAGTTGATTAAATTCATCTATTCAGTAAAATTAGAAACTTTCCTTAGTGCATCACAATGAACAACATAGGCAATGACCCTGGTCCCATGGAATTTATATCTCAAAGGAAGAAGATAGATAATGGCTCATAAACAAATAAATAAGCCAGAAAATATTAGAGACTTTGAAGAAAATTAAAAAGATGTTGATAAAGATAATTACTTAGGTAAGGGAAGTAATCATCATCTCAGAGGAGATGATGATTAATTCACATAATCAAAAGTCCTGTGAATATGTGGGAGAAGGGCATTCTGGACACTGCAATAGCAAGTGCAAAGTCCCTGTGGCTAGTACAAGATTGAAGTACTCAAGAGAAAAATGAAGCAAGTATGATGGGAGTGTTTTCAACTTAAGGAAAAAGTAGAGGAGATGAAGTTGCAGAGGTAGACATGGGATAGATCATGTGGGGACTTAGGCTATGATAAGGAATTAATATCTTATTCAAAGTGCACTGAAAAACTATTTAAAGGTTCTTAATCAGACTGATTTATGCTTTTAAAAGTTTACTCTAATAATTGTTGAGAATGAATTGTGGGGGCAAAAATGGAAGCAGAGAGACCAGTTAGGAGGATCCTGTAGTAGTCTAAGAAAATGTGGACTTGAGGTAGGCTGATGGAAGTGAAGATAGAGAGGAGACACTTGGGGGCACCCTTCCACCCCCACCCAGTAGCAAAGTGGTGCTGATCCCCTTTCCAGATGTGGTGGTATCAGAAGAAGCCTAATAGAGACCCAGGACTTTCACCATCATTCAGCAATAATAAGACCACCCCTACCATAGTGTCAGTGGAAACCACATAGGGAAACAAAAATTCTATCTCCCCTAATCAGTAGCGAGGAGCCCTCATCTCCACCCCAGGATGCCAAGAGAGGATGAGTGGGGAACATGGACTTCAATTTCCACCTGGCAGAACAGTGTGATGTCCACTTCTCCCCTGCCTTAGGAGTGCCAGATTAAATCAGTTTTAAAAATAGGTTTAAATAAGGTCTAGAATCCCATATGTAATATGAAAATGGTGGTCGGATTTCAATTTTTAAAATCACTTGTTATATAAATAAATTGAATGCTTCCAAACTGAAAGAAAAATGACAACTAATAGATGCCAATCCTAAGATGACAGAGGTGTTAGAATGATGTGACAAAGATTTTAAAGCAACCAAAATAAAAATGCTTCAACAAGCAATTATAAACCTGCTTGAAACAAATAAAAAATGGGAAATAGAAGAATAAGAAGAATCTAATGAAAATTTTAGAACTAAAAATTAAAATAACTAAAATAAAAATCTCAGTGGATGGGCTCAACAGTAGAAGAAGGGAACACAGGAAAGAAATAGGAAATTGAAAAATAGAATAATAAAAAGTACTCAGTATGAAAAATAGATAAAATAGATTTAAAAAATGAACAGTGTCTCAAGGAACTGTGGGACTATAAAAAGATATAACATTTATGTAATCAAAGTTTCAGAAGGTGTGGAGAAAGACAACAAGGCTGAAAATGTACTCAAAGAAATAATGGCTGAAAAATTCCCAGATTTAACAAAACTTACAAATTCAAGAAGATAAGCAAACTCCAAATATGATAAACCAAAAGAAATCCATGCCAAGACACATTATAATTAAACTTTTAAAAACTAAAGACAAAGAAAAAAATCTTGAAAGCAGCCAGAGAAAAATGGCAACTTACCTACAGCATAAAAACAATGACAGATTTTTCATCAGAAACCACGTAGAAGCCAGAAGGAATTGTCACAGTGTTTTTCAATGCTAAAAGAAAAGAACTATCATTATATATCCAGTGAAAATATCTTTCAGGAATTAATTACATATCAAGACATCTCCGATGAAAAAAAACTAAGATAATTTTTCACCAAGAGACCTGCCAAAAAGAATAGCTAAAGGAAGCTCTCTAAACAGAAAGAAAATGATCAAAAGAGGAACCTTGAAACATTAGGAAGGAAGAAACAACACAGTAAGCAAAAACAATGAGTAAATACAAGAGGTTTTTCTTCTCTTCTTGAGTTTTCTAAATTATGTTTGAAAGTTGAAGCAAAAATTATAACACTAATACAGTTCTAAATGCATATAGAGAAAATATTTAAGACAATTATAAATAGTGGAGGGTGAAGAAACATAAAGGAAGGTAAGATTTTTATACTTCACTTAAACTGGTAAAATGACAACAGCATTAGATTGCAATAAGTCTTATATACATAATGTAATACCTAGAGCAGCCAAAAAAAAGTTAAGAGAAATAAAAACTATAGATAAATCAAAATGGAATTCTAAAATATATTTCAGTAAACACAGGAAGGCAAGAAAAAGAAAACCGGTAACAGCAGGAATCAAAAAAAATAAAATGGAAGACTTACATCCTAACATATTAATAATTATATTAAATGTAAATGGTCTAAAAACAAATTAAAAAACAGAGATTGGCATGTTGGGTTACAAAACATGACCCAACTATATGATGTCTACAAGAAACTCACTAAAAGGAATGAAAGTAAAAGAATAGAAAAAGATATATCATGTAAACATTAATCAAAGGAAAGCAGGGGTAGCTATATTAATGTTAGGTAAAGTAGACTTGACTTCAGATCAAAGAAAATTACCAAAAATAATGAAGGACATTACATAACAAAGGGAGCAATCAATTAAAAAGATATAGCAATCCTAAATGTGTATGTACCAAACAAAAGAGCTGCAAAATATATGAAACAAAAACTGATAGAACTGAAATGAGAAACAGACAAATCCACAACTATAATTGGAGACTTTGACACCCTCTCTCAACAACTAATAGAACAACTGAGCATAAAATCAGCAACGATATAGAAAAACTCAATGCCCTCAACCAACAGGTTAGCATAAAATATTCCACTCAGTAACAGCAGAATCAACAGATTTTTCAAGAATCCACAAATCATATAGCAATATAGACCATATGTTTGCAGCATAAAACAAACTTCAACAAATTTAAAAGAATTGGAATTATACAGAGTAAAAAGAAAAGACACAAATTACCTAGATCAGGAATAAAACAGAGACTACCACTGTAGACCTACAGATATCAAAGGATAATAAGGGACTATTACAAACAACTCTACACACACAAATTTAACAACTTAGGAGAAATGGATCAATACCTCAAAAAACACAAACTACCATACATCATCTATTATGAAATAGATAATCTGAATAGCCATATAATATTAAGGAATTTTAATTTGTAATTTTAAAACTAAAAATAAAGCTCTAGGCCCAGATTGTTTCACTGAAAAATTTGAATAAGATTTAGCATCAGTTCTATACAGTCTCTTCCAAAAAACAGAGGAGGAAAGATTTCCCAGTTCCTTTTTTAAAAATCGTACTACCCTGATACCAAAACCAGACAGAGCATTAAAAAAGAAAGAAATATCCCTCATGAACACAGATGCAAAAAGTCAATGGCAAAATACTAGCAAATGGGATTCAGCATGATACAAAATGAACTATACACCATGACCCAGTGGGATTTATTCCAGGGATACAATGCTAGTTCAATATTTTAAGATCAATCAATATAATCCACCATATTAACAGGCTAACAAAAAAATCATATGATCATATCACTTAATGCAGAAAAAGCATTTGAAAAAGCACTCAATCTTGATTTAAAAAAACAACAACAAAAAAAAACCTCTCAGAATAATAGAAATTGAGGGGACTTTCCTGGGAAGAAAAGAGAAGGCAGAGCTATTCTTAAATTTATTTCTTAAAAGAATAATAAAAGTGGAAAAAAAAATAGAAGGAACTTTCCTCAACTTGATAAGGAGTATCTACAAAAAATTATTTATACTTAATGGGGTAAAATAATGAATGCTTTCTCCCTGAGATTGGGTACAAGGCAAGAATATTGGCTCTCACCACTTTTATTTGGCGTAATGCTGGAATATCCAGCCAACGCATTATCCAATACAATTTTCACAATTAAATCAAAATGAATCATACACCTAAACGTAGAACACGAAACTTCCTAAACTGAAAGGCAAAGAGAAAAAAGAATGAAAGACGGAATATTGAAGAACTGTGGGACGATTACAAAATACATAATGTAACATGCACATAATGGGAAGACCAAAAGAAGAAAGAGAAAAAGGAACAGAAGAAATATTTGAGGCAATAATGACTGAGAATTTCCCAAAATCAATGATAGACCCTTACCCTTTAGTATACCTGGTGCCTCCTAGCCTAGAGTTCTAAAATGTAGAGGACCCTCTGTATTATTTTGCTAGGGTTGACCTGACAAAATACCACAGACTGGGTGTCTTAAACAATAAAAATTTATTTTCTCAAAATTCTGAAGACTGGATTCCAAGATCAAGGTGCTAACAGGGTTGGTTGCTTCTAAAGTCCTCTCCTTGGCTTGCAGATGGCTGTCTTCTCCCTGTTTTCACATGACCTTCCCTCCATACAGGCCTGTATCCTAATCTCCTTCTTAAGGACAACAATCATATTAAATTAGGGTGCACCCTCATTTTAGCTTAATTACCTCATTTTAACTTAATTACCTTCTTAAAGATCGCGTCTCCAAATGTAGTCACATTCTGAGTTACTGGGGGTTAGGAATTCAACATATGAATTTAGGGAGAACACAATTCAGCCCATAACACTCTCCTTGTGCTCCTTCATGAAAATGATTTCTATACCTCCCTCTACCTTCCTTCATCTTTCCAAAATTTGTCAATATTTTTTTCCCAATGCCCTATTCCCTTTCTTTTTGCTGTTTATGATTTATTAATTTATAATTCTTTACTATTATTTTAGTAGTGCCTGAGGAAAGAGGGGGAGAAAAATAAATTTGCTTAATCCACCATTTTTATCCAGGAGTCCCTACCAATCCTTTTAAATACCACCTCCCACTGGAAAGTCTTCCTGCTGATGTTAGACCACAGTAATCTTTGCTTTCTCTTAATTGCTAATTCACTTAATACATAGTTGTCTTATTTCATTCTTTTAGCCTTATGAGTTCACATATAGGTTTTTTGTTTTTTTTGTTTTTTTTTTTCTGGAGACAGAGTCTCACTTTGTTGCCTGGGCTAGAGTGCTGTGGCGTCAGCCTAGCTCACAGCAACCTCAAACTCCTGGGCTCAAGCGATCCTCCTGCCTCAGCCTCCCAAGTAGCTGGGACTACAGGCATACACCACTATGCCCGGCTAATTTTTTCTATATATTTTTAGATGGCCAATTAATTTCTTTCTATTTTTAGTGGAGACCAAGGGGGGGGTCTCACTCTTGTTCAGGTTGGTTTCGAACTCCTGACCTTGAGTGATCCTCCCGCCTCAGCCTCCCAGAGTGCTAGGATTACAGGCGTGAGCTACTGCGCCCAGCCACCACATATAGGTTTTTAAGCAATGATGGCTTTTAATATCTCTACCCTCTGAATATCCAGTACTGAATTGTGTTCACTATTTGATTGATTGATAAAAAATAAGTAAATTAACTTTATGAATTTATAATATGACCCTATTCCTATAATTCAGATTCAATTTATATTAATGTTTTAACATAGTAGACCAATGAACACACTACGTCATGAAATTCACAATGCACCATGGTATTATATGTGACAGCTAATGGAGTAAGAGGTGTAAAATTTCACGTCCACGTCCCAAAATGAAGAGCACAGTGCCATCTCCTGGATCAGAGCTAATAACGCAGCCCTTTAAAAAAAATAATTAGATACAGCTCCAAGCTAAGTAAAAAGTGTATCAGATCTATGAAAAGTAATTATACATGAAAATAAGACTGTTTGCTTTCCTTCTAACAAGTGTTCAGGGTAATGTAATTAAAATCAATATTGATTACTATAGTTATGAAAATCTTAGTCCTGAATTCAGTTCTTTACAGCACGTTAAGTTAACCTGTTAATAGGATCATCCAAGTTCTTCTAAGGAGCCTCATTCCCCTATATGATTTTCTCTTTTTCTGAATTTCCACCAGGCCTGTATTTTAAAACTCTCTGGTGGTTAATGCTGTCATGTGGTTGGTTAGTGAAAACTTCTTCGTTCTGCTCTGCTCTGCTCTACCAAATGCAATGCAAATCAATTATGATGAAGAATGATACGGCAAACATGAAGTGCAGCGTAACTTTGTATCATATAACATTTCAGAGTGTAAGGGCTGAAATTTACTTGAGAGACTGTACACCAAGTTTGAGTGTTTTGACCAACTTACTCTGATTATCCAAATCAGGCTTTCTTGGATGGAAAAGAAGGTGATAGGGTGAGTAAAAAAAGGGCAAAATCAAATCCCAGGTACTCACTGTAACAGACATGAAACAAAGCAAAATTAAAGCCAATATTTGGGGAATCAGAAGCATTTTCTGAATTCGTGTGTGTTTACCGGATTTTCTTTTTCCTTTGAGAAGATTCTCCCATTGTTCTGGGAAACACAATTTGTTCTGGTGAAGCAGATCTAAGGTAAATACCTACCCACTCTTTCAGGGAAGTCCTGAAAGCAGAGAGTAATCCAAGGGCAGAGGCTTCAGGCTGAGATGCTGAGCCTTCAAATGTAAAGCCTGTCGTCATGGAACACACAGTGAACCTCGGCAGAGGCTGTCAGAGGACGGGAACTGGGTTTTGTTCCATCTGGCTTGGGCCAACTGGTCGAGAATTCTGGACTCAAAGAGGGGCACTTGTACAAACACACACAGCCAGTGGACTCCAGGAGCAGTGATGCCTGGTCTTAAGGTTCTTTTCTGTCCCATAATGTCCCGATGGCATTCTCAAGTATTCAGTACAGTTTTGTTAAACACTGCCTTCTAGTATCAGCTGTGTCTGTAAGGCTACCAGAAGGTCCTGTGCCCATGCCTGGGGTTAAGCAGGCCTGGGGAGGAGCTGAAGCCTGGAGAAGAGGATACAGGGTGATCCCAGCAGGGAGCCTGCGCAGCTGCCTGGCAGAGAGCTGACCAGGAACGGTCAGGATGGATTTGCGCACGTGTCAACACCCCCTGGGTGGGTGTTGCTGGCACTCAACAATAGACTGATGTCTTCTAGTGACACGAGGAAGCTCAGGTTGTGTTGTGCGGCACCAATGGGACAGCTGATCCCCTAAAGCTGGGGCCCTTGAGGATACCCTGATGAGAGTTACCTAAGTTCGTTTGAATCCGGTTCTCTCTCTCTGGATTTTGCTTCTGCCTTTGCAGCATACTGAGGGCTTCAGTTGGCCTTGCTATTTGGTTTGTGGAAGGATCTGAAGGCACATGGGGGCTACCTTACAGCCTCCTGTTGAACCTCAGCCTCTACTAAGCTCAGGCTAGTTATTACTGAGGTAACAATACCCAGAGCTAGAAGTTATGAGTATCTGGTACTGAATCAGCTCAGGAAAACTCCCACCCTGGAGACCCACAGACACTTACATCAAGGTTGTGAGGCTGGGACCTCAGCCTCTCCAGCCCCAGTCAGGCAAAACTCTGAGCCTGTGGGAGGTGAACAGGCTAAGTCTACCTTCTTCTTCTCCTCCTCCTTCTCCAGGTCCCCAGTTAAACCACCCTTTTCACTTCTCAATAACTCTAAGCCCCACTTTGGCCTCCCAAGGCCTGCTTTTAGATTCCTTAGGGATACTCCTCTCCAAACGGTGAGGGTGATACGGGTTTTATCAGATCAAATCATCTCTGCTACTGGACTAATTAGCTCATATGTTGCCACTTTCAAATTATAGTAATGCCTGGGCTGAGTTAAAAATGCTTCTGTCTCTAAGAAGTCTAGGACAGGATTTTCAGGCATTCCAGGAGGCCAGTAGGGAAATGTATTTGGCAAGGGGTCCTCTGGCACTTCGAGATGGCTTGTCTAACCTAGGGCCAGGGCTGAGGACATGATCAAGTCTGTAACCAAATAGAGCTTCCACCACTGCCAGACTCTAGGGATAATACTCCCCTGGGTCTTGAATTGTAGGCTGTCAGGGTTAAAATCAGGTCAATAGCAACTTTAGGTGGAAAAACAGACTGGCATCTCAATCATCTCTATTTATTGTTGGGCAGAATTGTGGATGAGAACTTTCCTTTGGTCTTCTCCCCATCCTAACAAGCTAATATGTGCCCATGGAGCAGTAACTAATCACAAAGAACTTAAGGATGTTTAGCGGCCAGGCGCGGTGGCTCACGCCTGTAATCCTAGCATTCTGGGAGGCCTAGGCGGGAGGATTGCTCAAGGTCTGGAGCTTGAAACCAGCCTGAGCAAGAGCGAGACCACGTCTCTACTGTAAATAGAGGGAAATTAATTCACCAACTAAAAAAAATATATATATATAAATTAGCCGGGCATGGTGGCGCATGCCTGTAGTCCCAGCTACTCGGGAGGCTGAGGCAGGAGGATTGCTTGAGGCCAGGAGTTTGAGGTTGCTGTGAGCTAGGCTGACACCACGGTACTCAAGCACAGGCAACAGAGTGAGGCTCTGTCTCAAAAAAAAAGGATGTTTAGCACTCACAAAAGCCATGTACAAAGAGTAGAAAAGATAGGACAGAACATGATATAATTTTGGGGACATCTAGTCAAGGACCACAGAACTATGATAACTGCTTGGTCTTGACTTGGCTTCTTGTGACTGCAAATGTGCTACTTCACCATAATTCAGTATCTGCCTTCATAGTTATAGTTTTGCTCTGATGTTATAGAAATGCGTATTCACTTACCCCAGTGAGTATAAATACCAAAATCACCATATTTTATTGCTTAAATGGACTCCATAAACATCAAAACAATGTACTGAAGTTGGAAACTGGGAGGCAGGGGAAGTAGAGAAACAGGCATCTCTGTAAGCCAGTAGTTCCAGCAGACCTGAGTATCATACACAGACACTTAGCCACTGCCCACCACACACACCTCCCCCCGCTCAAGGAAAAGCAGCCCTTTCTATACAACTCCTAACTGCATTTTTGTGACATCATTTCCTCTTCAAAGTTTAGTCTGATGTTTATTTTACAACCAGGTTCCATGCACTAAAGTACTGAGGGGAAGAAGAGTGCTTCCTACACACATCCTCCAAGTCCCCAGAAAGACCTGTGACACACTAAAAAGGGGGCTGTCCTTGATGTAGGAAGCTGGAGCTTTGGACCCAGCCATGGCTAGGCACTGACTCTGAGGTATCTCCCTGTCTGGACGCTCCACCATGATCCCACAGCTTGCCTACATGGCCACGGCTCAGGGATGTCAGGCTATTATGGCCAGGATAGAGTGAATCCAGTGACTCATAACAGGGCCCAAATAAACATTGACACCCCTTCCTGAGTGCTGACTACTCAAGCCGAGCATCACAATGACTGGCACAGAGGAGCCTTTGGGCCCATCTTTTGCTTGAATGCATTTGCCATAGCAAACTGTGTCTGCCACACTCCCTTCTTTCACCATATCCTCCTCCCAGGTTTCAATATTGCACAACATCATCAAAGATTAGACTTTCATTTCTGCTATGTGTGGAAGGAGACTTTCACAGATACTGAGCAGCCAAAATCTTGCTAAGAAATTAAAATTCACTTTCTTTTTTATTCCTGTATGAGTGCTTTCTGCCCTGTACATGCTGCTTTTTGCAGAGGGTGGCAGTAATACCAAGCCAATGGCCACTGCCAGCCCACCTTCTCCAGCTGCTGTGCTTTGTCACCATGATGAGGGTTCAGTGGCCACACTAGTGTAGAAGGAAGAGCACGAATGTCTACGTCACAGTAAGCTCTGCTTGACCACCAGCTTCTCAGGACAACCCATCCCTCTGCATTTGTTTCTAGGATTAAGTGAGATAATATATGCAAAGCCCCAGCTAAAGGGCCTGGCACACAGCAGGGTGTGTATAGATGGTAGCTAATAATATCAGTAAGCCTATTTGAACTATGAACAAGAAGACAGGATCTCACATCAGAAACAGAAAATCATAACCCTATTCCTTTTCACACTCACTTGGTATTCAAAAAATGTTTTCGGGAGGAGCACTCTGAACACAATTCTATAAAACAGAATTAAAATAATCCTCATGGATGATGAAAAGGTCTTTAATGTTCAGGCAAGTGCTTTGAGCCAGACTTAAAAGGTTTCATCTGCATACCTCATTCTCATTCCATAGTGCTTGAATTCATTCATCATTCATTTATTTAGCAAATATTTATTAACTCCATATTAAGTGCTAAGTACTGTGCTTTGGAAATCATCTTTTTAAAATTCATTGCACATTTATAATCCCACTGATATGCAGACTAATTCTAGTTTTCACTTGTTGTAGACAGTTCACACTGCTATAAAAAAATTACCATACACTGGGTGGCTTAAACAACAAACATTTACTTCTCACAGTTCTGGATGCTGAGAAGCCCAAGATCAAGACGCCAACAGATCCACTGTCTGGTGAGGCCCCTCTTCCTGGTTTGCAGATGGCTGTCTCCTCATGAATGGTGAGAGAAACAGAAAGTGGGAGCTGGGGGGCAGCTCTTTCCTGCCCCTTCTTATAAAGGCAATAATCCCATCATGAGGGCCCCACCCAATTATCTCCCAAAGGCCCCATCTCCGAATACAACATGGTGGGGATTAGGGTTTCAACATACGGATTTTAAGTGAGACACAAACATTCAGTCCATAGCACCTCTGAATCCACACTCAGTGGTTTGCGATGCTAAAAGTTGACTCAGTTAAATCCACATTGCTAATGGACTCCCTGAGAGGGGACCTGATACAGGTTTCTGGAGCCAGCACAGAATTCTGAGTTATGTCACTATTTACACGACTTTGGGTAAGTTATTTAACCTCTCCAGGTCTGTTTTCCCATCAAAGTAACAACTGCTCTAAATATCTTACTGCACAGTTGCAAGGGTCAAATAAGATAAACTGAGTGAAAAGTGTCAAGAAAACTGTACAGCTCCAAGTACTTTGTTATGATAAAAACTCTTTTACTATTGCCCTGATTCTTTGGGACAAAGCTCCAGATGCATGCTAAAATGTTACTGCAAATTCTGTTCTAGTGCATGATGGGTGGAATGAGTAAGTCATCTACCCTCGTATATTTCCACTACTCTGGCTACAAAATGGTTTTTTAAATTCTTTTATTAAGATCAAATTAATTTAGAATCACTTTTGCCTGGTGTTCATGGAAAATACACAGCAACGACTGTCTCCAGCTTTCTTCACCTTGCACTCAGTGAACTCAGTGCCACTCTGTGCTCTGCCCAATGCAAACTGGTGTCCATCCTGAAGTAGGAAGAAACTGCAGTAAGAGACTCATTACTGAAAGAGAACTGGGCCAGGGGTCATAAGAGTATTTGATATTTCAATAACTTACTAGCACAGTTGAAAATATTTTTATCGCTGATGACATTTTCACATGCTTTTCAGTATTTCTTATGGCCTATACCCAACCTTTATCAATCTGCTCTTATTATCCTGATTTCATCTGCTTCACCCACCCAAGTGAAACCCCCCACTGTCAGCCTCAAGGTCATCACCAGTGTGTTCACTGGTTTGGGTGATTTGAAATATCAGTAAAACAAGCCGTAAGTGGTAGATTAAAATAGACCTTTAGAACTCAGGCACATCTTCCTCATTTACACTGTTCCCTGAAGAGATAATAAACCAAAAGGATTCTCATGAGACCTAAATATTTAGCTTTATCCATGTCAATATCTTGAGGGTCTGCTCCCTTTTTTTCCCCCTGACCTTTCAGGTTTGTATTTCAAAAGCATGAAGTTTAAATGCTGAAGTGTCATATAAAATATAAGATCTTCTAGGAGACAAACCAAATGACAAGTCTACTACTGTTCTCTTCCCCAAGATCTCTCCTGAGAGAACAAGCCTGGGCCTCGCATGTGCCATATGGGAACTGCTGCCACATCAATATCCACCCTACCATTTCACTATCGAGTTAGGATGGATCCTTTGCTAGAGGAGCTGCTGCCCTCCTCCACCTAGCAGATCCTACCCATCCTTCCAGGCCTGCTCAGACTCCACCTCTTTCCTGCCATTTTCCCTGTCTATTCCCCAGATCACCAGCTCCAGAATCAAATCTCCTTGATCCTACCAGGTGATCTTTGAGTCCTGCCTCTTAGGCTTCTATTGTTACATTTGCCATCCTTTATTACTTGATGTTTCTTGTCTAATTCCTCCAATAGACTGGGATAACTGAGGGCAGGGGTTGTGGCTTTAATTTTTTTTACCTGTGATACCTAGCAAAACACCTGCTACATAATACATGTTGCCGAATTAAAAATTAAATCTACAAATCAGAAAGACCTTGGTCAAACCAGATGTCCCAATATTTAACTCAGAGGATGAACATCACTGTCCCAGGAGGAGTGAGATGTCCTGCAGGCTGTGTGCATGAGTGGCACGATGAGAGCAATGCTGAAGGACTGGCAGAGGCACACAGATGATTATGCAGGAATGCAGCCAGAGACGCATCAGGGGTTGCTACCAGTGCCTAGCAGTGCCTGGCATTATATGTACACTCAACAAATACTTGTTAAATTGATAAATGATGAAGTTTCATAAACATTAAATTTTTAATGTTAAACAGAACTCTGATAAAGATCAAACATTAAGAAGGAATTGTATAAAGGCAAAATGAGCCTTGGTACTGTGTTCAGAAATGCTGTCTGTTAACAAAGGTAACAGATTTATAGGTTGGAAATGAAATCTTCTCAAGTGCATTAGCACAAACTGTTGAAATAGTGAGGACTTGGGAATACCCCACCAATATACTGATCTTAGTGCAAATAAAACAAAAGACTGAGAAGAAGCCAATAAATGGCACACATGGTGTTTTTGTTAATGACACAAAAATAATTATGGTTTAAATGTTGCTGTTAAGTCAAAAGATACAATTAATAGTAGATAACAAGATTTCTGGAAAGAAACCTCTTGGGAAAATATTGCTTTTGTGCCTTTAAGTCAACTAATAATATTACTATTATTAATAAAGATAACTGAGCACTATGTGACAGGCATTGTATTAAATGCTGACAAGTATTAGCAAATTAAATCTTTCTAAAAATCTTTGAGTTAGGCACTTATTAATATTCTAATTTTATGTAAAAGGAAACTAAAGTTTAAAGAGGTTAAGTAGTATGTCCAAATTCACAAGCTAGTTAAGTATAATAGGTAGTATTTGGATCATTTAACCCCAAAACAACTCTATTAACCACTATGCTATTTTGCAATAAGGCAACAATATGACAGTCCCTAAAGACTACACTTTATTCTGTGATCGCTTGTACAAAATAGTAATTGCAATAATAATGATAATAAAAACAGTAGCTTACTATACATCTGGCCCTGTTCAAAACACAAAATGTGTACGTTTCTTTAATCTTCACAATCCCCAGTGAGGCAGATGTACAGATTAGGAAACCAAAGCATAGAAAAGTAACTTGGTCCATAAAGTCAGATGGAGCCAGAAGTCTGGCTTCTTGAAGCCAATGCAAGAAGTCTGACTCCAAAGCCTTTGGTCTTAATCACTACATGAAATAGTCTCGGGGGGAAAATCAGGCTAACATTAGAAATTTTTTAAAAATTCAAATTCTAAAATAAATCTTGTGATCTGTACTTCTTCAGTTCACAGTCTCTATACAGGTAACACAACATAAATACTGCAGCTTGGAGTAGTTCCAATAGCTTTAGCTTAAGAGTTAGAAGGCAGCGTGTTCTGATCTGCTTTGCCAATATTTAGCTCTATAATCATGCAAAGAACATTCACCCTTTAAGCCTCCCTTTCTTATGTGAAAAAGGCAATAACACTACCTGCCCCAACCTTGTAAGTTTGTTCTAAGGATTATGTCTTAGTACATTTGGGCTGCTGTAAAAAAAATATATCAAAAACTGGGTAGCTTATATAAAAAAAAAAAAAAACAGGAATATGTGTATATTTCTCACAGTTCTGGAGGCTGGAAATTCCAAGATCAAGGGACCAGCAGATTCCGTGTATCGTGAGGCCTCGGCTTTTTGGTTCACAAATGGTACATGCTGGAAGGGGTGAATGAGCTCTCAAAGGCCTCTTTTATAAGAGCACTAATCCTGTTCATGGGGCTCTGCCCTTACGACCTAATCACTTCCCAAAGGCCCCCTCTTAAGACCATCACCTTAGGGGTTAGGATTTCAACATGTGAACTTATGGGGGACATAAACATTCCATCATAGCAGATCACATCATAAAATATGTAAAAGAAATTGTTTGCCTTTGGAATGCTTTTGTATATATCAAAATCAACTTATTAATGAATTGAGAAAAGTCAATCATAAGTTATATATATAAAGATAAATTTTGCTGCCTATTTGCATACCATTAATACATGTAGCAATGAATAAATTTAATAAACTCTATCCTAAGTGTATTATAAAACATTCAGACTATACAAGTTAAGATCATCTCAAAAATTTATACCACAAACTGGAGAAATTATCTTTGTAAATAGATTATGATTATTTCTCAAGCAATCCATTAGCAATAGTAATAGGTATAATGGCAATAAAAATGATCAACAGAATAATACAGAGTTTAAAATTTGACTGTCTTACTGATGCTGGTAACAACTATATGATGGTGACCTAGTATTTTTTTAACAACTTGATAGTCTCTAAAATCAAGTTGGTTTTACCAACATTTCTAGTATGCCCAAAATTTGCCAGGCTGCTATATTGAACATTTATTCAATATGATTTCTGTGTCAAATTAAATTTTATAAATTTTAACTATGTGCAAAGACTGTGCTAGGTACTATGCAGAGTACAGGGATGAGTCAAGTACTAACCCTATTTTCAAAAGTTTACAAGCAACACACGAGCTATATGCTAATTACCACTTTAAACATTTCTAGTTTTATTTTATTTTTTTTTTTTTTGAGACAGAGTCTTACTTTGTTGCCCAGGCTAGGGTGAGTGCCGTGGCGTCAGCCTAGCTCACAGCAACCTCAAGCTCCTGGGCTCAAGCAATCCTTCTGCCTCAGCCTCCCGAGTAGCTGGGACTACAGGCATGCGCCACCATGCCCGGCTAATTTTTTCTATATATTATTAGTTGGCCAATTAATGTATTTCTATTTTTAGTAGAGACGGGGTCTCGCTCTTGGTCAGGCTGGTTTCGAACTCCTGACCTTGAGCTATCCACCCGCCTCGGCCTCCCAGAGTGCTAGGATTACAGGCGTGAGCCACCACGCCTGGCCTAACATTTCTAGTTTTAAATTTTTTACACCTTGCTTTAGGTTATCTGTCTTTAGCATGGATATCATGAGGAAAAAAACTCTGTGGCATTAAAATTTAAAGATACTGTGACTCTTCAATTTAAAAAGTCTACTGCCAAGCACAGTGCCTCACACCTGTAATTCTAGCACTTTGGGAAGCTGAGGTGGGAGGATCACTTGAGGCCAGGAGTACAGGACCAGCCTTGTGAACAGTGAGACTCTACAAAAAATAAAAAATTAACCAGGCATGGTGGCGCATGCCTGTAGTCCCAGCTACTTGGGAGGCAGAGAAAGGAGGAGGACTGCTGAGCCCAGGAGTGTGAGGCTGCAGTGAGCTATGATGACACCACTGCACTCTAGGTGGGGCAACTTAGCGAGACCCTGTCTCAAAACAAACAAATAAATAAATAATAAATTTAAAAATATAGTTAAAAGTCTCCTTTCAACATAAATATTAAAAATACATATCCTGCAACTAAATTTTAAGTTAGTAAAGTGGCACAATAATAGTAAAAAGTTTTATAAAGAACCAATCTTGTTATCTACTTAACTTCCTCTATACAAAGATGACTTTATTCATATGCTAATGATGCAGCCTTGGTCATGTGGTCACAAAAACTCATGAAAATATATTAAATAAAAATAATGTTACATTTATGGGGGCACTGAAGAATGATCTATAAATAAATACTGATAAAATACTGATTCTTACAAATATACCTCATTGTTTATACTTTTATTTTTCAGAAAAAGACATAAATAATTCATTTGAATACAATTCTCCCTAGTTAAATCACAATTCACTTTATAGTTAAAATTAACTTATGTCCAAAGATTTCCTGTATGATTTCATTATTTTATAAAGCAAAACACTTTATTTTCAGTAAGAAAAATTTACATATGAAAGTCAAAAACAATTATTTCAATAAAAATGGAAATCAACCGCCATATCTTTTCTTGAGTTCTTCAAGAGAATTATCTTCCAATCCTGATTTGTCTATGTGGTTGAATAATTCATGTGCAACTGAAAAAGAAAAAAAAATTTCTCCATCTTAATCTCATTTTTTAAAACTAAGCAAAATGTAAATTAAAAGGAATAATCTAATCTGTCAAACAACTTTTTACATTTTAAAGCAATAATTAGAATTATTTACAAATTCTAATTCAGATATTTAAAAAGCCAACCCACAAATAGAAAATTATACAGCATTCCAACGTTTCTTACCAGAATATTTTGCTTTAGCAGTATAAAATTTCCCCTATATCCTCAATGACATTACTCTTACAGATTAAATTCAACTCATTTTATACTACCTTAAAAGTTTTTGCCCAATCTATATAGTAAGTATACTTTTATTTACTTAATATTTTTATTTCAATTAACTGTTTTTCAAACCTAAATCATTTTATTTTAAAAGAAAATTTTATATCACTACTGTAAATGAAAATAAGCAATTATCAACAATGAAATAATATTTGATAAACGTTATATATTTTTATGTTACATAATAAAATAAAACACATAACTATTAAAGGTTAAAAAAAGGATTTGTCTAGGAACCATGTAAAATCATTTTTTTTACCACTGATTGGTCCACACTCAATACTCTGGAAAACATTATTATAGTTCATGCTTCTCAACATTAAAACTGGAGAACTAGCTAGCAGTTATTAATGATAATGGCAATAGTAAAAGATAACAACAGCTAATATTTGCTGAATGCTTAGTTACATGCCAGAACCATTCTAAGTTCTTCCCATATTTAACTTAGCAGACAGAGGAGACCCAACCAAGACAGTACTGTTGGTCTGCCAGCCTGAAGAGCCCACTCACATTCTCAGAGTACATTTTGAACTTATCACTTAAAAGTGACAAAAAGTTCATTCATTGAACGCATTTAAACTAAGAAGTTATGTACTCAGCACCAAGGCCCAGTGAATAAGATAAATAAAGTTCCTGCTCTCAATGAGCTTTCATTCTATTAGAGAGAGAAAGAACAAACATATACATGAAACACTGTCAGCTAGTTACGTATTATGAGGAAAAACAAAGCAGAGTAAGAAGACAGAAGGTGATGGGGGTGGTAAGAGGCAGGCAGTTATTTTAACTCGGGTTCGTGAGGAAAGGTGTCTCTGAGGTAGTGACAGGTGAAAACTGGATAAAGTGAGGAAGCACACAAGGTGAAGACATGTGAGAAATAGTCTAGGCTTAAGTAACAGCTAAAGTCCTCAAGGCCAAAGTAAGTTTGGCAGTTTGGTATATTAAAAAAATATAAAGCCACTGTGACGGAGCACAGTGATCAAAAAGAATGGTAGAAGATGAAGTCAAAATAGTAAAAAGAAACAGTAATATTTTTCAGGAATTTCAGGCAATGTGTTTGAGTAACTAAAGATAAAGCAGAAACTTTGGGGTTAAACCCAATATTTTCAAAAATCTCTAAATTATATGTCCACTTCCCTAAGAATAATATAAAAAGTATCTTTCTTACTGATTAAGAATCATTCAATGTCACTGCTAGAAAGATAAAGAAATAAGAAAAAGAACCCAAGCATGTTTAGTACAGGAAGAATATGAAAATGCTACATAAAAAATTGACATTCTTGGCCAGGCATGGTGGCTCACGCCTGTAATCCTAGCACTCTGGGAGGCCGAGGCGGGAGGATCGCTCAAGGTCAGCAGTTTGTAACCAGCCTGAGCAAGAGCGAGAGCCCGTCTCTACTAAAAATAGAAAGAAATTAATTAGCCAACTAAAAATATATAGAAAAAATTAGCCGGGCATGGTAGTGGATGCCTGTAGTCCCAGCTGCTCGGGAGGCTGAGGCAGGAGGATCACCTGAGCCCAGGAGTTAAAGGTTGCTATGAGCTAGGCTGACACCACGGCAACTCTAGCCCAGGCAACGGAGTGAGACTGTCTCAAAAAAAAATTGACATTCTTGTATTTGAGTGATTTTTTTCCTTTTTCCTGAAACTGGAGTATAGCCCAAAACTCTGAGTAATTGAAGTTTCTATGTAGTATGATTTTATTTTAATTAGAGTTTCCAAAAACTGACTTTTTATGCCAAAGACTGAGATGTGGAAATAAATAAGATACAATCCTTCAGAATCATCTGCAAATCTAATCCCTAAATTCTATAATCCAGCCACACCGTTTTTAATTCTCTGAACTCAATTTGCTCTTTCCTGCCTCAGAACCTCTGCACACCTCATTCCCTCAGTCTAAAATTCTCTTCCCTATCCTTTCATCTAATTGACTCCTATACTTCTTTGAGAATTCAGCTGAAATCAAACTCAAGGAAATTAGCTCTCTCAGAATGGATCCAGGAGTGGGGTGTTCTGTAAAGTTTAGATTTAGTCAAAAGGCTGCACTTAACAATACAGAAAGCCATATGTGGCCTTTGGCTACAGGTTCTCCACCCCTGGATCCTTCCCTATACCCTGCCTAGTTACATGCTCCTGTAGCTGGGACCCTTTACATACTCAATGACAGCAAGAACTTAACCATTTGTCATTTACTGCATTCTCAAGCAGAAGAGCCCAAACTATGGAACTGGACTGGCAAGGTTCAAATCCTGGGTCTGGCTTCCTAGCTATATGATCTGACCCAAGGAGGTTAAGGCACTTGACCAAAATTCCTTAACCACTTCGGTACCAGCGTCGACTATAGTTGTCAGCCACAGATGAACACGCACAGCCCAGGGTCGACTATAGTCGACAGCCACAGATGAACAGGTACAGCCCAGCGTCAACTACAGTCGTCAGCCACAGATGAACACGCACAGCCCAGCGTCGACTACAGTCGACAGCCACAGATGAACGCAAGCATCAACTTTAGCCGACAGCCGTGATATGAAGGCGCACAGCCGAGCATCAACTTTAGCTGACAGCCGTGAAATGACTTTTATAATTTTTCATTTATCAAAATAAAATTGTGAACATTTAAAAATAACATAATGAAAACATATACACATGTTACCTATTCTGATTTACATTATAAGTAAAGCTGCCTGTAAAGTAAAACAAGTTTTCAGTGCTTTAAAGCTTTCCTCATCACACAAGAGCAAAACAGATTTGTCGTCAATGCACAGCACAAACTATCGTGCAGACTATGAGTGCCGGCTCTAGGCAAGGTTTCGCAGCCAGTGAGTGCTGTACCGAAGTGGTTAACCTCTCTATGTCTCAGTTTCCTCCTTTGTAAAAGAAGAATGAAAATAGTATCTATACCTCCTAATATTGGCAGGACTAGTAACTATAATTTTAATTGTACTTAATTATAATTCATATTTAATTATATATAGCCTGTACACAGTAGTCAATAAATGTTTGCTATCATTTGTTGAATGAATAAAGGAACATACAAGAATAAATAGATATGGGAAAACTTTCTTTCTTAGAACTTACTCTTTTTCTCAGTTTCTGACATAAACATCACAGCCATATCAAACCTTTTTAGTTCAGAAAGTCTTTGTAAGATTTCAAAGATGAGTGATGGTTTTTCTTTCCTGAAATAATCCAAATATAAAAACAAATGATCAGTTAAAAGTAGCTCATTTAATTGTTTACTAAGTATGTACAATATTTCTAATTATACACAAATCATGTCATTTTTCTTTTCTCCCTAGATAATGTCTATATTTTAAGTGCCCAGATGAAAAGAATCATCAAGTCAACTGAAGAAATTATAATACTCTTAAATGAGAGCGTAGCACATAAGGTATTACTCTGTTATAACTCCAGTTACTTCCGCACCCTACTTTTCTCTACCTATACTAAGAAGTCTTTTTTTCTCCCTTTTAAACTTTTCCTTTTCTATTACCTGTATTTGTCATCTCTTCACAACTTCTATAACAACAAAATTTACTAGAAAGAAAATTTTGCTTTATATAAGGCATTAATATCAAAGAGAATGAATTTCCCAAATCATTAGAAACAGAACAACATTACAGTATGAGAGTATAGTAAGTTCTTAACGACATCAGTAGGTTCTTAGAAACTGACTTTAAGTGAAATGGCATACTGTATAAGGAAACCAATTTTACCATAGGCCAATTGATATAGACAAGAGTTAAGCTCCTACAGCATACAGTATGTCATTTCACTTAGAGTTGCAGTTTCCAAGAACCTATCCACGACATTAAGGGAGGATTTACTGTATAATTTTAAAAATTCAACTTACTCAATGTAAAAGTCATGTAGAATTTTAATAATTTGGTTGAATACATCTGGATCTAGATTTTTCTGAAACAACTTAGGATACAAGGATGGTTCAATTTGCTTGGAGAAAAATATAAAGAGTTAAAAAATTAAATTATGGCAACATCCACACATCACAAAGTATTTATATAATAATTGCTCAGGTAAAAATAGTAAATAATAACTACTATGCATTAGTAGTTAATGAGTAATAATGGAGCCACATTAAAATGCAATTACAATAGAAGAATGACAGAGGAACTGTAAGATAATCACTATTCGAGTGAGAGAAAAATCTTATGAGCAGAAGAAAATATATACCACCTAATAGAGACAGGAAACTTGAGAGGGCTCTCAAAGAGCAAAAAATATAACTAGAGATTTTAAAAAGGTAGAATTACATAATATAATGTATTTCAAAGTGATTGTATAGTGAATAATTATAAGGAAGTATTATTATTACACTTGAAAAAGACTATGCTAATCTGTTATTTGCTAAATTTCATATGATTTGATTCTTTTTCTTGGAGCAAATAAAAACTCATTTTCAGGAGAATGACTGCTTGGCACATAAAAAGCACTCAATATATTTTAGCTTCCTTTCCCCATGTTGAAGGATGAAGGATTAAGCTTAAGCTATGATATATGAAACTAGATTAAGTTATATTAGACATACAGAACCTATTTCCAAAGCATAACATCAAGGTTCCCTCGTTGCAAATACTTAAAAATGGTCTGGCCAGGGTGATATATGCATCAGGCAAAGGATAAAAGCATTTTCTACAATCATATGATATGAACAGCATCATTATCATATAGTGACAAAAGAAGTTCTTTGACTTTTTGCTTATAACAGAACCACTAGCTTCCTCTCTCTTACCTTTAAGTACTTATACAACATATCTGGAGAACTTTTCAGTTGTCTGAAATCAGATTCAAGCTGGAATGAGTTTGCTGGAACTGGAGGAAGAACAGTAGTGACAAACTGAGCAGGTGTTTGTTCTCTCTCTACAGAAATCTTCTCACTGAAAGACTGACATACATCCTGTTTCAAATTGGTTTGAGGTCTGAAATATTTCAGAGGCATCAAGAAAAAGAAATCACATATGTCACAATTCTTAAAAAAGAATCACAAATGTCACAATTCAATAAAGGAAACATTAATAAAGATTTTCAAATTTCTGACTTTAATATAATATTATCTATTTATATTCTACAAGTATTAATTACTTTTGCCTAATAACAATATATGTACATTTTTGGCAAAACAGATTATGCTCTTGCCAATTTTCACATGCTGGCTATTTAACAACTATTCTCATCTGTTGGACAACTAGGTTGGCCACCTTCTGAGCACATCATTTCTATATATTTCAATTACTGTGTCTCATATACTTAAAACTAAGCCTTTCCGAAATCTGAATTATCACAGTTTCAAGGTAATTCCAAAAAAAGAAGAAATGCTTCTTTTTCAAAGAAAAAAGCTCTATTAGGTTATTAAGTGTGAAACGTCCGATTTCCTTAAGCACTAAGTCTCACAGTTGATATCTCTGACATTTCACTTGTGACACTTCTTGTTTTATTTTTACTACGAAGGTACATCCTCAGTCTTTCAAATGTACATTTTGGCTTGTGATTATCTTTCAAAGTTGTTTTTAGAGTAATTTTTGTGAAACCATGGATAAGTCAAAAATTCGTGTTATTTTTGATATGAGTTCTGTCATGGAACCAATGCAGCACAGACAGCTCAAAATATCAACAAAGTGTTTGGGAAGGTGTGGCTAATGAACATACATTACATCAATGGTTTGAGAATTTCCATTCTGGTGATTTTAATCTTGAAAATGAGTCACATGGGTGACAAGAGACCAAGGTGGATAATGATAAGCTGAAAGCTGTAAAGGAAGCAAATCCATCTCAACTGATATGTGAATTTGTGAATTAGCAGCAAAGTTTGACATTACTATTCCAACAATGTTGGACCATTTGAAACAAATGGGCAAGGTAAAGAAGCTGGATAGATACGTTTGCGTAAACGAATGTCAGAAGATAAATCATCTTGAAGCTTGTCTTTCTTTGCTGTCATGACACAAAGGTGAACCATTTCTACACCGTATTGCTAACATGTGATGAAAAATGGATTCTGACAATTGCAAGCATTCAGCACAATGGTTGGATAAAGATGAAGTGTTGAAACACAGTCCAAAACCAAATATTCATCAAAAAAAGTTAACGGTGTCTGTCTGGTGGTCTAGCACTGGTATGATCCATTACAACTTCATGAAACCTAGTCAATCAATTACAGTGATGCCCACTGCAACCAATTGGATGAAACGATGAAGAGGCTTGTGATTCAGCAGCCGAGATTGGTCAAGAGACAGGTCAATCCTCTTGCAAGACAACGCTGACCACATGTCACACAAACAATGCTGCTCAAACTACAGCAGGGTCTTGGACTGGGAAACTCTCAGTTATCCACCATATTCACCAGACCTTACACTGACTGACTACCACTTCTTCTAGGTTTTGGACCACTTCTTGCAAGGAAAAATATTCAATTCTCAACAAGCTGTGGAAATCACTGCTCACGATTTCATCACCACTCTCCTGGTTTCTTCCTGGCTGGCATAAACAAGCTACCGTTAAGATGGCAACACTGTGTCAATAGTGTAGGCGCATATTTTGATTAATTGTACTGCTTCTTGTTTGAGATATAATAAACTACACTTCTGATTTGAAATCGGACATTTCATATTTAAGGACCTAACAGTATTTTTCCACAATCCATACTATCACTTTAAATAAAATTATTACTAAAGATCAAAGTTTAAAAATAACTTTAATAGGTTTGTTGAGTGGCAGTATAGGAATACATGAATAAAGTTTCACTCCAAAATAAATCTAATTAGTCTACATCTTCTATATTTTCATTATTAAGGAAACATATGTAAACTATTTTTTTAAATTCCAACAAAACTTAAAGATCCTACAATAGTCTTAAATATTAATGGATGAAATAATAGTAATGACAACATTCTACATTTTTATGAAGCTTCCTTTTAAAAAATTAAAAATTTTTAATAGTGAAACATATATACTGAAGTTCTAGAAAAGAAAATGAACAAAATCAATGTGTTTAAGACACTTTTTTATCATCTCTAAATTCCCCACTTTACCATAGTATGGTAAAAAAAAAAAAAAAATAGTGATCATTCCTTAAGCAAAATCTCTCTTTAAGTATAAATAAAAAAGAAAAACTAGAACCTGAAGTTAGGCAGTTGAAAAAATTAGGGTGATTAATACAAATCAGAAATTTCAGTAATAACAATTTTCCAGTAGAATTATCACCATTCTAGATAATTATCAAATAACAGTATTTCTACTCACTGCAAGGTTGAAGTATCATTGATTTCTTCTATTTTCAATACTTTCGCTCTTGGACTATCACTTGCTGGCAAAAGGTCATCTTGGCTCGAATTCTTCTTACTTGCGGTGCCTGTGGCCGCTATTACATTTGCTAAATTAATAGGATTACTCTCTGGAGCAGCAGCAGTGGTGCTATCTGGCACATCAATAGTCTGTATCAAATTACCAGTTTCTTCAATAATAACCTTCTTGAGTGGTTTCTAAAACAATTAAAATCAATTCTTTAATTCAACATATTAAAGGTTTCCTATTTTAGGGTCACAAGTTAAAAGGCTGCAGTGTTCTCACAGCTAATATCCCAGTTATAAGTAAATTCAATTTAGTGGCTAGACAGACTATAAAAAGCTATGCGTAGTACCTATCAGAGGAAGGTCTAAATTGGGGAGAGAGATATGTGCATGTAAATAAATATAAGGCAATGTGTATGTATAAAAGATGAAAAGCACAAAATCCTGAGAGAACAAAGGAAGGAAGATGAACATTAGCATTAGGGAAGGCCTCACAAAAAGTACACAGGAATGGCAAAGTGGAAGGATGCAGCATGGTCAGTGGAAAGGTGAGAAGTCCAGGGGGGCTGGTACAAGGGGAGGAGTAGTAGAGACAAAGCTTGAAAGGCTGCCTAAAGAGCTTTTTACAAAGGGACTTGTGTGCCATGTCAAGGAGTCTGGACTTTATCCTAGAGGCAATAAAGCAAAGAAGAAATATGACCAAGCCAACAGCAGTATTGTGGGCCAAATGAAGACAAGAAGAACAAGGGCAGACAATAACCAGCACTGTTCATGAAACAGACTAACATTAAGACCTAAGTATATTCTCTAAATATGTACCAGCTGGATAAAACTAGCTGAGGATTAAAGATTTGTCAAATAATATTCACAAAGTTGGTAAAAGTTAACCACACCGATTTTCCTATCTATCTATTTATTTAATTATTTTTAGAGACAGCATTTTCCTCTGTTGCCCAGGCTGGAGTGCAGTGGTACACTCCATAGCTCACTGAATCCTGGGCTCAGGTGATCCTACTGCCTCTACCTCCTGAGTAGCTGGGACTACAGGTGTGTACCACCATGCCTGGCTAATTTTTTAAATTTTTTATAGAGACAGGGCCTTGCTATGTTACCTAGGCTAGTCTTGAACTCCTAGCCTCAAGCAATCCTCCTACTTCAGCCTCCCAGACTGCTGGGATTACAGGAGTGAGTTATCATGCCTGGCTTGGTTTTCCAATTTAATAAAATAAAAGGCATTCATATTTATTTCAATAACTATAGGGCTATTTTCAATTTCTTAAGTTTACATATAATATTCTGTTATATTTTATAAAATAACAATATTCTTTACTATATCATCATACCAAACACACAGAAATACACTGAGGAGCTATTTCATCAGGGGTACTGAAATGAAACAGGTAAGAAAAGCTCCTTCTAAAATCTACAAATATTGTTAACAGCTACAACTACATATTTTTGTATATGTTTGAAATTTGATTTTAAAAAAAGAGAAAAAACTTCCCCAATATACTCTAAGTGTGCATTCCAACTATATAGCTGAATTATAAATCAAAAAGTTATAAATACAAAAACTTTTGACACAGATATTAAACTCAATGGTAGAACTAGACACTCTATTAACACAGCTAAGATAAGACCTAATGGTAAACTGAGTGTTACCAGATGAATGTACAAAAATGAAAAAGCTATAAGCAAATTTTTAGCAGAATCTTGTAAGCAGTTCTATTTTAAAGAATAATCCTGTTAAGTTAAGGACTTTGCTTTGCTAAGAACTATATCAGCAACAGTTTTCTACCAAGATATCAACCAATCATGGACATGTGTTAGTGTTAAAAAATAGACAATATCTGACACAAGCAATAATATGAACTAAATCAATGTGGTCCCATTTAAAACTAAATCCTTTCATTGACAAAAGATGTGTAAATGTATTTACTAATGGATGATCTCTGTTAAGTACAGACCAGTGGGTACTGGGAGCCACTGAAGGCCACTGATGATGGCTGAGAGGGACTGGGGAAGGAGAGCAGCATTCTGGTAACAGGGGTAAACTATAAAATACACCACTACAGAAAGAAAGGACTTAAGAAAACATGAAAGGTTCAATTCATTCCTTTTTAAAATTATGAATCAGAAGCATAACATTTTATTTGGCTCTATATTGTGGTGATTTTAAGAAAAAGAAGAAAAAATAAGAACAAACAGAAAGAAGGAAAGAGAAAGAGGGACCAAGTTGGGTTTTTTTTGTTTTTTTTTTTTTGTGTGTGTCCTGATCAGGAAAAACTTCCATTTACTACCACCCTATGGGAAAACCCCAGGCCTAGTCAACCTACATCTCTCCTCTCCTGTACTCTTTAGAGAAGGTTTGCTAAAAATACTTCCAGGCTGCCAGCCCTTCAAGCACAGACTACGCTGGCCTAGCCTATCACTTGAACAACCCTAGCAGTCTCTCACTCCACTTTCTGTGGCCTTCCTTTCTTTCCTGACTACTTTCCCCAGTGACCAGATAGTCTCACCAACGTGACAAAAGAAAATCTACATTTGTTTTACATGAAATCGCCCTAGCATTTATGTACATTATTTCCTTTGATACAAACTAATCTGTGAATTATTCTCAATGTAAGGAGAAAATATAAGGATAACACAGGGATTAGGTAACTTGCTCAAGATTTCAAACTTTTTAAGTCTCAAAGGCATTATACCAAACTGCTATGTTCTACTTTTTAAAAATAATGCCCATACTTCTATCATAGAGACTTATTATAAAAATAAACAGCAATTTTTTTCTCTTCTCACTAGAATACTAATTTTGTTTTGTGTTGGATTACTTACAAAAGGTTTACCCCAGATCTCTCATTTCATAGAGATGTTTTGTTTTGAGATACTGCCATAAGAGATTCAAATTCACGCTGCATTTTCACAACTATTAACATAAATTGATTTTTAAAGTAAAGAAGAAAACCCCCGAAAATTTGTAAAAGCCACGTATATATTGTTGATAGGATATCACATATACAGATATTCGACTTGCTACATGGCAACGTCTTTATAATTATGGACAGCAAGGCCTAGCAAAGGCTTTATCTTGTGAATTAATTTTTGTAAAGAAGTCTTACAAAGACAAAAGTTTTAACCACATCTAATTAAACATTCAATCTTTTACTGAACATTGAACCTTTACTGAAAATAGAATAATAGTAAATAAATATCATATGGAAATGAATATAATGTATGAAAACATCTAGATTTACACTAGGCACACAAAACGCATAAAACCAGTATTACTACAGAAAATCAAAGAATATAGTCATGATAAGTACACTGGAAAAGAATGAAACTAAGGAATTTTCTATCTGCTACTAACCTGAAATACAAATGTAACAAAACAAATTTTCTTTGTCTTCATTTTCTTCCTTTATAAAAGGAGGATAGAGATATCTGCTCTGACTTCCTTATAAAATTGTTATTTCTATCAAAAGATCATTTGTGCATAATGGTTACTTGGTGGTTTCATGAAGGTTGACTTTGTAATTATTGTTTAAATCTTAATTAGTCTTGTAAACTTTTCTGTATGCTACTTTATATTTCATAATTTATATACATATTAAAAGTACTATGTAAATATTAGAAATTACCATAGAGTCACAACATATATACATTTGCCTTAAATGAATTCAACTTCAGAGGTTCGGCATAAAACAAACTACTATTAATAAATTCATGCCAGCTACTCTTTCTGTTCCAATACTGCAGGGAAAAAACTGGCATTGTTGGACTTAAAAAGAAACGGTACAGTATACCCAAAACAATGTGCAATGAATATTTTTAAGGATAATGTTGCCTGTTCTAGACTTTTTTGTCTTGAGTGCTGATTTTAGATCTAATTCCTAGTAAGATGCAAGGATACTATAATAAAAACCCAAACTCAGACAAAAACAGTAAAAATACAAAAACATTAAGTTACTATAAAATGTAAAACTGCCTGACATTCCTTTAATATAATTTACATTGATATATTTAAGTTTATAGTGTTAAAAATCATTTAAAAAGTTACCCTAGAACTCTAAACAGCTGAAATTTCCTTAATTTTATTATGTCAATAATCCTAGGAAGTATTTTTTAAAGATTCTAAAAAATGCCCCTATGAAGAGCTTTCAGCACTTCTTCTAAGAGTTTATTAATACAACAATCTGTTTCCAATTTTATTAATATATTTAAGTAGCAAGGAAAAAACAAAAGTGCTCTGCTTACAGTTGATCCAAGATGAGGTGGATTATCAATAGGTTTTATCACATTTTGTCTTTGTGTGGAATCGAGAAAGACATCATCCCAGTTTCCTTTCTCGATTAATTCCTTGAAAATAAATTTGTAATTATAACTATCAAAATATTCAAATTATGCAACAAATAAATGTATTTGTTTCAGAAAATATGACCATATTTTGGTGAAAAGAATATATTACCTTTTTAATTTTGGAAAGTTCAGTCACTGCTTGCTTATTTCCAGGTTCCAGAAGTAAAACAGTTTCAAAATCTAAAGTGAATTTTTAAAAAAATTACAAAGTAGTGAAAATACAGAGTTCAAAACAAGATATATTTAGTTAGTAATCCCTTTTTTTCTCAAGAAGTTTTACTCAGGATACAAGAAAACAGGTGATCAAATAATAAGAACTAACATTTACTGAGTACTATTCTAGTTGTTTTACATGAATTTTCACGTAATCGTCACTACAACCCCACTTTACAGATGATAAAACTGAGGCCTAGAGATCATCTAACTCACCAAAACTCACACTGTTAACAAATGACACAGTAACTCACCAAATAAAGATAGAATCCAAGAGAATCTAAGAGAATTCCAAACAATGAAATATTCAGCCTTAAAAAGGGGTGAAATTCTGACACATGCTATAACATGGATGAACCTTGAAGACATTATGCTAAGTTAAATATGCCAGATGTGAAAGGACAAACAGTGTAGTAGTCCACTTATATGGAGTATCTAGAATGGTCAAACTCATAAAGACAAAAGTAGAATGGTGGTTACCAGGAGCTGGGGGAGAGAATGGAAAGTTATTGTTCAATGTGTACAGTTTTAGAATGGGATGATCTGGAGGTGGATAGTGGGGATAGCTGCACAACAATGTAAATGTACTTAATGCCACTGAAATATATACTTAAAAAAGGTAAATTTAAAATAGTACATTTAATGTTATGTATTATTTTACCACAATTAAAAAAATACTCAGGGGTTGCAGCTAAAGCCAGGCTTATAGAGAAACTGCCAGATTTTAAGTGCACATATCAGAAAAGAAAGGCTAAAAATCAATTGTCTAAGACTGCTCTCAAGAAGTTATAAAAACAGCACATTAAACCCAAAGAAAGTTGAAGGAATAAAATAAAGAGGAGAAATAAATTAAACAGAAAACACACACAAAAGACTTTGAAAAGACTAATAAAATGAATATCTAAAAGGTAAGATCTTGAAAAAAGTAACTAGTATTAAGAATAAAAAGGGACATCATTACAGATCTCACATTATCCTCTATCTCCTACCCGCTGATTCCCTTCCTTTTCTTTCCACATTTGCCTTTTTCCTTTTCATCTGAAATTCAAATTTTTTATTAATTTTGATTGGCAATTAGCCAGAGTATACTGTATGCTGTGAAAGCAAAAAATAACCAGGTGCACTATGGAAGCTGCATTTCTCCAAAACCTACTCATGCTAAACTGCAGAAAGAAGACATACTTCTTTAAGTTTGGTATCCTTAAACCATGGGAATGCTATGTAAATCTCTACTTCTAAAACTTGGGAGTTTTAGCAGGATGAATGAGTGCCGGCTGTTACAAAGTCTTACCTTGTTTGGCCTCATTTAGCTTTCCCAAAAATGTTCTTGCAGTTCCTCTTCTGGCAAAAGCTTTAGAATATGAGCCATCTAATAAAATAGCTTGTGTGCAGTCTTTTTCAGCTTCTTCATATCTATTGGACATGACAAAATTACTGACTGGAAAAAATGCAGCTTATAGAAAAACTTCATATAAACTATGTTTCTAATTTCAAAAGCTTGCATCTAATTTCAATTACCAACTCCCAAATCTCTGTTTGAGGAGGTCTATTTTTTAAATTTTTTATTCACGCTAAATCTTGGATCATAATCATTTGGTGAGGAGGGAAAAGGTATCAGATTAAAGGAAAGTCAGATGAGAGTCTGATGAAAGAATGGAATTAATGATGGAAAAGTACTAGTAGAGCAGGCAAAAGAATACCACTATTGACAGCCTACCTCTTCTAAGCACAGGTCCTGCATTACCATTTTAACTGGCATTAGTTTTCCAATAAAACTTCATTAACATTTACTCACAGTAGACATCCCATACCCATAGAAAAATAACCCACACAAAATTCAGGAGTTACTACATATCTGACAGCACAGCATCCGATACTTTGCATAAATTCTACTCAGCCATGCAACTAGCAATCAATTCAGAATGACTGGATACTACTCTATGATTAAAAAAAAAAGCTAAGAAGAGCTTTAAAAAAAAAGCACAACAAAAAAACTTGAGACCTTCCTATATATGAGCATGACATTAATCAATTAGTGTTAATTTATTAGGAGTGATAATGGTACTGTGATTATGTATGAAACATCCTTTTCTTTAGGGGTGAAATGTCACAATGTCTGTGATTTGCTTTATAATAATTCAGGAGAAAAAAGCTGAAACAAATATGACAAAAAAGGTATGGTTTATTAAAACTAAATGATGGATACATGGGCTTATTACACTACTTTCATGAAAGTTTGAAAAGTTTCATAAGAATCTTTAAAAAAAATAGAATGTCCTGTGATTACATTCTCCCCAAGACCTAAACAAATGCCACCTTACACTCAAAACAAGACCTTACATGAACAGAATCAGAATATCTAATGAACTTAAACATCCCTGATTCCTTTAGTTCACTTTTCAGCAAGAGAGAGAGAATACATCTGTGTGTCCATGCCCCTCCCAACGTATTTCCTACTTGTCTAATTATATTATTCCCCCATTCAAGATACCTTTTTGCATGGCGCCTATATTTTATAGGATAAAGTCAAATTCCTTTGCAGAGCACAAAGTCAGGGGCTTGCCTGACTCTCTGCCACTGTGTCCTGCATCACAACTATAATATGGACCACTTGCCCTTTTCAGCAAGTGCCATCAACTTTCCCACTCCCACGTGTTTGAATCTGCACTAGGACACTCAACCTGTTTATCATTTCACTAACTCATATTACTCCTTTAGATCTCAGTTTGGTTTGAACTATTTCAAGATGCTTCCCATGAATTCCCTTCCCTGGACTCAGACTGTGTCAGTGTTCCCCCTGCCCCATACTCCCATAGCATATGTCCCTCACAGCATGATCATAGTGTATTTTAATAATTATTGGTCTCCTTTTCTGTCTCTGCCTCCCACCTTCAAGTTTCTTAAAAACAGCTGTATATTTAATATCTGTACACTTAACACCTTCCAGGGTGCCTAACAGAACATCTGACTAACACCTTTCGGGGTGCCTAACAGAACATTTTGGCTCAATGTTTGCTGAATAAGTAAATAAGAAAATTTCCAAACACCCTAATGCAAAGAAAATGTAGAAGATAAATATTCAAGAAGCCATTTTAATTGCATACTCAAAAAGTATGTTCTATTATATAGCTAAAGTAAACACAATTATTCTAAAAATCTAAAGTTTCCAGACAGGCAAATAATTATTCTTTGACAATGGACTCATGTAAGTCCTTTAAAATTGTTAAATGTCCCTCATGCGCACCATGTGTAAACTGGATTTAGAAAAATCCCATCAACAAACACTTTTTAAGTGGTGGGAGAAAAACACAAGCTAATCAAAAATAGAAATATAATAAAAGATGGTTAGTATAGAAAACAGTATCCTCCCTGCCTAACTCCTTAGCCCCTGACTTTCTTCTGATTTTTAGTTAAGGTCCACTTTCCCTAGCTCTACTACAGCTCTAGTATCCATCCCACCCCTAATCGGCACTAAGTGAACCCTCTACTAAATCAAGTCTAGGCTGGTTCCAGTTCCAAGAACCAAATTTCTACCTTATATTTGTGACCAACTCTCAACCCTGTTTCCTGAATCTAATATCTAATATTATTGGGCCCTTTTCTTCTTATCCTATCTCTAAATCTATGCTTTATTCCCTCTTAAGAATGAGACCCAAATTTTGTTCTTGATTAATCCTCTTCATAGAGTCCTGTTAAAAACTTCTGTCTCTGGCCAGGTGCGGTGGCTCACGCCTGTAATCCTAGCTCTCTGGGAGGCCGAGGTGGGCGGATCGTTTGAGCTCAGGAGTTCGAAACCAGCCTGAGCAAGAGCGAGACCCCATCTCTACTAAAAAAAATAGAAAGAAATTAATTGGCCAACTAAAATATAGAAAAAATTAGCCAGGCATGGTGGCGCATGCCTGTAGTCCCAGCTACTCGGGAGGCTGAGGCAGAAGGATCGCCTGAGCCCAGGAGTTTGAGGTTGCTGTGAGCGAGGCTGATGCCACGGCACTCTAGCAGGGGCAACAGAGTGAGACTCTGTCTCAAAAAAAAAAAAACAAAAAACTTCTGTCTCCATTTGTGATTATTATCCTACTTCTACAGATCTTCTGAAGTTAACCATCTACCAAGCTACATTCCACAACTTGCCAGCTCGCCAATACTCCATTACTGTAAATTACTGTAACTCAAGGATGTCTTGCTGATCTTCCTGAGGCTAACTACTAATGCAGTCTATCACTTCCAGAACCATGTTCTCCAGATATCCTGATTGGCCTAACTAGGTGAATTCTTCTTACCCGGCTACTGCTACCCCAATACACTGGCAGGTAAGATTGACTGCACTCCTGGTTCTCATCTTCCCACTCTCAGTCAATCTTGTCAGCTCTAATGTAACACACAGTTTGTAGAAACTCAAGTTATAAGACAGTTACCTAAACTGAGTTGTTCCTTTTTATATTCCTAAACTAGTCTGTAATATGTAACAACAGTCTCCTTGTAGTGAAGAAAGCTTCTAATAATTAAGTGTGAATCTAAGATACACTAGAGAGAGATACAAAAAAATATCATTCTTTTAATTCAAAATATACTCCGCTAACTTGGTATAATATATTCTACTAATGTTATTATCAACTAAAGCATTAAAACTAATACAACTAATTAGAGCTCTCATAAGTGCAGATATAATCTCTCACCTATAAGAAGGTATTATTCTTGCCCTTAGTCAGAGCAAAGAAACTAGGCCTTATAATTTTCAAACCAATGCACAATTCTTGAATAGCAAAAATTAAAATTTTCATAAGCTTGCAAGAGATGAAATGATCTTTACTCTGACTAATCAACAAAAGAATATATCTCTACTCGTGTCTATTAGTTTAAATAAGGTTAAATATACAACCAAAATTTACTTCTGTGACAAGGGTTCCTAACCTGAGATCCTTTGGGGGACCTGAAAACTTGGATGGGGAGAAAATTATACCATTATTTTCACTAACCTTTAAATGAAATTTAACTGTCTTTCAAATATAAATGTAGACAACAAACTACCTATGATGTCATCAATAAAAATCAGATATTTTCATATCATATTATAATTGTTACTAATATATCAAAATACTGTTTATGCTTACCACTATTTCAGAATTACAGTATAAATTTAACCTGCTGCTTATCTGCATATGATTGCAGTATCCAGTCTATAGACACTCCTGTGACAAAACTGGCCAACTACTGGGCAACTCTGCCCCTAGTAGTTACGTTCAGATGCCAAAGAGTTAAGTCATGTGTGAGCACACTGGTAACCTAATCATCTATGTTGTTTTTAGGTATTCCCTATCCACAATATGTGGAAGATGTGTCAAAGATCACACCAAATCTTCACATTCATGTCCTTAAAAAAATTTTTAACTTTAACTTGTATTTTAAATGTAGTTTCTCGTTTTATAGTAAAGGCACATATACTACTTTATCACAAATTTTAATATTTTCAAAACTATATTTTGATAGACTTAATTTCCTTTGTAATCCTAATAATACAGCTACACATTAAAAAATATCTTGAGAAGGGCTTATGCAGCTAAAGGGGTTCATAGCACTGAAAAAGTTTCAAATTCCTATTTATAACACTTATAGACATTTTTTTATTCTGGCACTAATATATGAAGTATTATTATAAGATATACAAAAATGTAAGTCATAGCTTCTGCCATCGGATACTATCCTACTGACTGTCCAACGTGGGCAAATCCAGAAACAGCTGGTTAATATCACAGGACCAAGTTTTAGCTATGTATGTCATCAATCAGCAGTTTCAATGACAGCAGTTTCCTTTTTTATATATATATATGTATATAAAACGCTTCAGATAAGACTTTGCCCAAAGGATTCTGAGATTAAAAATAATTTTTAAATCAGAGATCCAGAACATACATAAAGCAACTAAAGAACAAGTGTTAAATTGCATAGTGTCAGAATATTAAAAGTGGGAAAACATAACAAGGACATTTACTGAATATGTACTGTGTGCCTGGTACTATGCCACAGGTACACGTGCATGCCATTGACATATTCTTTCTTTCCCTCCCTCTCTCTCATTTAATTTTAAATGCTCTAGAATTTATAAATTTTAATTTATTGGCTAGCTAACATGCCAATTTATGGTAAATTTTCACCCTAGAAGCATTAAAATGTAACTAATACTTACTTCTGAATCTTCAGATAGGCCATAGCTCTATTAGCTGGAAGAAGAGCATTTGCGCCATCTGCTGCTATCCCTCGAGTATAGCACTCAATTGCTCTTTCATATTTCCCCTCTTTGAAAAATGCATTCCCCTATTATTTTGGAGAGAAGTATGGAGAAGAATTAAAAATGTATGCAAAAAAACTGAATTCAAATCTTATGAAAAACTACAAAGATATTCATCATCATTACTTCAGTAAAGTATATTTTTATTGTTAAAAATCTAGTCCATAAGACATGTTTTAGAGTCTAACGGTCGGGTTTTTTTTTTAATGAGATTATGCTCTTTTCACTACTAAAAAGAAAAAATGTATACTACTATATTACTTTGCAGCATTCATCATTATTCTAGTAATTAAATATTATGCAAAGCTTATATTTAAAAACACATGTTAGGCTGGGAGCGGTGGCTCACACCTGTAATCCTAGCACTCTGGGAGGCCAAGGCGGGAGGATCACTCAAGGTCAGGAGTTTGAAACCAGCCTGAGCAAGAGCGAGACCCCGACTCTACTAAAAATAGAAAGAAATTAAATTGGCCAACTAAAAATATATAGAAAAAATTAGCCAGGCATGGTGGCGCATGCCTATAGTCCCAGCTACTTGGGAGGCTGAGGCAGGAAGATCACCTGAGCCCAGGAGTTTGAGGTTGCTGTGAGGTAGGCTGACGCCACGGCACTCTAACCCGGGCAACAGAGTGAGACTCTGTCTCAAAAAAAAAAAAAAAGGAAATAAAAACACATTTTAATAAAGGCCCAAATATCATACATCTTTAACTGCATTAGAAGCTGTGCAAAAGAATTTCATAACTCAATTTTTGTAAAAGACCACAGTACCAGAATTGTACATCCCATTCTTTAGTAACATTAACATACCTAAATATAAATTAAACTGTACTGGAATTTGTATACCTGATTTCACTGTAACATTTATTTTTAATCAGATATATCATAATCAATAATCATTTCATATATATTAGGAATCCTTTGTGAGTCCAGGAAAGGCTATAAACACATTAAATTAAATCTCAATTCATGATTTGTAAAGGAATTCTGATCAGAAATGGTCTGGTGTGAATTAAAGAAAAAAAGTACACTGTAGGAATGGATTGTAATTTATTTCTATGTTAAATTTATAATTATGTATATGTTCACATATATGTTAAAATACTCAAAAGCTATCTGCTCCCTAAACTTAAATGTTTCTATAATTATGTTTTTAAAAAATGTATGGTGTTAAGTCATCAATTACTCAAATTTTAACTGGTAGGTTACAGAAGTTTTAGTGTATTTAATTTCCAGTTCCTACTCAAGAAGAACTTTAATATAATATTAGAGAAGACAGAACTTAACTGATATATAAGAAACTCTGGGAGGCCAAGGTGGGAGGATTGCTTGAGCTCAGGAGTTCGAGACCAGCCTGAGCAAGAGCAAGACCCCCTCTCTACTAAAAATAGAAAAATTAGTTGGGTGTCACGGTGAGCACCTGCAGTCCCAGCTACTTGGAAAGCTGAGGCAGGAGGATCACTTGAGTCGAGGAGTTTGAGGTTGCAATGAGCTAGCATGATGCCAATGCACTCTACTTCGGGTGACAGAGTGAGAGACTGTCTCAAAAAAAAAAAAAAAGAAAGAAAAGGAACTAAGAGTAAACCCTCGGCAAAACATATACATTATATGTTGGAATCCCTTTGGATTACCAGATCTTTCTCTGAAATGGCCTGCTGCTTATTCTGTTGATCTTCAGTATGTTTTTTCTCCCCTTCAGTTGACTTAATAATCATTGTGTCAGCTTCTTTTGGATATGAGTTTTCTTTGGATGTTAAAGCCTAGGAGACAGAGCAGTCAGCTAAAATAAAACAAGTAATGCAAGATGCAAATATATTTGACTTCAAAATGTAAATTACGTGCATTAGGATTTCTGCCACATTTCAAATTAATACTGAAATAACATTTTCTGCTCTACTTCAAAATCTTTCTACTTATGAAAGTAAAAAGCAAAAAAACGTATATAATAAATTTAATATGCTTCTTATTTCAATTAAAATAAGTAGTATCTACTAAAGGTAGTCATTCAGTAAAAATGTAGAAAAATAAAAATAAATTAAAAAAATAAAATTTCTACATAGGCCAGGCACTGTGGTAGGAGCTGTTTTCAAACATTAAACAGTGAAAGTAGACCACATACCAAATTTCTCAAATTTATTATTCACAGTCACTATTTGACCTAAGACAAAATACAAAATTATACAAGATAATACAGTTCATAATTATAATCAAGTTGATATATTTACCAACAGATTTTATGTGCAGTAAGTAATGGTAATATTTAAAAGGAGATTTTCCACAAGCACTGTCGGTTTTTTTTTCTCAATATTTCAACAATGGCAAAACGATTATAACTTTGATTTAAAGGCAAAGTGAAAGGAATATGTAACTCCTCAGGATCATTAGACAACTAATTTTATATTTAAGTATTAACTATTTTTTTACTGTTAAAAAATCAGCATTGTTTTTGCTAAGATACAAACTATAAAGATGGAGCAACTAAAAAGTAAAAAATCAAAGAAATATGCCAAAGTTTAGTACAGGAATAGGTGCACATGCCAAAAAAGAAAAATCAGTGAGATAAAAAAAAAATAATAATTCTGTCATCTAGGAAAAACGAAAGCAGTAGTTCTAAAGATCTCAGCCAACTTTTTAAAATGATCAATTAAGGATCTTTAAATACCATTACACTATCTCTAGCTTAAAAATTCATTTAGTAAAGCTGTATAGTACAAATAATTAAAATTAGAAAATCTCTATATTAAGCAGTCTACAGGCTGGCCATGGTGGTTCACACTTGTAATCCTAGCACTCTGGGAGGCCAAAGCTGGAGAATAGCTTAAGCTCAGGAGTTTGAGACTAGCCTGAGCAAGAGCAAGATGCTATCTTTACTGAAAATAGAAAAATTAGCCAGGCATGGTGGCACATGCCTGTAGTCCCAGCTACTCGGGAGGGTACAGTAGGATCACTTGAGCCCAAGAGTTTGAGGTTGCTGTGAGTTAGACTGATGCCACAGTAATCTAGCCTGGGAAACAGAGTAAGACTCTGTCTCAAAAAAAAAAAAAAGAAAAGAAATCTATAGTACAAAAATCTATGCAAAAAGCTATTTCATTAAATAAAGGTAATAAGTAATAAATTTATTTAAATAACTAGAGTTTACCTGATTAATTTTCCTGAGTTCATTTGTTGCTTCAAAGTTATTTGGTTCCAGTTCTAATACTTTTTCATAATCTAAGGAAAATAGAAGATAAACAATTTTTGAAAGAGAGGTATTACAAAACCTGTACAAAACAATAATCATTAATCACGTGGAAAATAGGCATTTGTCCTACAGCAAAATAAAGGAGAAACACTAATATTAGCCTACTAGACTTTCTTCATTCTCCCCCAGGGCAGACAGAATCTTATGACAAACCAACTTCTTCCACCAGCCCCAGGAATGATACTTGTTATCACAAGTTGTACATCATAAAATAAAGCAGCAGCAAAATCCAATTAAATATCAGCTTTATTCAGATTCTGTGATTTAAAATACACAAACCTATTATATGGAATAATAGAAGGCTAAATTACATAAAATACATAAAAATGTGTTAAGAGCTTTACTTCTTGCCTCACAAATGCCAACAAGATGTTTCAATCCCTATTTTACTGATGAGAAACTGAAAATCAGAGAAGATACTGGCCACAGGTCTAGTACATGGCAGAGTAAGAATTTGAACTAAGGTCTGATTGGAGGCAAATAAGGCATTCATTCCCGAAACATCAAGATATCTTTTAAACTGCAAAAATGAGCTTTGTTCAAATATAGAAAGCTCTCTGAAGTAGAAATTGTGATTACTTACTAATCCTTGTATACCATCTGTTAGATTAAACTGTTAAAAAAATTTTTTAGATAATGATGATTGGAAAATACCTTTCTTGGCATCCTCTAATTTTTGCAAAGCAAATCGAGCAGCACCTCGTCTGGCATAAGCCTTTGTATAACTTCTATTCAAGGCAATTGCCAAATTACAATCAGACTCAGCAACAGCAAATCTGCAATTTAAAAAAATTAAAATAAATGAAGAAAGTAAAAATCATTTGTTAGCCAGGCATGGTGTGAACCTAGAGGCGGGAGGATCTCTTTAGACTAGGAGTTCAAGGCCAGCCTGGGCAAACAGCAAGACCCTCATCTCTTTAAAAAATTCATTTATTAAACCAAAACTTCAAGATTTGTTTCCCAAATTCCTGAAAAGGGGATTTATTTCCCAATTGAAGACATGTTTTCTACCTCCTTTTGGTTAATTAAGCCTAGTAAAAGCAATACAGGGATACCTTGGAGATATTACATGTTTGGTTCCAGACCGCCACAATAAAGCAAGTCACACAAATTTATTGGTTTTCCAGTGCATAAAAAGTTATGTTTACACTAAACGGTAATCTCTTAAGTGTGCAATAGCATTATGTCTAAAAAAAATGTACATGCCTTAATTTTAAAATACTAATTGCTAAAAAATGTTAACAATAGCCTGAGCCTTCTGTGAGTCATTATCTTTTGCTGGTGGAGGGTCTTGCCTTGATGTTGATGGCTGCTGACTAATCAGGGTAGTTAGCAGTTGCTGAAGGTTGGTGTGGCTGTGGCAATTTTTAAAAATAAGACAATGAAGTTTGCCACATTGATTTGACTCTTCCTTTCTCTGTACTATGCAATACTGTTTGATAGTATTTTACTGACAATAGAACTTCTTTCAAAGTTGGAGTCAATTCTCTCAAATCCTGTCACTGCTTTATCAACTAAGTGGACATGGCATTTTTTGTTTAAGCCACTCAAGGCTGGTTGGAAGGTAGTGAGTTATCTCACTTGATTGTTCACAGTCAACATTGAACTCCTTGCTCTACTTCTTTCCCCCCTTCTCACAACTGCGCTTGACTAGTCCTAAAATAAATAAATAAAAGCCAGGCATATTTAGCAGTGGGAGGTTATATATTCACAGCACTTCACCATGCAGAGATTCCATCTCAAGAAACCACTTCCTTTGTTCATGCCTAAGAAGCAACTCCTCTGTTCAAGTTTGATCATGACATTGCAGCAAGTCAGTCACATCTAAAGGTTCCACTTCTAGTTCTCTTACTATTTCCACCCCAACTGCAGTTACTTCCTCCACTGAAGTCTTAAACCCCTCAAAGTCATCCGTGAAAGCTGAAATCAATTTTTTCCAAACTCCCATTAATGCTGACATTTTAACCTCCTTCCATGAACCATGTTATTAATGGCATCTAGAATGGTAATTCCTTTCCTTTGCCCAGATCCATCAGAGGAATCACTACCTATGACAACTCTAGTCTTAGAAAATGTATTTCTTAAATAAGAAGAGACTTAAATGTCAAAATGACTCTTTAGTTCCATGGGAATGAATGGTATGTTGGTGGCATGAAAATAACATTCATCTCCTTGTACATTTCCATCAGAGCTCTTGGGTGAGCAGATGCATTGTCAATGAGCAGTAATAGTTAGAAAGAAATCTTTTCTGAGCAGGTCTCAGCAGTTGGTTTAAAATATTCAGTAAACCATGCTATAAACAAATGTGCCGTGATCCAGGCTTTGTTGTTCCATTAATAGAGCACAGGCAGAATGGATTTAGCATAATTACTAAGGGCCCTAGGATTTTTAGAATGGTAAACGAGCACTGGCTTCAACTTAAAGTCACCGGCTGCATTAGTCCCTAATAAGAGAGTCAGCCTGTCCTTTGAAGCTAGGCATTGACTTCTCCTCTCTAGCTATGAAAAGTCTTAGATGGCATCTTCTTCCAATAGAATGTGGTTTCATCTACTCTGAAATCTGTTGTTCAGTGCAGCCACCTTCATCAGTGATCTTAGTTAGATCTTCTAGATAACTTGCTGCAGCTCCTCCATTAGCACTTGCTATTTCACACTCCTATTTCACACTATTTTTATGTTATGGAGATGGCTACCTTCATTAAACCTCAGGAACCAATCTCTGCTTGCTAGCTTCCAACTTTTTTTTTGCAGCCTCACCTCTCTCAGCCTTCAGAGAATTGGAGTTGGGGTCTTGCTCTGGATTAGGCCTGGCTTAAGATGATGTTGTAGCTGGTTTGCTCTATCCAGACCAATAAAACTTTCTCCATTTCAGCAATAAGGCTGTTTCGTTTTCTTATCGCTCATGTGTTCATTGGAGTAGTACTTTTAATTTCCTTCAAGAACTTTTCCTTTGCACAACTTGGCTAACTGGCACAACAGGCCTAGCTTTCAGCCTGTCTCAGCTTTCAACATCCCGTTGTCACTGAGCTTAATCATTTCTAGCTTTTGATTTAAAGTGAGAGACATGCAACTCTTCCTCTCACTTGAACACTTAGAGGCCACTGTAGAGTTATTAATTGGCTTAATTTCAGTATTATTGTGTCTCAGGGAATAGGGAGGCCCAAAGAGAATAAGAAGAGAGAGGAGAGCACCTAGTCAGTGGAGCAGTCAGAACACACACAACATTTATCAATTAAGTTCACTGTAACATAGAGGAATGCTTTGTGGCACCCCAAAACAATTACAAAAGTAACATCAAAGACCACTGACCAGAGATCATCATAACCGATATACTTAATAATGGAAAAGTTTGATATACTCTGAGAATTACCAAAATGTGACACACAGACATGAAATGGCACATGCTTTTAGAAAAATGGTACCAACAGACTTGCTCCATGTAGGGCAATTTTTTAAAAAATCTAAGTGACGCACATAAAGCAACAAGCAATAAAGCGAGGTATGCCTATAATTCTTAATGGTGAAACATTGGTAGCATTCACTTTAATGCAAAGAATGCTGATGATCACTCCTTTTTCTCAGCATTGTACTAGAGGCCCTTACCAATGCAGTTTCACACGAAAGAAATACAAGGTAAAAAGTATGGAAACAAAGGAATGAAACTGACATTATTCTCAGGTGATATGATGGTCTACACAGAAAACTCATAACGATATAGAGACATCACTAGAAATAATGAAAGTTTAGCAAAGTGGCTGCTTTATTACAGACCAACCAAAAAAAAAAAAATGTAGCAAAGATGTACTCCCAGACACAGATGCAAAAAATTATAAGACTGTTTCCAAGGACATTAAAGATGATGTAAGTGGAATATTTCACATTCATCTACAACAAGGCACAAAAATATAATTCCAAACTGAAAGGCACAAAAATATAATAATATAATTCCAAACTGATCTATAAATCCAATGTAATTCTAATCAAAATCCCAAGAAGATGTTTCAAGGAATTTGAGATGATGCTTCTAAAATTTATACTGATGAGAAGTCCAAGAATACCCAAGACATTTTTGAAGAATGTAAGGTAGGAGAATATGCCCTGGACTAAATAGCAAGACTCATTATAATGCTATAGTAATTAAAGATAGTGTGGAACGGATGCAGAGATAGGCAATAGACCAATGTAAATAATCAAGAGACGAGAAAATCATCCATGCAAACTTGACATATGACAATTATGACACTGCAGATCCCTGGTGAAAGCACAGCTATTCCATAAATAAGGCTGAACAACTGGGATACTAATATGTACATACAGAAAAATATGAAACTGGAATCCTACCTTCAGCATATGTGAAGAGACCTAAATGTGAAAAGTAAAACTTAAAAATTTTTAGAAGAAAATATAGGAGACTATTATGAGCTCAGGAAGAAAACTATACTTTTATCAAGTCATTTGTTAAAGTGCTTATCTTTTAAAAAATCAAATTGAAATACATTAAAAGAAAGAATTTCTGTCATTACGATTCTATAAACACAAGGAGATAAGCTACAAAGTGGGAGAAGAATGATATTAGGAATAATAACCAAGGGATTAGTATCCATAATAAAGAACTAGTAAAAATCAACAGAAAAACAGCCTAACAGAAAAATGGCCAAAGGACAAAATAGGCATACCACAGAAAAAAACATGAATATACATATAATAAGATGCACAACCTCATTAATAATTATGAAATGAACATTAAGACACAATTAAATGTAATTTTATACCCACTAGATTGAATACAATTAAGAAAGTCCAATTATTCCAGTGTTGGTAAGGGTACAAAACAGGCATTCTTACACATTGCTAATGAAAATATAAACTTGTACAACCACCTGTGTAACAACTGTTTATCCCCCTGTAAAGCTAAACATCTGCACACCTTATGGCTCAACACCAAAAATGTACAAAATGTTCAAAGCGTCACTGTAATAAGGAAGGAAGGAATAGAGGGTAGGAGGAAGGGAGAGGGAGAGAAGGAGGCGAAAGAAAGGAAGAAAGGAACCGACCAACAATTCAGCAACAAGAGAATGGATACATATGGCATATTTCTAAAAAGGAACTATATCTAACAGTGAAAATGAGTGCTCTACAGCTACATGCAGCAAAACAAGAGTGATTCATAGAAATATAATATTCAGAGAAACAGGTAAGCCACAGAAGACTACATACAGTATGATATACTTTTAAAGCTCAAAAACAAGTTATACAACATATTATTTAGGGTTATATACATATATAACTTTTTTTAATCAAAAGAATGATTAATATATAATTCGAGTTAGTGATTAACTGGGAAGGAGGCAAGAGACAGATATGGAAAGGAACATCAAGGTAGCTTCAAAACTAATAGTAATGCTTTAGTTCTTAAGCTGGGAGGGTTGTTTACATGGGTTTATTTAAAATGATTCTTCATAACTTACATATAATACATAAATTTGATATCTAATATTATAAAATGTAAATATTCCCCTAATTTGTAAGACTATTAATATCCTAAGCTTCAAAGACCTAAAAATATGCCATTTAAATAGCAAAAACTTGATACCAATATAATTTGTAATTCTAAATAATTAAAACAGTAAGAATGTCTTTTGTGATGGCATCTTTTTAAAAAATCTTCATAGGTCAGCTATCTGTCTTAGAAAGGCAAAATGCTACTATATTTATGCTCCTCAGTATTAGGCATGTATTTCAAAAGTCAGTATGACTTAAATGTTGTAATGTACTTTAAGTTTACCATAATGATAGTTCTTTAGATCAAATAGTGGATAAATGGTTTTTCAAAATAATAGAAGGATACTAATTTCTAAAAATATCCAATTAACTTTTTTTACTTTTATGAATTAGGTAAAGAACTTGATTTTTAGAGGAACATCTCAGTAAAGTGAGCTATGGGAGCATGATTTGAGCACTGAATGGTTTAAATAAAACAACTCAATAAAAGGGAGTGAGCTCTAAGAATTTACAGCTGAGGCCAGGCACGGTGGCTCACGCCTGTAATCCTAGCACTCTGGGAGG
>VBSM01002616.1:21891569-21911478 GCA_008086735.1 Cheirogaleus medius | reverse complement strand
TTGAGCCCAGGAATTTGAGGTTGCTGTGAGCTAGGCTGATGCCATGGCACTCTATCCCGGGCGACAAAATAAGACTCTGTCTCAAAAAATAAAATAAAATAAAATAACATAATAAAATAAAATAAAATAAAATATAAAATAACATAAAATAAAAATAATAAATACCAGTCTCCATATACACATAAGACATGTACACACATTATGGAAATTCCTTACTTTTTCAATCTAAAGTATGCTGATGCTCTGTTTGTTGGCAACACAGGATTGTATGGATCGGCATCCATGCCTTTTGTGTAGCATTCAATTGCTTCATCATATTTTCCTTGTTTAAAGTATTTATTACCCTGAAAGAAAAGAGAAACAACAAAAATGGTCTTTTTACAAGTGCTGAAATTCATTACGGTTGAACTTTGAACAACACAGGTTTGAACTGTGTGGGTCCATTTATACGTCGATTTTTTTCAATAAAAGTTACACCTCATCCACCTCCTCTGCCACCTCTGAGACAGCAAGACCAACATCTCTTCCTCCTCCTCTTCAGCCTACTCAATGTGAAGACAATGAGGATGAAGACTTTTATGATGATCCACTTCCCCATAATGAATAGTAACTATATTTTCTCTTCTTTATGATTTTCTTAATATTTCCTTTTCTCTAGCTTACTTTATTGCAAGAACACAGTATATAATACATTATAATATACAAAATATATGTTAATTGACCATTTATGTTATCCGTAAGGCTCCGGTCAACAGTAGGCTATTAAAAGTTAAGTTTTGGAGGAGTCAAAAGTTAAAAGCAGATTTCTAACTGCATGAGGAATCAGCACCCCTAAGCCCACATAGCTCAAGGGTCAACTGCATACAGTCACTGTATGGGCACAACCCAAGAACCCCAGCAGAAAAATGAATAAAATATCTAGCATTATACTTCTTATTGACAATACGAACCCACAGAAACGTAACCCAAAAAATGCATCAAGATGACGTCTAATCTGAAAACAGTTAACACCTCTGTGAAAGCAATATAGCTGGTTTTATAGTAATGAGGCGTCCCTCAGGGAGATGGCCTGTGATACGAACGAGTAGAATATAACATTTATGCCAATAATCATCCACTAATTTCAAGTTACTTCAGTCTAGTATTAAAAACCCTGGAATAAGACATTCTCAGAATCTCTGTGTTTCTACATCTCTTTCTCTCCTGATAAAAGAGAAACACATGGTAAAATTTTTTTTATATTTTAAAAAAAAAATTAAAAGAAAAAAAAAATCCTGGAACAACTCCAGGTATAGTCCAAGAACTTTACATGTAATAATTCACTTAATACTCACAGCAACCCACTGAGGCTTAGTAATATTATTAATCTCATTTTACAGCTGAGAAAACTGAGGTACAGACAAGTTAAAGAACTTATCACAGATCTGAATCCAGGTAATCTGGCTCTAGAGCATGTACTCCTAACCACTATGTATAATGCCACATGAGAGGGATATAGCCAATAACAACATAGTTTGAACACTCCCTAAACGATGTTCAAGAAATTTTAGTATCCACATGATTTTCTACATATCCTGCTTACCTGAAAGTATCTAAAGCTAACCTAAAGAGTACCTTTTCTTTTAAAGCAAGAGCCTTTTGTGAATCTACACGAATCCCATCTTCTTCTGACTCTGATTCTTGAGACAGAGAATCATGGGTACTATCTTCTTTGTCAAGCTCATCAAGGATACTGTCCTGAAATCAAAAGTAAGAGAACAGTGCTCATAATTACATGATTTTTTTAAAAAAAGACATAAAAAATACACTCAAAAAAAACTTAAAATTGTTACACTCTAAGGACCTATAGTCCTATGAATGCAATCCAAATAATCTGTCATTAAGATTATATCCAAAGAAAAAGATGACCTTGTTTAAACACCCAGGATCCAAACCACTTAAAGAATCTGACTCTGAACTCATAGAGAAAGCTAAGTTAACAGAGTTTACAAATCACCCCTAAATCACGAACTATTATTAGCAGTGAGCTATTACAGCCTGACTTAAGAGAAGTCTGCAAATAACCCTAAAATGATTTAATTAGCACCCAGTAACAGAGAAAGGGTTTTTTTTTTAAATCTGAGCTCTTGATCACTGTTATACTGTCTCTCAGTATAGCAAAATATAGCTGACTCTACCAAAGAGAAAACATAATATGCTAGTCTAGTAATTCCCAATCTCTTTTGACTCACACTCACTTCTTTCATGGTAATAAACAATTTCAGATACCCCATAAGAATGTGTAAAAATCATATTTTTATCATATACAATAAAAAAATAATTTTAGTAAGATATTTTAAATCAGTAAGCATTAGAGTTCAATAAACTCATTTAGACACAAACTTTAATCATTATATAAACAAAATCCTTTTTGCATTTAACACACTATTTTAAGTTATCTATATAAGAAAAAACAAATTGTTGATAAAAGAAAAAAACAAAATAAAACCTATGCTTAGTTTCATTGAATGAACATTAAAACATGGACTGAAATTTAGTTATGTGTTTTAGCATGAAAATTCTACAAACACCACCAGCCTATCAACATTGTAGCCAAGATTAACCAACCCTGCTATGCTGACACAAAGAAAACCAAGAGCTGCAGGACATTAAGGTAGCTGCTCAGGTCTGAACTAGAATGGAATGGTAAGTAAACACCAATATCTGCTACACAGACACTAAAATGACAACTGCAAGCAATGCAGTACAATCGTGATATGACTGTCCATAAAACAGCAGGAGCTCAATCAGTATCTGCTGAATGAGTAAATGACTATGTAGAAAGCATTTCTATGATAAATCATCTAAGATAATGCCTTTCAGGAAAGGGCATTATAAGAAAGACACCAACACTGGGAATAAACCTGGAACACTGAGTAGAGGGTTCTGAGACAGAGCACTGGTGATAACTGTCCAAGCACATTCTGTGTTACATGTGGGAGATAGGAGGCCACACATTCGCTGTACAAGTCAAGAAGCGTGAATGAAGCCCACCCTCCTGGGATCAGGACAGGCCTACTTTTATTGTCACAAAGTCCCGGCCCTAAGACTAGACACAAGGGCATTCTCTTTAAGCAGTATTCCACAGGTCCTTCAGTCTATAATAAGAGACATCCACAGAATCATTCTTTTCTGGGAATATCAGAATTCTGGTTGTTTAGGGGTTAGAGAAGTTGGGGAAGAACGGGGTCGTGATACTTTAAAGACTGACACAAAGAGGATCTTTGTGGTGATGCGGCATTCTTTATCTTAATTATAGTGGTGGTTCCCCAAACTTACACATAGGATAAATGGCATAGAACAAAACACACATTGCATCAATGTCAATTTCCTGGTTTTGATACTATACTATAGTTACGTAAGATGTAACCAGTGGAGGAAACTGGGTGAAGAGTACACTGGATAAATAAGTAGCAATAAATAAATAAATAGTAATTTTTGCAAAAAGAAAATAAAAGAAGGAAAGAAAGGAGGGAAGGAGGGAGGGAAGAAGGGAGGGAAGGAGGGAGGGAGGAAAAAGAGAATTGAATCAAATCAAATCAAATTGAATCGAATCCTGGCTATTTTATCCACCATTCACTGAAAAAGGTTTGCAGAAAAAAAAATAACCTAGTTAACTAAAGAGCTATGTAATTAAATTTTTATTTCACATAAAGTAGTCTATAAGAGAAACACACAGGCTATAACAACTCTATATTATTTTTCATCTAACCCATGAATATTAGCTAACTACAAGAAAATTGTATTCAATTATCAAGAAGCAAAAGACAAGATTAACTTACCACATCAAGTTTTGCCCATGCCTCATAATCGTAAGATTTTATCCTGTTTTTTGTATTTTCCTCTTTGGTTTTTTTGGAAGATTCTTTGGCTTTGCCTTTCTTCTTTTTCCTAAAATTCCCGTTTCGAATAGGAGGTAAATTCTAGGGAGGAAAAAAACAAAGTTTTGCACACTCCGCTCTATTACTACTCTTTATATAACTAGCTATGTTTAAAATTCTCACTAAATTGTATTTCCAAGTTAAGAAGTAATTTTTAAATTTAATTTTCAAGTGCTTAAAAATACTAATTTACCATCTTCACTTATGATGGTAATTATGCTCAAAAAGTTTAATTCATCTTTTGATGAATGTTGAACATTCTTCAGTCACAAGAAAAGTATTACCTGGAAATTCTAATAATACCTTTAACTTGTAATCCTAAATTCAAACTTCAAAAACTACCTGAACTTCACCCTTAGTGCAATGAATTAACAGTGGAACAAAGGCAAACTGAACTTCCTCCACAATATCATGTACAGTATGAAAAACCTAGCCACATTTAAATACACTATCTTTTTTTTTTTTTTTTGAGACAGAGTCTCACTCTGTTGCCCAGGCTAGAGTGCCGTGGCGTCAGCCTACCTCACAGCAACCTCACACTCCTGGGCTCAAGCGATCCTTCTGCCTCAGCCTCCCAAGGAGCTGGGACTACAGGCATGCGTCAACATGCCCGGCTAAATTTTTCTACATATTTCAGTTGGCCAATTAATTTCTTTCTATTTTTAGTAGAGATGGGGTCTCAATCTTGCTCAGGCTGGTTTCGAACTCCTGAGCTCAAAAGATCCGCCCACCTCGGCCTCCCAGAGTGCTAGGATTACAGGCATGAGCCACCACACCTGGCCTAAATACACTGTCTTCAAAAAAGTTTGGCTGAACCTAGGTACTATCTGCATTTTTATGCCAATATGGTATGTTAATATATCATTAAAAATATAAGTATACATATTATTTTTATGTACACACTTCTACATATTTTATGATGCTATTCATTTACCTTTAAGTATTATCACATGATCATCCTTTCAGCAACTATTCACTAAGCCTTAAAATATCTTACTATAGTTAATATAATTATAACAAAGACTTTCTAAAAGGCAGAATTTCTAAAAATGTTGACAGTGAAGCAAATCATTTCGATGTCAGTATTTTCACAAAACATTTTTAAAACATTGCTCTTTATTTTAAAATAAATAGGTTTGCTGGGTGTTTTAAGAATTAAGAATTCCTTTTTAAAAAAAAAATTCCATGACAGATTAGGGAATTCTCAATTTACCTCTTCAGGAACACCATTCTGTCTTCTTAGTTCCATATCCTTTTGTTTAATGTCTTTTTCCCAGTTTTCTAAATCTCTCATAAAGTCTTGTAATTCTTCTGCATTTTGTTTCACTTGTAGTTGTAATTCGATTGCTTTATTTGTCGAAGTCATTATGACTGCAGAGTTTTGAACCACCTCTGATAAGATTAAATAGGATATTTGGCTTATCTTTCTGAAATCTAATTAATAATTTTTTCACCACTTCACAAAGGACCAAGATACACGGACAGAGAAGAGCTTAAAGTGATGCTGAATAAAGAAAATATCAATATAATATTTTTTAAATGAATCAGTTGTTTGTTGAATAAACAAACGAAAAACAGACAAGTTTGAACACCCTTGAAATGCAACATGAATGAAAGGCAATGGGGAGAAAAATCACTGAAATCAGCAAGTAGCCTATGGTAGCAGATATGCTGCTTATCTCTGGAGTTTATAAGTATATCCCAATTACCTCCTTTATTCCTTTTTCTTCCAACATTTATTGAACTCCTACTATGCGAAAGGCCCTGTGTCAAGATTTAGGGATGCAAAAACTAGTAAGACAAGGTCCCTCCTTTAGTGAAGGAAAAAACCAAAATAATTAAAGTACTGAGTAACAAAATACTATGTTAGGCAGGGGTTCTCCACCTTGGCACTACTGACATTTTGGGCCAAAAAATTCTTTGTTGTAAGGGTGCTGTCCTGTGCATTATAGAATGGTTGGCAACATCTCTGTCCTCTACCGACTAGGTGCCAGTATTATCCCCTCCCTTCTTGGGTTGTGACAACCAAAAATGCTTCCAGACATTGCCAAATGTCCCCTGGCAGGCAAAAATACCCCTGTGAATCCTGTGCTAAAGGTATGTACATATGCTATGGAACTGACCACAAAGGACAGACATAAATCAGATGGTAGAGTGGTAGAGTCAAGGAAGAAGTCTTCAGAGGTGTTGGAACTTTAGTTGGGTTTCAAAAGGGGCCGGTGAAGTGACTAAGAGGAGTGGGAAGGCAGAGTGAGGGACTATGAGGGAGAATGAAGAGAGGTTAAAGAGGTGGCTATAGGACAGATCTTGAAATGCCAGGCTATGAAGTCTGATGAATATTCCAAAAGCTATGTGAAGGTATGGAGGTAGTAAAATAAAAAGGACTTGATGACTGATTAGACTGAGGAGTTGGGGAGCAGAAAAAGATTCAAACAGTGGCCTAGATGTCTGGCTTAGCACCCTGCTAAGATTACTGATACCATTTTGAGTCAAGAAATACAATTTTAAGGCCGGGCGCGGTGGCTCACGCCTGTAATCCTAGCACTCTGGGAGGCCGAGGCGGGTGGATAGCTCAAGGTCAGGAGTTCGAAACCAGCCTGACCAAGAGCGAGACCCCGTCTCTACTAAAAATAGAAATACATTAATTGGCCAACTAATAATATATAGAAAAAATTAGCCGGGCATGGTGGCGCATGCCTGTAGTCCCAGCTACTCGGGAGGCTGAGGCAGAAGGATTGCTTGAGCCCAGGAGCTTGAGGTTGCTGTGAGCTAGGCTGACGCCACGGCACTCACCCTAGCCTGGGCAACAAAGTAAGACTCTGTCTCAAAAAAAAAAAAAAAGAAATACAATTTTAAAAGTAAAAGAGATTTCAGAGTTGAAGGGCAAATGGAAAGTCAGATTATTTCAGTTTGGGACATGTTGAATCTGAGTGCTTATGGGGACATCAGGAGAGGAGATATCCAATAGGCAGTTATATAGGACTACAGATAAATTTGAGTGTGTCACCAGCATAAAAGCAGAAGCTAGAATCGTGGATTTGGCCATTTTAACCCCTGTGACTATTGGGAAATGGGGGTATCCTGAAAAACACTAATATTTGGGGAACAGAGGAAGATCTCTTAGGAAAAACTAGGCAGTAGCACCTAGACAGCTGGGAGAAAAACCTCGAGTGTACTGTCACAGAAGATCAGAGAAAATGAGTTCAAAAAAGTGAGAGGTCAACAGTGACAAATGCCACAAAGGTCATATAGAGGGAAATAAAATGCTTTATATTTAATAATACAAAGATTATTCAGAGTTTTTATGGGATAAAAAAATAGGAAATGAAAAGAGCTAAGTAAATGAAATTATATGGGGATTAGAGTAAATTTGCCTTTAATTCATGCGGAGGAAAAAGTACATGGGCTAAAGAAAAAAAAAGAGTAAATTTGCCTTTAATAATGTAAGACTTGTTCTTGAGTATTAATCTGGGGAGGGGGAGGAACAAAGTAAAAGAAGACATAGGAAAGAGGATGAGTCTGAGCCAAAGTCCCCAAAGTGGTGGGAGAAGGCTCAAAGCTTAAGAGTGAGAGGAGGGAAGGTGGGAAGGAGAGAGAAAGAACTGGAAAAAGTATTTGTTTAGGACAGTTAAAAATATCTCACTAAGGAAGAAAGAAGAGATAGTTGCAGACGCAGATATGTCTTCTGATCCCCAGCCTCAACAACGAAACTAAGTTTAAACTTCTTTCGGGCAGCATCCATGTGTGATCACATATGTGCATCTCATTCAGGAACAAAACTAGGACAATGTTCCGCTGAGGACTCAAAAATATGAATAAAAGTGCAGCAAAGCAATGAGAGGTTGTAAGAGATTCGAAACTTTTCCATTTCACCTATCTCCTTTGAAGCTCCCTCGGAACCTGCGATGGGGCAGGGGTCCAGGCCTGCAACCAGAAACTTCCAGCGCCTGGGGCATCACTTTCATACCCAATATCCAGGCAAACATTGCACACCAACGCCGACAGGGGGCGGGCCCCACCCCGGTCTTCTGGGGAAGGGGCTCCGCAGTCCCGACCCCCGCAAATCGCCCAATACCCCGGGTGGCGGGGGTGGAGGGTCCATGAGCAAAGCGGAACCCCCAGTCCTGGGTGGCGCGTGGCGAACCCCTCCGGGGAACTCACTCCCCGGGACTCCGCTACCCTGGACACCGACGCGCCGCCCCAACGCCACATCTCCGCTGCCTTCACCAGCCCACTCCGCCTCACCGGTACCCACAGCCGCGCGCCCTCCTCCCGCTAGGAGACCCCATAGGTCTCCTCGGCTGCTCCAAGCAGCGATAACGGGAATGCCCGCTCACCTAACCGGGACGTTAGTGCCGGCACCGCCGCCGCGTCAGACCCGCAGAGACTCACGCCGGCCCCCGCCTTCCTGCGCTTTCCCACAACCCCCCGCGAGCCCTTGCCCCGCCCCCTAGATCCTGGGCTCGAGCGTGCGCAGAAGGTCAGGTTCATAACTGCACCGGGTAGAAACAGCTTGGTGGGGAGAGTGTGTGAAGCCGGCGTCTGACCCTTTCTTTGCCTGCTTCAAATATAACTTAGCTGTCGTACATGAGATAACCCAAAAACTGCAGGGTCATCCTGACTTTCTTATCCCCAAAACAATAAAACCTTGACTATTTCCTTGGACTCCCCTCAATGTTATCCCTAATATTTACCTGGCTGGTATCTAACATATGTCATGACCTGTGTGAGTATTATAATCATGTGAGAAATTTACTGTTTTTCTACCATGAACAGACTTGTAACCTTGTAACCCTGGCAATTTTGCGAGATTTTTTTTCCCTTTAAGTGCTTGCATTTGGCAAACCAGTCCTTCAGTCTGACTCCCTTACACGTTTTGCAAGTAAATGCTTTCCTTTTCTAAGTGTGTCTCTCTCTGAGTCTTTCTTTGATGTGTGCCAGTATTAAGGTCTGTCTTTAGATTTGCTCTGGCTTACAGAGAAAAAAGAATATGAAGCTTTTAACACCTTTTGCTTCTACTTCCTGTGTGAAGGAAGGAAGGAAGCTCTCAGGAGAGAAGGCTGTCATTACAGAAATAGTTTCTTTGGGGTGAAAACTCTAAAATTATAAAACGAAAATAATTTTAGAAGTCCACAAAAATAAACAAACACAACTTTCGATTTGAAACAACTCTATGATCTCAAACATCATCCTCAAAATCCTGATGGGTGGTTCTCAAACTTGATTGAACTTTGGAATTATTTAGGGACTGTATGTGTTTGTGTGTGTGTACACACACACACACTGATTTCTGAGTCCTATCCCAGAGAGTCTGATTTAACTAGTCTGGGGTGCAGTCTGAGCATCAGAATTTTTTTTTTTTTTTTTTTTTTTTTTAAGACAGAGTCTGGCTCTGTTACTCAGGCTAGAGTGCTGTGGTGTCAGGCTAGCTCACAGCAACCTCAAACTCCTGGGCTCAAGCAATCCTCCTGCCTCAGCCTCCTGGGTAGCTGGGACTACAGGCATGTGCCACCATGTCCAGTTAATTTTTTATATATTTTTTTTTAGTTGTCCAGATAATTTCTTTCTATTTTTAGTAGAGACGGGGATCTCACTCTTGCTCAGGCTGGTCTCAAACTCCTAACCTTGAGTGATCCTCCTACCTCGGCCTCCCAGAGTGCTAGGAGTACAGGCGTGAGCGACCACACCAGGCCTGCATCAGAATTTTTTAAAGCATAGGATACAAGTGTACAATTGAAGCTAGGAACCACTAACCCAGGTGCTGGTCAATGAAAAACTACCTTGGGATCCTCCCTCATGAGGTCATATGATTAGCACATCTTTCCTATTGTTTAATTATTGGTATCTTTGTATTTTAAAGTCATAGTAGTCAAATCATTAAGTGCATCATCAAAATATTTACTAATGGAATGATTATTTTTAGTTGTGTTAGGGAGATAGGTAACTGACTTTTAAAGAGTTTCTTATGTGTTTTAAAATTAATAACAAATAATTTTAAAACAGATATTGATTTATTGACTTTCTTAACAAAACCAACTACATTTGATTTATTAATTCTGGGAGATTTGTGCTCACTTCGGCAGCACATGTACTAAAAGTAGAATGATACAGAGAAGATTAGCATAGCCCCTGTGCAAGGATGACATGCAAATTCATGAAGCATTCCATATTTTTTAAAAATATAATTTATGTAAAATAAATTCTGGGAGAGTTGATTGAAATGAGAGATAAGGAGGCCAGCTGGCTGCTCTTGTAAAATGTCATAGACCCTTAGGTGCTCCTCTCTTCTCTCTGCCTCTCTCTCTCTTTTTCTCTCTCAAGCCACATGATAATCAGAAGGTTGTTTAGTGAATATAAAATCAAAGTGAGAAGAGTTAGTGGAATGATCTTGATGGCCATGATCCCCTAATTCAGAGGCTCCTGTCGTCCCAATGAAACTGCGCCTGTGATGGCAGCCTTCTCTCGTGTGAGCTCAGACCTAGGCCATTTTAAGTTCTTTTCCAGATTCCACGCAGACTTTCCCACTTCTGTCGAAAATTGTCTTCAAATGAGTTTCAACAAGATTGGGAAATCATGCCTTTATTGTATGTCTCTTTCATTCATTTATTTACTTTTACTGAGAATAAACCCCAGTCATCTCAATTGAATTTATTGTTAATATCTGAATAGTCATTTTCAAAGAAACAATCTCTTTATGTGTTTTATATGTCGAAATTCAAATGATCAATGGAAATAAACATGAACGTTTATTATTGCAACAATAAAATGTTGTAATTATTGTGAATATTATTAATTTTATATCCAAAACAATTATTGGGATCTTTCAAATAGTTAAATAAATAAAGATTCTGACAGTTAACATAAATCTTAAGAAGGGAAGTATTAGCTAAGTAACTTTAGGAAGAAGATTTATAAACCTTGAAGCTTCCAAACCTGTATTAGATTTGGTTGTATGTGACAGAAAGCCAAAAATAAGAGTGGCTTAAACATGAGAGAAGATTATTTCTCTCTCCCATAAGACTGAATATAAGCACCCAGGACTAGTATGGCAACCCCAGTGTAAGACCCAGGCTCCTTCTACCTTGCTGCTCTACCATCTTTAGCACATGGCTTTCACTTGTGGTTCAAGGTGGCTGCTTAAGCTCCAGTGACCTTGTCTGAACTCCAATTAGCAGGAAGGGAGGGGCAAGAGAGGGAATAATGGCACCCCCTGCCCTTTAAGAATACTTCCTCTTACATGCCATTGGCCAGGACTTAAACACATGGCCCCTTCTGTTTGCAAGGCAAGTTGAGAGTTTTTACTCTTGGCAGTCATGTGCATAACTAAAAACTGGGAGTTCAATAAATAAGGAAGAGGAGGAGGAAAGCATATATTGAGAGGCAACCAGCAGCCTCTGTCACAGGTCTTAATAGGTATTCTTTTTTTTTTTTTTTTTTTTTGAGACAGAGTCTTGCTCTGTCACCCCAGATGGAATACAGTGGTATTGTCATTGTAGCTCACTGTAACCTCAGACTCCTGAGCTCAAGCGATCTTCCTGCCTCAGCCTCTTGAGTAGCTGGGACTACAGGCTCATGCTACCATGCCCAACTAACTTTTTGATTTTTTGTAGAAATGTACCACTGTGTTGCCCAGGCTGATCTCAAACTCCTGGGCTCAAGCAATCCTTCTGCCTTGACCTCCCAGAGTGCTAGGTTTATAGGTGTGAACCACCAGGCCTGGCCAGTAAGTATTCTTTAAAAGAATAATGAATGAATAAATGAGTGGATAATGCTAGAAATCCAGGCTCACTACAACATAAGGAAAAGGGTTGAATTTTGCAATCCCGATTCTGCTGCTTACTACGAATGTGGCTTAATCAGAGCCTCAGTTATCTAGGTAAAATTAAGGTGGTGAAGATAAAAAATACCTACCAGATCATGCAAGATATAGTCAGAAGCTTTAAAAAAATATCTACCAGAATGAGAAAATGTACACAAAAGGACTTCTAAGCACAGCTCGGGACATCATAAGAGCTTAACAAATGTTAGTTCCTACCCCTCCCTCCTGCGAAGCTAAGGTCCAGATGTTGAAATAGGGTAACTCTTTCCTACATCTCTCTTTGTTTCCCACGTGACTACCTGGAAGACCTCTAAAGAGGTCTGTAAGGAGCACAAGTGTTGGGTACCAGTAGATGAAGGTTAAGGCTGATAAGAAGGATGATAAATTGCCTCTCCTAGTGCAAAATGAAATCTATATAAGTGAAACAAGAATTATTATTATAAGAATGGTATGTTATTTTACATTGCTTATGTCACAAAAGTGGTAATATTATCCCCATTTGGCTAATGAGAAAATTGGCTTATCAGCCAGCAAGTGACAGAGTCTGGCCAGGGACCATGACTGGGCAACATGACTTCAGAGCCTGTACTGTAGCCACTATGCTCCACTGACTCCCCGTCTTGCTGGGGAAAGGCAGGACAAGGCCCTGTTTCATCTATCTGCACTCCGATAACTTGCCTGAGGTATCCCTTCATACCTGACATTTTTCTAGCATTGTGGCTTAAATAATTTTACAGATAAGAAGTCTCTTTGTGTATCTCTTTAGCATCTCCTCTTCTCTCAGTTTGGTCAACCTCTGTGACCACAGAAGCTGCATCCAGAGGCACCCTTATACTCCTGTGTATGTGATCGAGGGGAATGGTTATTGGGGATGGGGCCACCAGTCTCCATTCACCCCCTCCTCATAATATGTGTTCGATGCTCCTTCCACTCCTCATATTACAGGTGCACCAGGAGGAATTCTCTTCCCCTCTTGGCTAGAGAGACTTGGGGAGTCATCAGGGACTTAACCCACATACCACATTCTCCAAGATCCTGAAACGACACTAAAGTAGAAGTATCACTCCTAGCCCTGCTCCAGGAAGGAGACAGGGAGACAGACAGTTGAGGGGAGCCATATACAAAGAAGAGACACAGTTCATATTTTCTTAAATGACTTTAATTGGAAACTCAAACCCTCTAAACTGTAGTCTACCCAGCTCTGTGGGACAGCATCTGGTTTCCAATGGGTTCATGGAAAAATGCACAACCGAGGTTAAGATAGGGAACCCCCATCTCCCTGGTCTCCTATTCTAGACTTAATCAAATTATAGCTGCTGGATAGGCCTTAAAATAATTATGTTAATTCATAAGACTATAGGTTCCTTTTTTCTTCTGATGCTACATCTTCCTCCTATGAGGGGAACTCTTTCAAAAAACTATTTGGGATGAAAACATAAATCTATAACTGCACTAAACACCCACAAGTGGGAAGCTTCTTGATGCAGATACTGAGCTGGCTGCAAAATCACTCAGGTCCGGAGAAAGCCACCCCGCCTCCAGCCTGCTCACTGCACCAATCCATTATCCTTCTCCAGTGTCAGATTCTCCTAGACTCTGTTCTAAGAGGATCCCACTCTAGAAAAGACCAAAGGCCCACTGCATGATTTCTATGGCTGCCTTTGTTGAGGCCCCCAACACAGGGCTGAATTGTAGTTTGCAGAGCTGTGTACAACAACAGCCATTATAGTAATCTTGAATTTCTATCAGCCGTTCTTCCTAAGAAGAATTGACAACACCTTCACAGTAATTGTATCACCAGGTTTGCCCTCTCACCAGCCCCAATATGAGGAAAGAGGTCAGACCCCTTCCCTTTACATTAAAGGAAAGCATGAGGCCCAGTGAGGTCAAAGGACTTGCTTGTGGTTCCACCACATATTAGGGCAAGGAGCTTGCAAAGGAGTCCACCTTCTCTGCCTGGACTCTGTTTCTTAGTCTACATTACCAAAATGCTAGAGGACAAAGATTTAACTGTTGGCCTGCATTTTTTTCTGATTTATATCTTTTTTCTTTCCCATATGGGTATTTGGGGATTTGAGAATCCCTCTCATGGATTTGGGATTTAGGGACCCCTCCCAGTCTCCTCTTTCCCCTCTGAAGTCCACAGCAGATGGCACCTTGGACTTGCAAGAGTCCTCACTGCCCTCATGCCCCTTTCTGGCTCAAGGCTCTATCGGGTAGAAGACACCACGTAGGCTGTGGCGATGTACTTCTTGCCATTTCCATAGGTGGTCTTGTCCCAAGTATACGTCTGGATGGCCAAGGGATGTCCACCCAGGCTTAATGTGCACCTGTGGGGAGAGATCACAAAATCAGAGGTGCTCACCACTTCACCCTGCCTCTGTCCCCGGGCTGGAAGTCTCAACCCAAGCCCAACCCAAGCAGAAGGGGCTCCATCCTGTTTAAATGGCTGCTAAGGCAGACCTGCTTCCAGCCCCCCATGTGAAGGGAGCCCTTTTGAAATCTATGCCTTGTTTTCTGTCTTCTTTAAAAAACACTGCTCCTCATCCTCAGAACAATATTCTAAAATCCCTAAAATCCCAGATTCTAGAGCTGAAATCCTCAGAAATTAAATGTTTGCTTAGGGTTTCAGAAGTAGTAGGACCGAAATGTTAAAGAGAGAGTCTCCACATGTAAGAGAATGTGAGGGCCAGTTTCAATCTGTATTCTCTGCAGCTCTAGGGTTTCCCTACCCCACCCCCCAGCAACCTCAGGATCTGAATAGAGAGGCTTAGAGCCCCAGGGCAACTCCATTTCTAACTGTTTCACATCTGAAGGTCCTTAATATATAAGAAATATAAGATTTCATTTAGGGGGAAACAGGGGATATGGTTCTGCTGCTAAGACAAAGTTTGGCCGCCACAGACGTAATCTAACGGCTTCATTGTTCAAGCAAGAAAACTAGGCCCTGAACAGCAATTTGTCCAAGCCCTTCCAGCCACTCAGTGGCAGAATCCAGGTCTCCTGACTCTGTGCTGGCAGAGGACAGCCTGCAGCCCTGGCCTGTTCCCCAAGCCTGGCTGGCCCCGTGCTTACTTTTTGCCCGGCCTGGCGATGAAGCACAGGGAGTAGAGTGCAAACTCAAACTCCGGGCTGCTGCCGATGAACGCGGCGCCCACTTCCTTATAGTAGCCGTCCCAGTTGAACTGCATCGCCAGCACGTCGGGGTAAGAATCCCACTGCGGAAAGAAGGGCAGGAAAAGGGGCCTGGTGAATGCCACAGAGAGGAGTCACACAGGTGCCAAACGGCAACAGGCAGCCAGTATTTGTTGAGGGTCCATTAGTGGCCTGTGTGGACCTTCTGGGAGACTAGATTCTTTAAATAGATGGAGGGGACAGTCTGCCTTGCTAAGGTGTCTGAGCCCTACTCACACCCTCTGTCGGGAGCTGCCAATGTGCATCTACTAGGGAGGCCAGAGTCAGCATCTGACCGATCCCACAGGGGCAGGGTCATAACTGTTCCCTGTGGCCCTCATGCACGAAAGAGAAAGACAGTTTATTGCTCCCAGATTATTTCCTGGCACAGGACAGCAAATGTTTCTGTCTTATAAAATATGTGGAGTTTAGCTCAGACCAGCCAGGTTGAAGCTTCCACATTCTAAGGAAATTCAGGGAGGGGGTAAATGCATATCTTTGTTTCTCCCCTCTGACAATCCTTCCCTGGCTCGACCTCTCACCCAGATATGGTGCCCTCTGCCTCCATCCCCTGCAGTTCTGGAGCCTTCACTGTTTGGAAGGGAATCCCAGCGTCCTGGCTGGCTAAACCTGCTCTCCAGCAGATGAGGACATCATGGTCACAATCCCCAGTGGGCTGCCCATGGGAGTCAGGGCGAGAGACAAGTCTGGTTGTTTGGAACGCAGAGCAAGGGCAGGAAGTCTGGGTGCTGACAAGGTTTCTCCAGCCCGCATACTCACAGGGCCGTCATAGTTGTAACTGTAATAATCAACGAGGCCCTCCTTCTCCTGCAGGTAGAAGCGGATCCAGTTATGAAAGCCGCTGACCTTGCCTTTCTTGACTTCACCTGTAATAAAGAGTCCAAGGTGGGTGATTGAGGCTCCTTCCTTGCCCCGCTGCTCTGCCCTCTTTCTCCACCCCATGCCAAGGCTGTCTCCCTTCTCCAGTCTTGTTTTCTAGAATGTCCAGCTGCTCAGCCCCTGCTCTGACACCCTAGAGTGCCTCTCACCCCCACCTCTCAGCTCAGGAAGGCCCCCTTTTGGCTTAAAGCCTTGGGGAATTCTTCCTCCTGCTGACCCTGAAGACCACTGTCCATCTCCCCAGGAGCAAGCCAGGCTTGGTGGGAGCTTTACGGGGTGGGGCAGTGGTGGGAAAGGCCATGAGCCTCTTGGGAAGCTGCTGACCAAGCACTGGAAGCAGAGGACTGTCCAGAGGCCGACAACCTTGCTCCAATTACTGGTTCCATCCTACATACTCTCTTGGGAGCCACAGCATCTGGTCCTCTTTCCTCCTTAGATACTCCAGAAGAGACTGTTTCTCAACATGGTTCCTTGGACCCCTCTGTCCAGGCCTGGAAGTGCATGTGTCCCTCCTTGCTAGCTGGCATGGCTGCTGATTCTGCAATGCTCAGGGCTGCCCTGCTCCAGAGCAAAGCCGTTCTTCATCCCTCCAATCTTTCTTGCCAAGCAGAGTTATCTCACCTGAGAAGACATGTTCAAAGCCACTTGAGTCTCCCTCTTCATTGCTTCTTGAATAGAGCCCAAACCACATGTTCTTCAAGTCATCAGTGAACTCTTGCTCTGAACTGTAGCGGTCTGAGGAGAGGAACACAGAGGGCTTGGAGAGGGGCCACAGGGCCTGGTCCTGGGGAGCAAGGAAGGGCCACCTGCTCCAGTATGTCAACAGACACATGGGTTCAACCAACAAATGTGTGCAATTGCTTAATTCAACAGTTACCTATGGAGAATCTATTTAGCAGTGGGCCCGGGTCTACAGGCTACAGATTCAGAAGGGAATGACAAGAACACAATTCCTATCTTTATAGTTTATATTCCAGTGGAGGAGACAAAAAATAAACAAGTAAATGATAAATAAATAATACAATTTCAGATAAGTGCTTTGAAGCAGAGTCACCCTTAATAACTGGAGAGGCAATGGGAGGGTGGAAGGATCTTCTAGAAAAGGACAATCAGAAAGGCCTCTCTGAGAAGGTAGCACTCATTAGAGACCTGAAAGATAACGAATGGGCCTTTCAAAGATCTGGGGGGAAGATTCTTCTATGTCAAGGGAACTGCAAGTGCCAAAGGCTCCAGGCAGACTTGAGTTTGATGTCCAAAGAACTGAAGGATTAATGTGACTGGAGCACAGTGGGCAGGAGGGGAGAGTGGCAGGAGAGGAGGTGTGAGAGGTAGGCAGGGACCAGATCCTGCAAGCCATGGCAAGAAGGTCAGATCTCAGACAAGTAGTAATGAAACAAAAATGTTTTCGATTTCCTGAGCACTTTCATGTATGCCTAGCACTGTCTCAAGTGCTTTTGCTATAACATTGAATCTTCACATTAGGATGGTGCTAATTAGCCCCAACTTAGAAATGAGGAAACTGAGGCAGACAAAGGTTAAAATACTCATATAAGATCACACAGTTCATAAGAGGTAGAGACAGCACTTGAGCCCACACAGTCTAGCTCCAGCTCTTTAACAATTCTAGGTAGGGCAGAGCCATTGAAGGGTTTTCAGCAGGGGAATTATGTGACCGGAGCTTTTAAAGGACCACTCTGGTTGTGTGTGGCAAAACGTCAATGGGGTGGCATGAACAGGAAGCAGAGAGCCCACTTTGGAAGCTACTGCTCCATCCAGGTGAGAAGTTGACAGTGGCTTAGGTTGTGGTGGGAGCTGTGGAGGGGGTGGGCAGCAGGCAGATCCAGGGTATATTCTGCAGGTGGGGGTGGTGGACATTACTGAGGGAGGAGATGCCTGTGGGGAGCAGTGAGGTACAGAAGAAGATTAAATCTAACTCCTGGGCTTTTGGCCTGAGCAACTGGATGGATTATGCTGTCCTTTATGAGATGAGGAAGACCCGGGGAGGGGCAGGTCCGGAGGAAGAGGTGGGGACCACGAGCTCTTCCTATGCTAATTTCTGTGTAAGATCTCAGTGGACAGGCAAGTGGAAATGTTGACAGGGCCCCTGGGACTCACCGGAAAGGTCAGGGCTGGAGATTTAAATTAAGGAGCCATCAGATATTTTTACTGCCCAGAATTTTTTGTGGTGGATACAAAAGAGATACCAGACATATTTCCTCCTTTCAAGGACATAAAGCACATTTGGAAAACAAGACTAAATATACGTGAAATAACAGAGAATAGTTTCACTAACTGAATAGCTGCCCTTCCTGGGTGCCTGAGCACTTCCTAGGTGCCGGCTTTCTGCTGGGGGCTTATCAGCATTCACCCTCAAAGACCCCATTTCACAAGTAAAGCTCAGAGAGATATAACTTGCCCAGGGTCGAACCACCAGCAAGTGGTTCAAACCAAGTCTCTCCAGCCCAAGGCTGTTTTGGAACACACCCCAAACTCTCCACCTCTGCAGAGATGCTGAAAGCCAGCATGAGCCTTCATACATATGGTGGGATGAGCTAGAACTTTAAGGATAAGTGGGATTTGGACAGGGAGAGAGGAGAGGAGAGGGTGAGGTTTGGGACAGCTGGCCTCGGCCTCAGAGCCTTGGGCTGTAGCCTGGCTCTGCTGTCAACTCCTTTGTGGCCTCAGATACATCTAGCCTGCCTGGTCTCCATTCTCTCTTTTGAAAAACCCTTGCTCAGCCCAGACTGCCAAGACTGGCTGTGCATTTACTACAAAGAGAACACCAGGGGGCGGCACAAGACTGCGTCTGCAATCAAGTGTCGCCGGCTCTACCGAAAAACAGCACCACTGACTCCTAACCGAGGTGGACGGAATGCAGCAGCTCTGAGTGGAGGAGATCTCAGGGACAGCGAGGGGAGAACTGGACAGTGCCACCTCTGAGACAGAGCCCAGCTGCCTGGAGTTCTGGAAAGGAATCCGGAGGACACTAACAAACACAACCCCCTGCCAAGAAGTCCTGCAGCCAGAACCTTTTTTGGTCTGACTGGAATGTATCTGTATCTGGAGGCGTTCCAACCAGAACTCTTCCTGGTAGGACTTTCTTCTCCGGACCTTTGTTGATCTGTTGCTGTTTCCCCAGCAAAAACATGGAGTCGGCCCACTCGCTTCCTGGACTCAGTGCAGGAGGAGGGAGTAGACTCAGGGCCTCTACCAGTTGGAAATGTGGCAATGACTCTGGGGTCCACTGGGGGACTAAGAAGTGCCTTGGACTGGGGGTGGGGTGTGAGGGGAGGCTCACGCCCACCAAAGAACCCTGAGACTGAAGCAGAGGGGATACACAAGGCAGCTAACACTGGGTCAAAGGTGGGTGATTTCCAAGCCGGCCAGCCAGAGCATCTTCAGCTCCTGGTTGGGTTCACAGCCTCTCCTTGGCTTCTCTCTGGCCTTGTCCCTGGTCTCTCCCAGATATACACTGACCTCCATGAAGTCCCCAGAGCCTCCTCACCTGCCCTCTGTACCTCCCCACCGTGGATACCCCGAGATGCCTGGCCCTCCTGCAGACAGACCCGTGTCCTCAGCACTGCCTCGTGGGGCTGGGGACAGCTCACTCACTCTGGTTGTGAAGGAAGCTGTAGAGCTCCTTCATGACTGCCGTCTTCATGATCTCTCTGAGGAAGGTGTCCTGCTCGGCCAGCTGCTGGCCACTGAAGTGCTCCCCGTGGCCCGTCGCCCGCTGGTAGTTGTTGAGGAGGTTGATAAAGGCTGCATAGGTGGGCTTGGAGAACAGCTTCTCGTTGACATAGGTGAAGAGTCTGGGGGAGACAAAGGGGACCCACTGAGAGAGCTACACATGGGGCAGAGACCCCTCCAGAGACTCCTAGACAGGCCGGGGGCAGGAGCTTGAGGAGGGCTGGCTCAGGAGCTGAGGGGGACTTCAGATACTCTTGAAGGCTTTGCATGAGGTCATGTTTCTTCCACCTCAGCCTGGCCAGTCACAGAAACTCTCTTAACTGAATACCCACAGTCCCTCAAGACGGCTTTATTTGTCTCTGGAGACCTATTTTTTTTTTCTCTCCTTTTGATCCAGCCTGACTTG